>OY757025.1:33383065-33983065 GCA_963580285.1 Lucinisca nassula | reverse complement strand
TAAACTAGGTATTCAAGAATTTCATAAGAAGTTTGTTTTGGCTCCAGCAGACAAGGCCGTAAACAATTTCGTCGTTGTTTGAAGAATCCACTATGTTAACACTTTCTCTTCAGCAAGAGCTTAGCGGTACTAAAGCCTATGAAATGCAGCATTTGGCTGTAGAACGGGCTGCATTTGCCATTCAGCCACAATGTGGGCTGTTTGTGTTACAGAAGGCCAAGAAAAGTTTCCTACGTTATATTGGTTACCTAAACTTCATTAAAGACCACACAAAGCACGGTTTATTGCCAATTCAAGCTGTTGAACCACCACTGAACTTTCTAAACTATTACATTCATGCTTTACTGCTATCATAAAATAAAAAATAATAAAAAAAACATGTGGTTAAATATTGTGAAAAAGTCTTTGAAAGATCAGGGAGAAATCTGTTTTGGTCTATAATGAAGTTTTAAATAAATTTAAATCCAGACGTTTCGTGCTTCAAGTCTGTCTACTTACGTTTTTTCCACCCTTTACACTTCCTCATAATATTACAAATGAAAACCTTAATGATTTAACTGAATGAACATTTCACAGGGAAGATAGAAGATTCACTCTGTATTGCATGTAATGTAAGATGTTTTCCCTTCTGAAGAGCATAAAATTATACTGTCTGGTCATGTCAGAGAGTATGTGAAGCTCTTACCTTTCTACTTGACAATATTTACATACTATTTGGTACTAAACTATTTAGACATTCATGTATTGTGGGTATTCCGATGGGTACGAATTGCGCACCCCTTGTGGCTGATCTGTTCTTGTTTTGTTATGAAAGAGACTTCATGATGTCCCTTTCCGAACCAATCTGAAGTCATTGAATTCTTTAGCTCGACATCTAGATATTTGGATGATTTAATAAATATTGACGATATATATTTCGATGATTTGATAAGTCATATTAACCCCCATGAACTTCAGTAAAATAAAGCAAATTCGTCTGATACCGAGACCCCGTTTTTGGATGTTTATCTGTCTATTATTGTAGATCTGTAAAATGTTATGATAAACGCGATGGTTTTGCACTATTGTATACTTTCCTTTCTTGGATGGTGATGTTCCTCATGCGGTATCCTATAGCGTTTAAATTTCGCAAATAATTCTGTTTACCAGAGTGTTTAGTCATGTAACCGACTTCAACACTCGTAATAAATTGTTAACTGCTAAACTTCTTAATTAGCGGATAACTGTATTCTAGATTGTCATTTCGGGAGGTAAATTGGCGGCGTTACGGTCGGCAATTTCGGAATTTTCGACCGTAAAACCGATGATTCATTATGAAAACACGCATTTACAAATACATTATAAATTTTACCACCGAAAAATGAAAATTTTCAGATGAAAAATTGCGATATTTTTTCTTATTTCTACTGAAACCATAGATTGTGGATACTCTTTAGAAACGCCTCGACCAGGCGGTTCTCAAGAGTACCCACAATCTATGCTTTGAGCAGAAATAAGACAAATAATGTGTACCCCTGCAAACCCCAATTTCACTGAATAAAAGTGGGGTTTAAGGGGGTCAAATTTATATAGGCGTGTTTTCATGTTTACCTCCCAAAATGACAATGTTCAATTACAGTTATCCCCATTCTAATGCACTTATTCAGTTGTTTTGTTAAAATTGTACTATTGAGCTCGAAGCAGCAAGCCCCGTCGGCTTCGTGACACCACATGTCTGCCAAAGAAAAGCGACGTTACATGATAACGTCAGGTTTCCGACAGTACATCGCAGAATGTTTGACGTTATCGGATCAAACGTCGCGTTACATATGTAAATGCATTAGAATCGGGCTATCGGTATCATAAACTACGCAAAATAGAAGTGAAGAGAATGATCAGGAATCGATACAATTAACCCACAGCTCCAATCAGAGACACCGAAGAGACAGAAACACAAACATGAAATAACTAGACCCTAATGGAAATATCAATAGCGGAAAGTCAAAAGGACAGTTACTTTCCCAAAATTGCCAAATTGGCTATCCAAAACAAGAAAGATATAAACGATACACACACTCAGTCATACCGTAACAAAAATCAACCGCGACAAAAGAACCGCCTTGCTACGGTCAGTGAAAAGAATTTCACTGGGGACGGGGTCGGGGGGTGCTTAATTGGATTTTACGCGGCCGCAATCCTCGCTTTTACTTCCGTCGGGGTTTAGACAAATAGTGTTTTTCTATCCACATGAAGGCCTCCTTACTCATCAATGCCACATTTCCGAGAACACAAAAATCAAACAACACAGATATTAAATAATGGCGAGGACTGGACAGCAAGAAATCACTGAAATGCTGGAGCAAAAGAAAACCAACGGACTCCGATGGGCGCAACCAGAGACAGAGCATCAGGCACCAACTAACAATACATAAAATTTAATTCTATTTGTCAGTAAGCCTTTATGCTGGAACCGTCATAGAATCTGAGGACTGACCCACCGGCGTGCAATTTAAAATGGGAAGCATACCTAAATATAGAAAAACATATAAATGGCAACTCCTCCTACACGTTTGTTTTTTCCATTCAAATGTTTCTTCGGTTACCCTCCACAAAATTAGCTAAAATGGTTTCGCTCCAATGAACAAGATAGCTGCCAGAGCTAAAAATTCAAAAACCTTAAATGACAACTCCTCGTTTACCTTTGGTCCTGTCTCATTCAAGCTTCGTAGTTGGTGAACTATATGACTCAGAAGCTATGTGACATCGCGAAATCAGGTGTGCAATTCAGAACCATCTTGGCCCTCTTGTTAAAATCATAGTTGCAAATATTGTGCACCCAGATCAGACTGCTCCTCTTGAAGCAGCTCCACTAGGAGCAGTCTGATCGGGACCTACACTATTTGTCTGTATGCCAAATTGAGTTTTATGTGCATCTTGAGAAGATTTCGATGCACCTTCAGGGGAGGCAACTCCTGCAAAAGTATTTTTGTCTCCACTGTCAATTGAAGTCCCGAAAAAGCTTCCTTTGAAAAATGGCGGACAAATCTGCTCCCATTCCCTTTAAGGGCAAAGTATTAAAATAATGAGCTACGGGAATCAGACTGGGTTCAGAATGGTGAGCATTAATTGAAATTGAAATCTCATTGTATTTCAGATATTAATTGCCTTGGTGATTTCGTGTACATGGCCAACCAGCCAGCTTGCAACAGGACCTGCAATAACATGAGTGAGCAGTGCACAAGTGATCTAGTAAATGGCTGCTTTTGCCCGGAAGGCACTTACATAGAGAATGGCCATTGCGTGATGCCGACTGAGTGCAAGTGCACTCACAATGGAAAAGATTATGCGCATGGAAAGACTATTAGCAACGGATGCACAAAATGGTAAAAATATGTCAAAAATATTCTTTTTTTTTTTTTTTTTTTTTTATGGTTTTGGTTTTACGGCCCTTTCAAGATTATTTCACTCATATCGAGCCGATTGTTAAGCAGAGGTGGGCGAAAACCGGAGTACCCGGAGAAAAACCACCTGACCTTCTGTTGCAGAACTTGGCGTCTCACATGTGACCCGAGCGAGGCTCGAACCACAGCGGTGAGAGACCTAATGATCAAGAGTCAGCGCTCTTAACCACTAGGCCACGGAGGCCCGTTAAAATATTCGTTGCACTCATATTTAGAGGATAACAATTTTAACATTTGGGGAGGTAAATTGTTGTTTTTACAACCTCAAATTGTACTTTTCAGCAAGGCAATAAAACTCAGTTCATTATGTGGCAGCCCCTATAGCCTAATGGTAAGCCCGTTCGAATCATGATCAAGAGGTAATGGGTTCGAATCCGGCCACAGGAGGCGAGGTCCGTCCTTGTGCAAGACATGTAATACCACTGGTCCACACCGCCCTGGTGTAAATTGGTAACAGTGGGCGCGTGATAACATTCTGAATGAGTCTTGGAGAGCGATTTGAATAAGACTGAAGCTTTTAAGAAAGATTAGTATAAACTACATTACGAAAACACGCCTATACAAATAAATTGTAAACTTTACCGCCGAAAAAAAGGAAAATTTTAAGATGAAAAATTTGTATTTTGCTTATTTCTGCTCAAAATATCGAGTGTGGGTACTCGATGAGGCGGTTCTAAGGAGTACCCACACTCTATATTTTAGAGCAAAAATAAGAAATATTAGGTTCACCCCTTCAAACCCCAGTTTTTCTATATAAAAGTTGGGTTCAAGGGGGTCAGAATTATATAGGCGTGTTTTTCGTGATGATGCGTTATCAAAACCAAACCTCCTTGAATGACAATTTTTCAAAATAGAGGATAATTAAGGAAATACAGAATGAACAACCAACAACGGATTACAATATCATCGGGTGTTTTATTTGTCGAAACAATATATCCCCATTCTTCTTGTATCCCGATCATGCTAAGGGAACAACTTCACTGACGTCCTTATAAAAATCACGGTAATAATGGCAAATTTCATTATCAAAGTAAGAGAACATTTTTAAAAGTGATCTTTTTTTCTTTCTGTTTTTCAATAAACATGACTGACTATGTCTTGGTCTGTGGGCTAATAGAAAACGCATACCATTATTTCTTTCGGTATTGCATTCTACAAAAATCAAGTATTCTGAGATCTATCATTTTTACCCAACATAATCTAAAATGTTTGTTATATATAGATTCATCAAAAAGTTTTGAAGATAATATAATAAGCAAATTGTCTGACTCATGTTTGCAAGTGGTATAAAGGGGCACTTGGGGAACAAACTTATAGTGACCAACTTTTAAGGACTAGTCCCTATAAATTATGTTGGCCCCTATAAGCTGGTCCCCAAGCTACCGCCCCCCCCCCCTATCTAAGCTTGACTAGGCTAGGTTGGGCCTTCGGTGATCCGTAGTGTTGTTGGCTGTTTCACTTCAGAGATCGACTTAGTCTTTGTGTAGAGTGACTTAGTCCCAATAAATTTTTAGTTTCTGCAATTTATAGGGACTAAAAAGAAGTGAAGGCAATGATCATGAATCGATACAATTAAGTTGAATTAACCCACAGGTCCCATCAGAGACACCAAGGGAAAGAAACACAAGCATCAAACAACTGGACCCTAATGGAAACATGACTAGCGGAAAGCAAAAAGGACAGATACTTTCCCACAAAATTACCAATTGGCTATCCAAAGCAAAATAATATAAGGCATACACATACTCAAAGGCAAGCCATGAAAAAAATGAACCTCGACATAAGAACCGCCTTGGAACGGTCAGTGAAACGAATTCCACTGAGGGGCTTAAATCGACCCCACGCGGCCACAATCCCCGCCCCTAATCCCGCCGCGACCGAGACAAACAACCCGCCCAGCCCGCATGAAGGCCTCCTAACTCACAAGTGCAACATCTCCGTGAACACAAAAATCAATCAACCATAGAGAGGACTCGACAGCAAGAAACCACTAAAATGCCGAAGCAAAATAAAACCAACAGTTAGACTCCGATGGGCCGAACCAGAGACAGAGCATCAGGCACCAACAAACATTACATAAATATGTACTATAAAAGGGTTATCCTTTGGAAGCAAGGAATACACCACATAACTGAAAAATAAGGAGTGTACGTGTTTTCTTGGACAGACTAGCTAGTTTCGGCCAATAAGGCCTCGTAATGACCCTCAGATATTTTCGAAATTCCACAATGGAATCAATGATCCCAAAGGACAAGAAAATATATTCTACACTATGATGTAGGGCAGGGAGACGTTTTACCGCCGATACCCATTCCCACACACCAGCTGTAGTGAAGTTAAATATGTACTATAAAAGGGTTATCCTTTGGAAGCAAGGAATACACCAGAGAACTGAAAAATAAGGACTGTACGTGTTTTCTGGGCCAGACTAGCTAGTTTCGACAAATTAGGCCTCATCAGTGACCCTCAGATATTTTCAAAATTCCACAATGGAATCAATGATCCCAAAGGACAAGAAAATATAATCTACACTATGATTTTGTGTGATAAACTTTCAAGAGGTCAAGGGATACCACAAGATAACATTATGCTGGCCTTGTATCTCAGAAATTCATTGTGTCAGATTATTGGTAGAGTATAAACATATTAAATTGCATCATAAATCAAGCAACAGGGTCGGGTCACAAGTTCTCATAACTTCCGCATCTCCACATAGCAAATGTGTATCATCTACATCTCCACACTGAAATTGTGGAACCTCCACATCTCCACATTGACATTTTGGAACCTCCACATCTCCACATTGAAATTGTGTAACCTCCACATTGAAAATAGACTGTATAAATTTTTAACGGGACATTGGTAAACATAGAAAGCCCAGATCAGATGCCACACCTGAATAATGAATGACTTCTACCTTACATTGCTAAGTGACAGTTCCTTGGGCATTTTTCCAACAAACAAATAAACAGAACTGTTTTACGGTGAGACTCGATCACCCCATTATAATTAACATCAATGAAGAGATCTGGGAAGTTGCATTAGAAGACATTATGACACCAGCACAAGTGCTAAACATCTCGGAAGAAAATATTTTTTTTTCTATTTGGTTTTCCTAAATACAGGTTACATAAGAACACATGGTTTTGAAAATATCACAGAAATGTGTAGAAATACGGATGCATGTGATTTTAAACTAATCATCCCACGTAGCAATTATGTTATGCAATTTCTTTCCCTTTTGTGTCTCTGATGGGAGCAGTGGGTTAATTGTATCGATTCCTGATCATTGCCTTCACTTCTATTTGTCATCAGTGCGCTTGGGAACGGATTTTTGAAGCGTGTAAATGTTGCAAATGGAGTTGTTTTTTCATGAAAATTCTAAACGCATTAAAATAATATGTCAAGATGAAAGACAAACCATGTTACAATTTCCCAAAGAATTTCGAAAGATATTAGGAATCAGTCCTTCCCTATTCGGAACACCTATTGGGAATGAAAAACATTCATTTGTTTTTAATGTAGACCGGAATGCTCCACGTGAAACCTTTTTCATATACAGTCGAACTTCGATGGCTCGAACCACTTTGGGTCCACGAAAACTTGTTCGAGACTGCGGTAGTTCGAGCCTATTCGAGGGATACTATTAGTGCCATATCAGGAGGCATGATGGAGATAATTGTGGGATATGTTTTCGGCGTTCAATATTATAACTGTATGTTGTGTGTACTCATTAGAATCGCCTCATCGAGGCGATTCTAATGAGTACAAACAGCATACATTTGCAAGATAAATGAAGAAAATCTTCCTAAATTACCCCTATATCGTATTTTGAGGAACTCCCTGCGGACTCAAGAACGGGTTCGACTCATCCATGGTAAACGAGCCATCGGAGTTCGAGCCATCGAAGTTTTACTGTATTCAGATATTGCTGATTTTACAAATGCTGGTGATGTGAATGCACCGATTTTGATAATTGTTCCATTTAATCATACAAAGTGATTCTACATATATTCATACAGATTTAAAACATTTGAATTATGTGCCAGTATCCAAATCAGTCATTGACCAAGTTCATTACGAAAACACGCCTATACAAATAAATTGTAAATTTATCGCTGAAAAAAGCAGAAATTTTTAGATGAAATATTGCGATATTTTTCTTATTTCTGCTCAAAATATAGATTGTGGTACTCGTTAGAACCGCCTAATCGAGACGGTTCTAACGAGTACCCACAATCTATAGTTTATAGCAGAAGTAAGAAAAATAAGGTTTACCCCTGTAAACCCCAGTTTACTACATAAAAGTGGGATTCAAGGGGGTCAAATCTATATTGACATGTTTGCGTGATGCTTATCAGCATAAATGCAGCCTTTGGTAAAAGTGTACTTTTTATGACTGGAAAGCCTTTGGTTAAATTACACTTTAGGCACAAACAGTTTTTTGGAAATGATTTAAAGACTCTGCAATAATACAAATGTTGACAGTTTATCAGACTCCTGAAAGGAAATAAGATGGGTAGTTCAGAGAAACAGACAAAGACATCCTGCAAACCGATGGCCCAATGTAAAATGTTATCAGTGACACAAAATCCTAGTAAATACGAAGCAAGTTATGGACAGATGCGGTACTTGATGAAAAGACTGAACACAGTTCTGAACAAAAAAGCTCAGGGAAGGACGGCCATCCAGATTCTGCAAAAAAATGTAACGCAGAAATGCAACAGCTTGCAAAAACTAGGCATCTAAAAAGACGTCGTCTGAATTAACCACGAACAAGAATGCCAAAACAATGCATTGACGCTCCCAGGAGACCTACTTCTTTACGACTAAAGAATATCAAGCGTAAAAGAAGAAGTGAAATAAGGTCTTAATTTAGAAATTTTCAAATAAAAAATTCTGACATTTTTTATATGTCTGCTCAAAACATAGATTGTGGAAACTCGTTGGGACCGCCAACATTCTATGATTTTGAGCAGAAATAGGGAAAATAATGTATACCACTGTAAACTCCAGTTGTACCATATAAAACTGGGGTTTATTGGGATCAAAATTATATTGGCAATGTTTTAGTAATGTTAATACATGTATGTTATACTTTCAGCGTCTGTAACAAGGGCCGATGGGTCTGTGAGGAAAATCTGTGTCCTTTTTACTGTTATGCCTATGGAAGCCACCATGTGAAAACCTTTGATGGAAAATTCTACACGTATGAACCGACACACTGTGACTATTTACTAATCAAGGTCAGCCGATAATTAGCAGCAATTCAAAGATTACTTTTTACCATATGACGTCGCGTCTGAGAATTTAATAACTTCATGAAATTTTAGAAGAATTCGATGATCCATTAGTGGATTAAATATGCAAATTAGTTAGATACGCCCCGTAACGTTAGATGTACGACGTTTACTATTGGCGGAATATTGACAGTCGGGAATAAATGCGTTTTAATTGTCATATGATAAATAGAATCTTGCATTCGTGCTCATGTATTATTGAATTTATTCAACTCGTTGAGGAAAATGAATTACATGCTCGGCAAAGCCTCGCATTTGATCCCTTTTCCTCAACTCGTTTAATAAATTCAATAAGAATTTATTCAACTCAAAGCCTCGCATTTTATCCCTTTTCCTCAACTCTTTTAATAAATTCTTATTGAATTTATTCAACTCAAAGCCTAGCATTTTATCCCTTTTCCTCAACTCATTTAATAAATTTAATAAATGACCACTCATGTGTGTTTGTTTGTTTGTTTTGGAGTTTTACGACCCAGTCAACACTATTTTAGGTCATTTTTGAGCCGGTCAGTTTACCAATCCACACTTTTCCTGGGCAGGCTTATACGTAAGCGGTTAACAAGTACAGTGCACATTCTTTCGCCAGAAACTGACAATTGCCCTTCTTGAATCCGCGGACCGTAGAAAAAGGATTCATGGACGGGCCTAGTGGATAAGAGCGCTGACTCTTAGTCATTAGGTCTCTCACCGCCGTAGGTTCGAGCCTCGCTCGGGCCACGTGTGAGACGCCAAGTTCTGCAACGGAAGGTCAGGTGGTTTTTCTCCGGGTACTCCGGTTTTCGCCCACCTCTGATTAACGATCGGCTCGATATGAGTGAAATAATCTTGAAAGGGCCGTAAAACCCAAACCAAAAAAAAAAAAAAAGGATTCATGATCAATTTCCACGAAAGAATGTTGCCGACCCCGGCAGGTGCGCACTCATGTACGATCCTCTGTATTCATCATCACTCCGAGCTTTGTCAAGCGAACATATGGGGCATATACGGGGGCATACGTGACCTCCCAATATGATAACACACCCGTGTGACATAGTGCGTTTTCATATCTCCAAAATGGAAATCCGTGATATTTTTCTTATAAATCTCAAAGCACAGGTTGTGTGTGCTCGTTAGAACCGCCTCATCGAGACGGTTCTAACAAGTACCCACGCAGTTCTAACGAGTACCCACAGCCTATGTGTTGGAGCAGAAATAAGAAAAAAAAATGTATACCCCATAAACCCCAGTTTTCTATATATGAAGTGGGGTTTAGGGGGGTCTTCATTTCACGGACGTGTTCACGTGACCTCCAATATCTCAGATCAGCTTGTACGTGTACAGTTAATGGTTAATACTTTATCAACTCTGTGTTAAATACTCTTTAAACCCACTTTACATACAGAAAGTGGGTTTCAGAGGGGTATGCATTATTTTCCTTATTGCTCCAAAACAAAAATTAAGGGTAATCATTAGAAACACCTCAGTGAGTGGGTTGGGGTCTAAGGAACACCCACGATCTATGTTTGTAGCAGAAATAAGAAAATCAAAGCGCCAAAAGGCACTGAAATGACAAATCGTGAATAACAAGGACTTTACGAAAAGGTTTCAAAATTATTAATTTTATTACCTTACCACTGTCTGGGTAAATTCAACAAACGACGAATTGTTTATATTTTTCCCAATTTTTCCTAAAAAAAAACAGGACTTGACATCTCATGAAAATTTTGCATGAAATGTCAAATCCTGTTTTCTGTAAAAATATATAAATAAATAAGATATATAAGAAAATTAAAAAAATTCGACGAAGAAAAAAAATGATTCATCGATTATTTAGAGTTTGAATGGAAGTGTAGAAAATAAAGAAACAACAACAACCCCGACCCCACCCCCACCCCATCTACCGTTACCTGCTGCAAGGACAACATGCCTTGCCCAAATGTAAGTCAATATCAATATCCCCAATGACACAAGATAACATCACCTTTGCCTTATCCAACCAACCCCACGAAAAAAGGAAGAAAGGAAGAAATATAAACGTGTCTGCTAATTTCTTCATGGTAAAACCATAAATTTATAGATTAGCTCAGTGAGTGAGTGTTTGAGTTTTACGTTCCACCAACAGCTAAGGTCATACGGAGACGGGACTAAAGACTTATCCGAAAGTCTGGAGAAGCCCTGGGTCGATCCTGCGACCCCTGGTTTACAAGGCGAGTAGCGAAACCACTACACCACGGAGGCTTGTACATTATGTGCTTGTCTCATCTGCTAATAATCTTACAGAGAAGTTCTCCTAGCGGGTACATGACATCTTCGCAACGTCGCATCAACGTCGCGTTGATACGAAGATGCACATACGTTGTGCAGCCGCTCGGAGCTATGTTCCTTCTGGCGTGGGGAGAGTAACTTGACGGAAAAAAGATCATTTTCAAACCATTTCATTTAGACATTACAACTCCTGATCAGACGCCACCTTTAGCGAACTTCGACTACCCAGGGCGAGCTAAAATACGTTTATTCCAACCTGTACGGAACCATTAACCCATAAATGCCAATTGTTTCAATACTTTGGCATTCGGAAACAGTTAAGATAGATAAGAGGCCACAGACTGTAGCGTCTGATCGGTGTCTTCACTATTTGCTTAAAGTACGGAACTTGATTTAAAACTCACAGCTTAAAGCCTTAAACGACACATATTTTAAGAGCATAATAAGAGCTCTCGAAAGCAGGTAAATAACTGTGCTCGATGTCGGTCAGTAAAGGGTTGTATAGTCACAGAGAAGCGAATTTACCCTTTTAACCCAGTAGACCGGTGCAGACACCGAGATAGAAATACACTGTATCTATGCAAACCTTGCAGATCCTGATAAGACGGCACGTAGCTAGCACGCCTCGCCAGGATCTACATTAACACTATTTGCCATCATGTCAATGAACTACTCAGAAATCCCTTTCTTTTAGAATATATTTAAAGCGAGAAGAGTCGTGTTCAGAAACTCAGGGATGAAAGAGTAAAGTCTCAAACCAGTTGCATAAACGCGTAGGAAAATAGTCCCAGAGTATTGTTTTCTTTTCAAAATTAGTCTTTCTGTGCCAATTTATATTCAATCCGTATAAAGTCTCGAAATATGAAATATTTTGAAAGACGTTCCATGCCTGCAAAATTAATTTTCAAAAGGTTATTTGGACTATTGTATGCAGCGAACGAACAGCGGAAGTGGAATAACGCGGTCCAGTACCGGAAGTAGAAATGTAATGACATAGAAACTTGATTTTAAAAATCAACTTTCATCAATAGAATATTGACATGACTCCTGTGTTATGCTTCACAAACTGTATAGACCCAGATCAAACGCCGCATAACGCGGCGTCTGATAACGGTCTACACTATTTCCTTAATTAAATACTGGTATTTCAACCGTATAAGTCTTGAGTTTAGGACTGTCGACAAATCAACCCTTTAACAATTCTGAGATGCCCCTGTTTATGTCGTCTACTTTGTATTCTTGCCAAAGTTTCAAACCAGGCAAACAGTGTGGATGCCGGTCAAACTGCTTCAAAAGGAGCTGTCTGGTCTGGGCCCATATTATTTGCAACAATGAATTTTAACGTTACCAGCAGACAACAAAGCAGACGACAATTGTTGTGATTGGTATCTTGAGCCTTCATCGGGTACAGAAGAAACCAACCGAAGCCATTTAACGGACCTCACCGGAAACTGTCTAATAGGTATACCCGTCAGTGCCAGTCGTCCCATTACCGGTACATTAGTAAACATTTAAGACCCTGATCAAAGACCACATAATGCAGCATATAATCGGTGTAGTCACTGTTTACTTGAGGCACGGAACCCGATTTAAAACTCACAACTTACTGAATAAACGTGACAACTCACATTTTGTAATTAGATCTCACCAAAATGGGTGGACAACCATATGTTCGATTTCGGTGAGTAAAGGATTGTTAAACCAATTTTATTTGTGATTACTTAGAACTCGTACTTATAAACGTAATTTAACCATTTCAACCCTGTTCGACCGGTGCAAACCTTGTAGATTCAGATGAGACGACAGATTCAGATGTAACGAGCGTTCTCGCCAGGATACATATACACCGTTTGCCATCATGTCAATGAACTGGAAAAAAAGAACCTTTTTATAAGAATATATACACCCAAAAGTCATGTTCTGATTTCAAGGTTGAAAGGGTAAAGTCTCGAATGTAGGTTATATAAATAATTATTTGCAAACTTAAATCAATACATGTATACATATGCGCAAGAAAATGTTAAAATGTATCTAACATATATGATTTGAGCGAAACTGCACAGCCGGACTACGTTTTTGCGCGGACTCAGTTTCAGTCTTTGTTTGAGTTGAGGTTTTACATCCCCGTCAACACTATTAAGGTCACTTTGGAGATGTTGCTTACAATTTTGTGGGACTTTTACCCGACATCTAGGCCCCACAATCTATATTTTAGAGCGAAAATAAGAAAGTTAAGGTATTTCCCTGTAAACCACAGTTTCACGATATAAAAGTGGGGTTCAAAGGGGTCAAAATTAAAATAGGTTTGTTTTCGTGATGTGAGGCGCTTCTAGGGAGTACCGACGTCACTGATATGTTTTCTTGTAGAAATAAGAAAATAACATGTGGATACCCTCTCTTTTCTGGAAATATGAATTATATATTTTCAGCCGATGAATGACGCTGCATCACAGAAGATACGTGGATTAAGCATAAAGGCCAGGATGGGGACAACCGGAGCCGATAAACTTCGTCATAATACGGAGTTGATAATCGAGTACAGAGGAGAAACACTGTGGGTAGACCCTAATGGAAACGATATAAAATTAGGCTCTAAGTCTATCACCACTCCTTTTGTAAGCGAGATTATGTCCATCAGGAAAATTAACTCCCTTTTTATCATGATGGAGATATTCGGAATGAAGATTTTGTATACTACGGACTTAGTCATTATAAGTGCGGACCATTTCTACCATTCACAGGTAAGCATGATGAAAACAAATATAATTCTTGCACACCAGACAAGAAAATCCGTGGTTTTAACCTTGGATAGAATAAAAAAATCTTATATGGGTGTGAGGGGTGGATGGTAAACTCCGTCCAGAGGGTCACTGTCCGGCATTACGAGGCTTGCCGAGTGATGCCGGACAGTGATCTCGAGGACGGATTTTTCAATCCACCCCTCACACCCATATTGGATTCTTTTTCTTGCATACCTTCCATTTCTGAACGCCGATTTTTAATGCTACAGTCACTTCGGTTACCAGCGTCCGCCATATTGTGTTGACACTGCAAGAATGTTCAGTGACGTCACGTCATGTGCTGTGACGTCAACCTTAACGACGGCGCATACGAGGTCTAATCAACCAGGGCATTTATTAAACACGCTATTATATTCTATTTTGGGTCGGAACACCAAGGTCAGAACATAAAGTTCTATCCCAGAGTAAAATCACCGATTTCCTTGTCTGGTGTGCAAGAAATTCTGTTCTAACCCTGAGGTTCTTACTCACAATCGAATATTCTCCTGAGGTTCTTACTCACAATCGAATATTCTCGCGTGTTTGATAAATGACCTTATATTTGTCGTCGTAAAGGTCGACGTCACAGCACGTTACGTGGTGTCACTAAACATTGTAGGGTCGTCACAATATGTCGGACGTCGGCAACCGAAGGGACTGCAGTATTAAACATCAGCGCTCAGAAATGGAAGGTATGCAAGAAATAGAATCTTACATGGGTGTGAGGGGTGGATGGAAAAATCCGTACCAAGGGTCACTGTCCGGTACCCATATTTGATTCCTATATTATCACTCCTCTAAACCCTTCTTTATCCCTTAATTGCAAAAATGTTTTTTCCAGACTTTCGTATGAGTCTTCTAACCGAGATCCCGCCTCCATATGACCTTAGCTGTCTGTGAGACGTAAAACTCAAACACTCACTCAATATTTGTCATCTGTTTTGTTGTCCGCCTGATCTTAGTCCGTCAGACTTTCATCTATTTCCAAAACTGAAAACGGCTATTTCAGGCGCACACTTTCAGTCCGATGACGTCATATGAAACAGCCATGTTGTTTTATCTGCCTCGGTTAATAAATCCCATATTTGAAATAGGACAATGAATAACCTCTTTATAATAACTTCTGCTGACCTATATTACATCTATTGACCATTTATAAATAGTGTTTTTTTTAGGGACCGAATTTCTGTAGTTATTCAAATTTTCAGGAATGTCAGCTAGATTCCCTTTACATTATTTTTAGATTCTCACACAGAATGCAGGGTGCTGAGTATAAGAATCTTACATGGGTATGAGGGGAGGATGGAAAAATCCTTCCTTTAGGTCACTGTCCAGCATCACGAGGCTTGTCGAGTGATGCTTGACAGTGATCCCGAGGGACGGATCTTTCTATCCACCACTCACACCCATGTAGGAGTCTTTTTCTTGCACTCCTTCCATTTTTGAGCATGAATTTTTTATACTGCAGTCAATTCGGTTACCGACGCCCGCCATATTGTGATTATATTACAGTGATGTTTAGTGACATCACATAACGTGCTGCGTCGTCAACCTTAACGACCGCGCAAACGAGGTCGTATTCAACCATTGAATTTATCAAACATGCGGGAATATTCGATTTTGGGTAAGAATACCAGGATTAAAACAAAATTTCTATCCCAAGCTAAAACAATGGATTTCCTTGTCTGGTGTATTCATTTTTTCTGATGTCACTGTGGTGGAATGAGGTCAGGAATGATGCATTATTTAAAGTGAATGACCACCATTTTTTTTTTCTCAGATCCATTTTATAGTAACACCAGCTGCAACTAACAAATCTTGGTACTTTAGCAGTTGAGGATTTTAGAGAAGAAAGTGAACATTAAAATAAAAATGCCTTCTTGTAAGGCCAAATACTGCACAGTGATAAGAGGACAAGGAATTAGCTGTTTTGCTATCCCTGACCCTAAGAAACATAGAGAGTTATGTGAAAAATGGATTCATAATCTTGGAACAGAGAATCTCAACATCAAGACATTTGTTTATGCAAAGCATAACATTGTTTGTGCTGTACATTTTGAAGATAGCTGTTTTCAAGTGGACTTGAAGGTTTCTTGATTACTTATTTCTTTTCTTTTCTTCAATAACCCATTGAGTACCAGAAACCCCAAAACGGGTACCCGCAGAATGCGGCGTCTGATCAGGGCCTCCACTGTTTGCTAAAAGTCCATTCATTTTCCAAATAAATTTTGATGAAATCACAACCTGACACCCCTAAATTTTGAAATGAACTCCTGCTATATATAAAGAGGAAGATTCCATTTGGTACAAAAAGGGTTAATTAATGCATATCATTATCATTTACCCAATCATTACATTAACACGCCTTGACAAGTTTAGGTAATATTTCATTGCATTTCACATGGTATTTTGTGATATTTTTAAAGCATAGATTGTGGGTACTCGTTAGAAATGTCTCAGTGAGGCGATTCCTTTGAGCACCCATAATTTATGTTGTTGGAGAAATTATAAGAATATATTTATGTCCTTGTAAATCCCCATTTTTCCTACAAAAACTCCTCTTCTGTGAACTCGGTCTCATACTGATAGCCCTGAGCACCAAACTCAGGAAAACTGTCTTCAAAGTCTTTATTTTCGTCCAAAGACATAATGAAGCCTTATGCAAGATGCTAAACTGACAGCCTATTTAAAGGATTTTTTGAGAATTCAACCTGATTAGAGAGCCTAATCACTTCTCCTTTAGTAGCTGCATAGAATGACATAGAGCTTCTACAGTCTCCATGAGATCAGGATTTTAGCAAACATGTGGATTTCTGGGATACATTTGGATTACCTTGGAGAAAATATGGCCGCTGCCAGAAGACTTCACTGAAACCATTAAATGTTGATTCAATTACCTTAGCAGGTTTTAATTGGTAATAAAAGTCAGAGATTAATCATTACAGTAACTTTTTCTTGCAAATGAAGTAATTATGTTATAAAGGTGCTCATTCACTTTAATGTCATTTAATGCTATGTATGGGCGCTGTACCAGTAGAAGTGTTTTACCCATTCATAATATGAGCCCCGCCAAGCGAATTTGGGTCTTCGAGCATTCCGTAATGACAAACTTTAACTGCGCATGCCCAGCCATTCAGAGGGGCCAGGGATATGGCTTTCTGTCTGAAGGTTCCTCTTGATTCAATGCTTGTATGAGCGAGCAGCGAAGGTTCTGGCGAGACTGCGCGGAAGCGCAGGCTCGCCTGAACCATCGCTGCTCGCATAGGCGATAAGTACCAAAATCGCTTGACGGGGCCCATATGATAACACATCCGTGTTCATAGTGCTTTCTGCATGCGGACTGAACAAATTATTTGTCTAAATCGCGGCGGAAGTAAGATTGTGGCCACGTAAAATCGATTAAAGCCCCCCCCCCCCCCCAGTGGAATTTGTTTCGCTCACCGTTCCAAGGCGGTTCTTCTGTCGTGGTTTGTTTTTGTTATGGTTTGTCTTTGAGTGTGTGTATCGCTTATATTGGTTTGTTTTGGATAGCCAATAGGCCATTTTGTGGGAAAGTAACTGTCCTTTTGGCTTTCCGCTGTTGGTGTTTCCATTGGCGTCTAGTTGTTTTGTGTTTGTGTTTCTTTCCCTTTGGTGTCCCTGATGGGAGCTGTGGGTTAATTGTATCGATTCCTGGTCATTTCTTTCACTTCTGTTTCATCAATCCAAAACGATTAGATATCTTGTGAAATTTTGTGATAATTTTCATATTCACACTCCAAACATCGGCTGTATGTTCTCGCTAGAACTGCCGTACCCACAAACTATGCCTTGGAGAAGAAATGAAAATAAATTATTTATACACCATATGTAACACCCGCCCCCGTTTTCACTATATAAAGTGGGGTTTGCAGGGATATTTATAACACAGACTTATTATTAATACGATGCACCTATATTATATTATATGAAATTTCTTTTACTGCTTTAACCCTCAAGATGTCACAATAACTGTCTTCTGCTTTGCCGTCTGCTGACTACATGTATTTCAAAATTCATTGATTATTGTTGAAACCAGTGTGAACCCAGACTGTTCCTATTGGAGCAGCCTTACATAAATGAAATGATAGCGGTTATATAGACACTTTATAGCGGCTACAGAGCCGCTATAAAAGTTTAGAGACACAACTGCAAGCCAGAACCTAGCCAATGAGAGCAGCTAACAGCTATATAGCGGATATATAGCCGCTAGTACTAGCCACTACTCGGACCCGCCCATTGGGGCTTGAAGAAATAAATGGGCTGAATGATGCTTCCACGCAGGGCTGAATACGACCGCACACGAGTACTGGTAAACCGCCTAGGGGATCTAAGCCTGCCCAGGCAAAGCGGTTCGAGTCGGACCGTCCTTGCTTATAAACCCTATTGGTTTCATTTGGCGACAGGGCTTCAGATATGATTTCATCTCAATGTCGGGTAAAAGTCCCACAAAATTGGATGCCATCACGAAAACACGCCTATATAATTTTGACCCCCTTGAACCCCACTTTTATAAAGTAAAACTGGGGTTTCCGGGGGTATACCTTATTTTTCTTATTTCTGCTCTAAAATATAGATTGTGGGTACCCTTTAGAACCGCCTCGATGAGAGAAATAGAAAAATATCAAATTTTTTCATCATAAAATTTTTATTTTTTCGGCGATAAAGGTGGCAATGTATTTGTATAGGCGTGTTTACGTAATGAACGTCTCCAAAATGACCTTTATAGTGTTGGCGGGGACGCTAAACATCAAATCAAACAAACAAAGCTAGCCACTACTGGCTATTAGAGCCGCTAGCGGCTCTAATAACCAGAAGCTACCCACAACTCTAACAGCATATAATTCAATACGAAAACACGCCTATACAAATACATTGTAAACTTTACCGCCGAATATACAAAACTTTTGAGATAAAAATATGATTTTTTTCTTATTTCTGCTCAAAATATAGATTGCGGGTACTCGTTTGAACCGCCTCATCGAGGCGGGTTCTAACGAGTCCCCATAATCTATATTTTAAAGCAGAAATAAGAAAAAGGCATACCCCTGTGAACCCCAGTTTTACTATATACAAGTGGGGTTCAAGGGGGTCATAATGATATAGACGTGTTTTCATCTCATCGAGGCGGTTCTAACGAGTCCCCACAATCTATATTTTAGAGCAGAAATAAGAAAAAAATGCATACCCCTGTAAACCCCAGTTTTAATATATACAAGTGGGGTTCAAGGGGGTCAAAATGATATAGACGTGTTTTCGTGATGTGTAGAACAGAGACAGAGCCCTAAGTAGAAGATAGTCGTTATTCTGCTTGGTTTTGCTGCTGTCAAAATTAATTAGACTTGATCGCTTTGTTGATGCCGGACCCTGGGAAAACTGCATGAAATTGTGTAATTTGAAATTCCTGGTTCCATTGACTTTGGTTGTTTTATCAAAAAAAAAAAAAAAAAAAAAATAAGTAGTATCAGGACACCAGCTGCAACACTGGAGGGAAACAACACATTTTCGATTTTAAATTCAGAAGTCATAGATAAAGCAAACACAGATTTAATCGTCGGTAAGTAGATGAGCTAATATATTTTGCATGCAATGACTGAATTAATATATTTGCATGCAATGACTGAATTAATATATTTTGCATGCAATGACTGAATTAATATATTTGCATGCAATGACTGAATTAATATATTTTGCATGCAATGACTGAATTAATATATTTTGCATGCAGTGACTGAATTAATATATATTGCATGCAATGACTGAATTAATATATTTGCATGCAATGACTTAATAAATATTCAGTTGAATATTTTCTTGGAAAAATAGGAGACATTTGCTTATTTTTCTCATTTTGAAATAGTTGTGTCTGTTTTGTCTGCTGACCTGAGCCAGTATCAGATTTGTTACCTCAAACTTATAGAAGAAATGAATCTGTCACCTGTGCTTCATATTTTCAAATGTCATTTTCTTTATTTAACACATAGCAGTGGAATCAATGCATACCTGAAACAAATAAAAGTATATTTTTACAGTGTGAAAATATAAATGATATTTCCACTGTGTGAACAATAACATGACCATGCTATTGTTCCAGTAGCAGCCCGGACTACTTTTCTCGCAATAATTCGTATGTGATCTACAAAATAAGTCTGTAAAATACCTTACCGGCCCCGATAGCTCAGTTGGTAGAGTGTCCGCTCCGGGGAACGGGAGGTCACGGGTTCGATCCCGGGTCGCGACATACTAAAGTCGTTAAGAATGGTACTAGCTGCTCCTCGCTTGGCACTCAGATTTACGGGGTAGAGCTAGGACTGGTCGACCCAGTGTAAGGATAATGTGACTGGGTGTGGTATCATGTAATGTGTCTGGGACATGATACTTCAGTGAGGCAGCACTATAAAAGTGAGCATTGAGCTCCCTATCGCAACCAGACACCGTCGTGATATGATTGAAAAATTGTTGAAAGCGTAGTTAAACCCGAATTCACACACACACACATACACACACTGTCAAATACCTTGAAAAAGCATTCTTTGAACTGTAAAAATGCCGTATTAAAAATGACGATCTGTTTATGGTTTGCAACTGACAGTTGTGACGTAATAGCCAAGTCAAAAATTCTGACGTAAGATCCAATTGATCAATTACAGTTAGTGTCCTAAAATATTATTAAATAAAAAATAAATTACAATTTTTCGATAAATATCAAAACCATTCATCTCTTGTGTTGAAAACATCAGAATTTTCACTCGTGCTTCGCACACGTGAATATTCTGATATTTTCAACACACTCGATGAAATATTTTTGGTATTCATCTAAAAAAAAGTACATATCCTCTATCTAATTGATTAGAATTATATCCTGTTTTACGCTAACACACCCGTGCAACAAAACAGCATTATTTTCACATATTTCAATGGATACTTTCCGATAAAAAACTGAAATATTTTTCCTATTTATACTGCAAACATAGGTTGTGGGTGCTCATTTGAACTTCCTCATTTAGGCGGTTCTAACCGATACACATAATCTTGTATAAAGTTGGGCGTAGTGGGTGTTCGTTTCACGGATGTGATATGTAAGACCCAAATGAGCACCACGTGGACCCTGTATAATGTTTCTTTTTGATCCAAGTTAACTATATTTCAGTTGTATGAAACTGTGACATTAAACTTTTTACAGTTTACGCCTTTACATTTTACAGTTGTAAAAAGGCTTACAATATTACAGTTGTAATACGTTACATACCATATTATTTGCAGCATAACTTAAGAAAAATAATAATTTAAATTGGCAGCCAAGACATAACCCCGTTATATCCAAATATGTGCTGACCTGGTGTGTTGTAATGAGCTAGATATGTTTGTTATATGAAATTGAAACCAAACTTAAAGCAGAACTTTTGGTGTTTTGGATGGGGTTCGTAATCCGATTGTATCAGTTTCTGATATTTGATGCTTCTAATCTTCATGACTGCATGGGACTTTGCACCCCCTTGTCTCAGCCATATCTGAAACGTAGCCAGAACTGAGCCACAACCACTAGCCAGAACACTACCACAAATAAAAGCCAGAACAGAGCCACAACTGACAGTCAGAACAGAGCCACAACTGACAGACAGAACAGAGACACAACTAAGAGTCAGAACAGAGCCTTAGGCATCAGGGGACAGTTTCGCATTTGAGGGTGGACGTTTTTAAAAATATTATAGTAGGAGGGCCAATAATGGCATAGTTGCTCATAGAAATTGTGATATGTCGATATTTTTTGCCAATGTGGGCTTATTTGCTGAGTATCTGTACTTTTATGAAATGGAATACGAAACTAAAACCCCGGCTGTCTGGATGCTGTGCAAGTTCAAGGTGCAGCGGCATATCTGAATTCACGAAGGTAGCTTTGGCACTAAAAAGTAGCTGTTTTTCAAAGAGGATTCCTGAAAAAGTTTACTGGTTATGGTATACTTTTCTGTCTATTTCTTTGCATGTGACTGAGTGTACATGACATTTCAACAGGTGCCAAGTACTGGTGTTTTGGAAGTAAATTCACAGGATCTGTCAAAGTGAGGTGGAGTCATGATTTTTTGTATGTAAAAGTTAGTGGGTGGGGTAAGTGAAATGCTGCTGCTGTCAGCCTATGCAAACAGAGAAGTGTTTCTTTGGTATTCTGTTTTGATTTCATGCATGTGTGGAGCAATTTGAAACCAAAACAGAAGTTATCGCTTTCTCCAGGAGTTGTCGATAACGATTCAAAAACTTGGTGTGACGCGGACAAAAAAGTGCTGCGATTAACTGTCCCCTGATGCCTTAAGTAGTAGCCAGAACTGAGCCACAACTTAGAGCCAGAACGGAGCCACAACTTAGAGCAAGAACAGAGCGACAAGTAGTAGCCAGAACTGAGCCACAATTTATAGCCAGAAAACTGTTTTGCATATGACATACGATATAGCGGCTATAAAGCCGCCAGCTAGCCTGAACTGAGCCGCATCTAAAAGCCAGAATAGAGCGACAAATACTAGTCAGAACAGAGCGGCAAGTGGTAGCCAGAACCTAGCCAAAACTTAGAGCCAGAAAACTAATTTACATACGAACTACTTCAGATATGTTCTATAAAAGGGTTATCCTTTGGCAGCAAAGAATACACCACAGAACCGAAAAAATATGAAGTGTACATGTTTTCTGGGCCAGAATAGCTAGTTTCGGCCAATTAGGCCTCATCAGTGACCCTCAAATATTTTCACAATTCAACAATGGAATCAATGATCCCGAAGGACAAGAAAATATGAACTACACTATAAACTATAGCGGCTCTGTAGCGGCAACTTAGAGCCAGAGACATTGCATTTCTGTAAGTGCAGTCTTATTTCTGACCGTTCCTATTTTTACTGACCATTCCAAGTTGATGCTTTTGCTATGCTTCCTTCGTGTTTTTGTGTTGACGGTTCTGATTTTTTTCCCTAATCATATATGTTTTTACGTTGATGATTCTGATTCTTTCTCTTTTTGGCTGATCATTTTAGTAACGTTTGTCCTTCCAGTTTAATGATTGTCATGTTGGTGATTCTGATTCTTTCCTCCAATTACATTTTATGTATATTGCTCCTCTTTAGTTAGGTTTAGATATTCTGAGTCACCACCCGTTTGGGAAAAATCTGCTGACTCGGTTTACCTTACCTATTGTCCGTTTTTTTTTTTTTTTTTGTTGTTGTTTTTTAGCTCACCTGGGCTTATAGGATGGTAGTCCCTCCGTCGTCCGTCCGTCCGTCCACACTTTTGACCAGCTATATCTCTGCAGCCTGCAGGCTGATCTCAATCTTTTCTTATTTGAGCATGCCTCTGGTGGGGCATTGATGACATTAGCTTTTTATCGAAATCGAACGAAAACTTTGGTTGCTATGGCAACCACAAGTTCCCATAGACTTAAAATGGGAAAATGCTTGTCATCACCGTAGCACCGTTCCTTTGATTGCTGAAAATGCCAATTTTAACCTTGCCATCACCGTAGCCCCTTCAGTTCTGATTGGATCTTTCTGAAACTTAAGTACAAGTAAGTCAGGGTTAAAAGCTTGGACGATTTCGAAAACTAGCGATTCGGGTCGATTACTGATGGAGTTATGTTCCCCCTTTGCTGAAAATGCTTATTTTGCACATTGTCATCACAGTAGCCCCTCCAGTTTTGATCGAATCTTCATGAAACTTACAAACAAGAAAGTCAGGTATAAAAGCTCGGATGAGTAAAAAAACTGACGAGGTTGGCTCATCTATTGTAGAGTTACGTCCCCTATACTGCTCTGCTGAAAATGCCTAGTTTTGACCTTGTCATCACCATAGCCCCTTTAGTATTCATTGGATCTTTTTGTAACTTACATGTTAGGAAGTAAAGAAGGTAAGGTTGGCCTATATTTCGAAGAGTTATATCCCCCTTGATTAGAGGAAAAGCCTATTTTTGACCTTGTCATCACCGTAGCGCCTTCAGTTTTGATCGGATCTTCCTGAAACTTGCATACAAATAAGTTGGGGTTACATGTAAAAGCTTGGATAAGTTTGAAAATTAGCGATGTTGGTCGATTAGGCATGGAGTTATGTCAACTACGTTGCTGAAAATGCTTAGTTTTAACCTTGTCATCACCGTAGCTCCTTCATTTTTGATCGGAGCTTCTTGAAACTTACAAACAGGTAAGGCAGGGATAAAAGCTCGGATGAGTTCGAAAACTGACGACGAGGTTGGCCTATCAATCATAGAATTAGGTTCCCCTTTACTGTTGCAAATGCCTATTTTCCCCCTTCAGTTTTCATGGGATCGTCTTGAAACTTATGTGTAAGTATGTAAGGGATAAAACCTCGCCTGATTTAAAAATTGATGAGGTCAGCCTATGTTTCAAAGAGTTTTGTCCCCCTCGATTACAGAAAATGTCTATATTAAACCTTGTCATAACCGTAGCTCCTTCAGTTTTATTGGATCTTCTTGAAACTTACATGTTAGTGAGTCAGGGATAAAATGGATGAGTTCGTGAACTGATGAGGTCAGCCTATTTAACATAGAGTTACATCCCTTAGACTGCATAAAATGCCTCTTTTTCTTCAGTTTTCATCGGATCTTCTTGTTGTTTTTTATGGTTAACATTATTAGCTCACCTAAGCTGAAGGCTCAGTGGGAGCTATTGTCACCATCATTCTCATCGTGGTCCTTCCACATTTTTTCATCTTATCATCACCGTAGCCCTTCAGTTTTGATCGGATCTTCTTGAAACTTACAAATAAGCAAGTCAGGGATAACAGCTCCAATTAGTTTAAAAACCGGTGAGTTTGGCTTATTTATCATAGAGTTACATCACTTTGTTTGAAGACAATGCCTGTTTTTCTACCTTGTCATCACCGTAGCCTCTTCAGTTTTGATCGAATCTTCTTGAAACTTACATGTAAGTAAGTCAGGGATAAAAGGTTGGATGAGTTTAAAAACTGATGAGGTCGCCCTATTTATCAATGTTATTTCCCTTGGATTGCTGAAAATGCCAATTTTTGACATTGTCATCATCATAAGTCCGTAAGTGTTGAACAAATCGACCTGAAACTTAAATATAAGTAGGTTTGAAATAAATGCAAACAAATATTGTTGGCCGGTACTCCCCTTATTTGCTGAAAATGCCTATTTTGTACCTTGTCATCACCAATAGTCCTTAAGTTTTGATCAACTCTTCCTGAAACTAGGATATAAGTAGGTTTGGATTGAAAGTTCGGATGAGTTTGAAAACTAGTAATGTCTGCCTATCTCTCATAGAGTTACGTCCCCTTGTTTTCTGGATCTTTTTGAAACTTATACATAAGAAAGTCAGGGATAAAACCCCCGGATGCGTTTGAAAACTGGCAAAGTAGGCCCCATCTGTCATTGAGCTATGTCCCATTGATTGCTGAAAAAAGCCTATTTTTTGACCTTGTCATCACTGTAGCCCCATCAGTTTTTATTGAATCTTCTTAAAACTTACACATAAGTAAGTCAGGGATAAAAGCTCAGATTACTTTGAAAACTGGCAAGGTTGGCCCATTATTTGTAGTGTTGAATCCCCTTGATTGCTGAAAATGCCTATCTTTGACCTAGTCATCACAGTAGCCCCTTCAGTTTTTATCTATCAGATCTTCTTGATAAGTCAGGGATAAAAGCTCAGTTGAGTTCGAAAACTGGCGAGGCCAGCCTATCTTTCATAGAGTTACGTCTCTTTGATTGCAGAAAATGCCTATTTATAACCTTGTCATCACCGTAGCCCCTTTAGTTTTTCATCAGATCTTCTTGATTCAATCTTGAAACTTATGTATAAGTAAGTCAGAGATAAAAGCTCAAACGAGTTTGAAAATTGACAAGGTCAGACAATCTGTCATAGAGTTACGTCCCTTTGATTTAGACCCCGCCCATCGGGGCTTTAAACAAGAGGGCCCAATGGCCCTATATCGCTCACCTGTGTACCAGAAAATCATTAGTGTAGGAGACCACTTGACATTGCTACATACTAAATATCTAAGCTCAGGCAAAGTGGTGTCCATGCTTATAAACCCTATTGGTTTCATTGGGCGACAGGGCTTGAGATGTAATTTCATCCCAATGTCAGGTAAAAGTCCAACAAAATTGGAAGAGACATCTCCAAAATGACCTATACAGTGTTTACGGGGATGTAAAACCTCAAATCAAACAAAATCTGTGCCTTATGGTTTTATAGAAAAAGATTTTTTTTAAGTTTTTTTTCCAGTATAAGTCTATAGGAGCTAATGAGCCCTGGGGCTTGGCCAATTTTGACCCAAAGGGCAAGGTTGGCAGGGTTTATGTAGGCGACCATTTTGTGTTGCTATATACTAAATAACTAAGGTCTGTACTTCATGGTTTCAAAGAAGATGTTTGAAGCTTTTTTCCATTATAAGTTTGTTGGAGTTAAGGGGCCACAGGATTTGGACCCCAGGGGCATGATTGGCAGGATTCATGTAGGCGACCACTCGACATTGCTACATGCTAAATACCTAAGCTCTGGGACTTATGGTTTCAGAGAAGACGATTTTTGAAGAATTTTTTTCCCATTTGAAGTTTTTTTTTTTTTTTTGTTTCTTTTTTTTTTTTTCATTATAAGGGCCCTGTGGTTTCAGAGAAGAAGATATTTGAAGTTTCTCTAATTGTAAGTCTATGGAAGCTAAAGAGCCCTGGGGTGTGGTCAATTGGGATCCCAGGGGCATAACTGGCAGGATTTATATAGGTGGCCACTTGACGTTGCTACATACAAAAAATCTAAGCTCTGGGCCTTATGGTTTCATAGAAGAAGATTTTTTAAGGTTTTTTTTTCCCATTATAAGTCTATTGGAGGTAATGAGCTCTGGTGTGGCCAATTTTGACCCCAGGGGCAGGGTTAGCAGGATTTATGTAGCTGGCTATTTTGATGTTGCTAGACACTAAATATCTATGTTCTGTGCTTCACAGTTTCTGAGAAGAAGATTTTTTAAGCTTTTTTCCATTATGAGTCTATGGGCCCCAGAGTGTGGGCCATTTGGAACCCCAGGGGCATGATTAGCAGGAAATATGTAGGTGACCACTTGCCGTTACTACATGCTAAATATCTAAGCTCTGGGCCCTGTGGTTTCAGAGAAGATTTTTGAAGTTTTTTTTTCCATTATGAGTCTATGGGAGCTAAGGGGGTCCCAGGGTGTGGCCCATTTGGACCCCAGGGGCATGACTGGCAGGATTTATGTAGGTGACAACTTGTCATTGCTACATGCTAAATATCTAAGCTCTGGGCCCTGTGGTTTCAGAGAAGAAGATTTTTGAAGCTTGTTTCCATTATGAGTCTATGGGAACTAAGGGGCCCCGGGGTGTGGCCCATTTGGACCCCACGGGCATGATTGGCAGGATTTATGTGGGTGATCTTTTGCCATTGCTACATGCTAAATATCTAAGCTCTGGGCCTTGTGGTTTCAGAGAAGAAGATTTTTAAAGCTTTTTTTCCATTATGAGTCTATAGGAGCTAAGGGGCCCCGGGGCGTGGCCCTTTTGGCCCCCAGGGACATGATTGGCAGGAATTATGTAGGTGACCACTTGCCGTTGCTATGTGCTAAATATCTAAGCTCTGGGCGCTGTGGATTCAGAGAAGAAGATTTTTTAAGCTTTTTTCCATTATGAGTCTATAGGAGCAAAGGGGCCCCGGCGTGTGGCCCATTTGGAACCCAGGGGCATGATTGGCAGGAATTATGTAGGAGACCACTTGCTGTTGCTATGTGCTAAATATCTAAGCTCTGGGCGCTGTGGGTTCAGAGAAGAAGATTTTTTAAGCTTTTTTCCATTATGAGTCTATGGGAGCAAAGGGGCCCCGGCGTGTGGCCCATTTGGAACCCAGGGGCATGATTGGTAGGAATTATGTAGGTGACCAATTGCTATTGCTACATGCTAAATATCTAAACTCTGGGCCCTGTGGTTTCAGAGAAGAAGATTTTTGAAGCTTTTTTTTTCATTATAAGTCTATGGGAGCAAAGGGGCCCCAGGGCGTGGCCCATTTGGACCATAGGGGCATGATTGGCAGGAATTATGTAGGTGACCACTGGTCGTTGCTACATGCTAAATATCTAAGCTCTGGGCTCTGTGGTTTCAGAGAAGAAGATTTTTTAAGCTTTTTTTCCATTATGCGTCTATGGGAGCTAAGGGGCCCCGCGGCGTGGCCAATTTGGACCCCAGGGGCATGATTGGCAGGAATTATGTAGGTGACCACTTTCCGTTGCTACATGCCAAATATCTCAGCTCTAGGCCCTGTGGTTTCAGAGAAGAAGATTTTTGAAGCTTTTTTCCATTATGAGTCTATAGAAGCTAAAGGGCCCTGGGGCATGGCCCGTTTGGACCCCAGGGGCATGATTGGCAGGAATTATGTAGGTGACCACTTGCCATTGCTACATGCTAAATATCTAAGCTCTGGGCCCTGTGGTTTCAGAGAAGAAGATTTTTGAAGCTTTTTGTTCCATTATGAGTCTATGGGAGTGAAGGGGCCCCGGGATGTGGCCAATTTGGACCCCAGGGGCATGATTTGCAGGAATTATGTAGGTGACCACTGGCCGTTGCTACATGCTAAATATCTAAGCTCTGGGCCCTGTGGTTTCAGAGAAGTAGATTTTTGAAGCTTTTTTTTTTCCATTATGAGTCTATAGGAGCTAAAGGGCCCCGGGACGTGGCCCATTTGGACCCCAGGGGCATGATTGGCAGGAATTATGTAGGTGACCACTTGCCATTGCTACATGCTAAATATCTAAGCTCTGGGCCCTGTGGTTTCAGAGAAGAAGATTTTTGAAGCTTTTTTTCCCATTATGAGTCTATAGGAGCTAAGGGGCCCCGGGGCGTGGCCCTTTTGGACCCTAGGGACATGATTGGCAGGAATTTTGTAGGTGACCACTTGCCATTGCTATGTGCTAAATATCTAAGCTCTGGGCGCTGTGGATTCAGAGAAGAAGGTTTTTTAAGCTTTTTCCCATTATGAGTCTATGGGAGCAAAGGGGCCCCGTCGTGTGGCCCATTTGGAACCCAGGGGCATGATTGGTAGGAATTATGTAGGTGACCAATTGCTATTGCTACATGCTAAATATCTAAACTCTGGGCGCTGTGGTTTCAGAGAAGAAGATTTTTAAGCTTTTTTTGCATTATGAGTCTATGGGAGCAAAGGGGCCCTAGGGCGTGGCCCATTTGGACCATAGGGGCATGATTGGCAGGATTTATATAGGTGACCACTTGCCGTTGCTACATGCCAAATATCTCAGCTCTAGGCCCTGTGGTTTCAGAGAAGAAGATTTTTGAAGCTTTTTTCCATTATGAGTCTATAGAAGCTAAAGGGCCCCGGGGCATGGCCCGTTTGGACCCCAGGGGCTAATTGGCAGGAATTTCGTAGGTGACCACTTGCCATTGCTACATGCTAAATATCTAAGCTCTGGGCCCTGTGGTTTCAGAGAAGAAGATTTTTGAAGCTTTTTGTTCCATTATAAGTCTATGGGAGCGAAGGGGCCCCGGGGTGTCGCCCATTTGGAACCTAGGGGCATGATTGGCAGGAATTATGTAGGTGACCACTGGTCGTTGCTACATGCTAAATATCTAAGCTCTGGGCTCTGTGGTTTCAGAGAAGAAGATTTTTTAAGCTTTTTTTCCATTATGCGTCTATGGGAGCTAAGGGGCCCCGCGGCGTGGCCAATTTGGACCCCAGGGGCATGATTGGCAGGAATTATGTAGGTGACCACTTTCCGTTGCTACATGCCAAATATCTCAGCTCTGGGCCCTGTGGTTTCAGAGAAGAAGATTTTTGAAGCTTTTTTTCCCATTATGAGTCTATAGGAGCTAAAGGGCCCTGGGGCGTGGCCCATTTGGACCCCAGGGGCATGATTGGCAGAAATTATGTAGTTGACCACTTGCCATTGCTACATGCTAAATATCTAAGCTCTGGGCCCTGTGGTTTCACAGAAGAAGATTTTTGAAGTTTTTTGTTCCATTATGAGTCTATGGGAGCTAAAGGGCCCCGGGGCGTCGCCCATTTGGAACCCAGGGGCATGATTGGCAGGAATTATGTAGGTGACCACTTGCCGTTGCTACATGCTAAATATCTAAGCTCGGGGCCCTGTGGTTTCAGAGAAGAAGATTTTTGAAGCTTTTTGTCCATTATGAGTCTACAGGAGCTAAGGGGCCCCGGGGTGTGGCCAATTTTGACCCCAGGGGCATGATTGGCAGGAATTATGTAGGTGACCACTTGCCGTTGCTACATGCCAAGTATCTCAGCTCTGGGCCCTGTGATTTCAGAGAAGAAGATTTTTGAAGCTTTTTTTCCATTATGAGTGTATAGGAGCTAAAGGGCCCCGGGGCGTGGCCCATTTAGACCCTAGGGGCATGATTGGCAGGAATTATGTAGGTGACCACTTGACATTGCTTCATGCTAAATATCTAAGCTCTGGGCCCTGTGGTTTCAGAGAAGAAGATTTTTGAAGCTTTTTGTTCCATTATGAGTCTATGGGAGCGAAGGGGTCCCGGGGCGTGGCCAATTTGGACCCCAGGGGCATGATTGGCAGGAATTATGTAGGTGACCACTGGCCGTTGCTACATGCTAAATATCTAAGCTCTGGGCCCTGTGGTTTCAGAGAAGAAGATATTTTAATTTTTTCCCATTGTAAGTCTATGGGAGCTATATGTTGCCATAGCAACCAGAATTCCAATCTGATCAGCCCAAAAACCTTATGCAGCCTTTCCCCCTACCTGATGATGCTTCTCATGAAATCTGATCAAGATTGACCGTGGGGTAATAGAGATATACTTATTTGAAAATGTTTACGGACGCACGGACGCACGCACGGACGGACGACGGACAAAATGTGATCACAAAAGCTCACCTTGTCACTACGTGACAGGTGAGCTAAAAAGAAATGGGATGCATTATGCTTCCAAACAGAGCTGAAACCGGCCGCACTCTAGTACTGGTAAACAGCTTAGAGGGTCTACGCCTGTCCAGGAAACGCGGTGCTAGTCGGACCGTCAATGCTTTTAAACCCTATTGGTTTCATTGGGCGACAGGGCTTGAGATGTCATTTCTTTGCAATGTTGGGCAAAAGTCTCACAAAATAAGAAGCCTACAAAATGACCTATACTGTGTTGACGGGGACGTTAAACCTCAAATCAAACAAAACAAACAAACATCCCTTTGATTGCAGAAAAATCCTGTTTTCGCCTGTTTTTGACCTTGTCATCAGCATAACTCCTTGAGTAACAACTCAGGACCATCCATGTTCCTCTTGTTTTTTTTAACTCTCGTCACTCCATGTTTCGACTGCTTTCCCTAGTGATATCGTGGGAAGCGTTTGGGATCTGATTGTATCAGTTCCTGATCGTGTCTCTTTTCCACTATCAGGGTCCACACTATCTGCCTATACACAAAATTATGTTTGACAAGTCAGCAGATGTTTGAAGATGCAGTTTTTCTCTGCATCTTTAACCCTTTACCACTAAGGGATTTTGTGAATTTCGCCGATTTTCACAGTGTTGCACCTGACAGCAACTTCAACTAGCCATTGTTTCATAATGGATGGTCTGTTTTACACTAAACTCGGTATGAATGTTTATTGGGCAGTAGCCTTTTAAATGCAACCTTTCATGACTTGATCATTGTTGTCATGGTAAAGAGGGGGCATCTCAAAGTTGGCAAAAAGTGTGTTTTCACATGAATTTTTGACCATATTTTTAATCTTCACACAGCTGTCAAGGCAACAATTAAGGTGTTTGGCACTGGCCATTTTCACTGTTTGCAGCATGTTTTATCAGCATCAATTTTCAGGCATTTTGACCCCAGACACCCTAAGATATAAATTTTAGCGGCCGGTTGGGCCATACACCCAAACATTTTCGGGATGTGAGGGGGGCAACGCCCCCCTTCAATCCCCCCCCAGAATATTTTTAGTGGGGAGGCGCGCGAAAAAAACAGGACACTTTTTTGCCCAACAAATCCTAAAGCAAACATAACTATCCAGGGGTAGAAATGCAGATTTCAGGTGCATCTGGGGCTTAAAATAAGGGGGGGGGATGCAGACACGTAAAAACACGTATCTGAGTGGGAAAGGGTTAAAGATAAGCAGAATCAGGAAGTCTGCTGCAGGGACTCTTAATAATTAGATAAAATTGGCTTTGAGGAGCGTCTGTCGGTTACTTTAAAACTCATTGTTGCAATGAGGAACAGTCTGATCTGGGTTCACACTATTTGCCTGTAGGCAAAAATAATATAAAAATTGCAATACGACGCAGCAGACGACAAAATCAGACGACTTTTTAAGATGCAATAAGGGTTAAGTTCAGGGTTAAATACACTAACCTAGAATATTATATAATAGTTACTGAATGCACGAAACCCACTTTCTCCCTTCAATTTTCTACCTTGGTAGATTACCGTATGCTTTAAGGTTTATCACCACTAGGAAGTCGACTGTTTGGCGCAGTGGTTAGCGCGAATTGCATAGACGTTCATCTTAGCAGCCCGGGGCTGGAATCCCACCATAGGACGAATTTCTCTTTAGCTATACTTCTTTCCTTTGTTACGGCTTTCATGTTTTTTCCTGTCATAAGAGGCTGGTGTTTACGGAACCGTGGAAGGGATATGCATTTTTTTAATATGTTGTGCGAACAAGATAATATCTTGTGCGTACAAGATAATGCGCACAAGATATCTTGTGCGAACAACATGTGCGCACTAGTTATTATCTTGTGCGCACAATATAATATCTTGTTCTCACAACTTAATATCTTGTGCGCACAAGATTTATCTTGTTTGCACAACATTAGAGCTTGTGCGGACAACATTATATCTTGTGCACACAACCAATTATCTTGTTCGCACAACACAATATCTTGTGCGCAGAAGATATAATTTTGTTCGCACGAGATAGTATCTTGTTCGCACAACATATTATCTTGTTCGCACAACATAGGTCTTGTGCAAACAACATAATGTCTTATGCGCACAACTTAATATCTTGTTCGCACAAAATCTTAAAACGATTCATGTTCCTTCCGGGGTTCCGTAGGTGTTTATGTCATGCAGAAATAATTTTAACATTTCGTGGCTTACAGATAATTGGTATGTGTGGACTGCCTAACTTTATTGAACGCGACGAATATTACGTTAAAGACTTGTTGGTGGGATCTCTTACCAATTTTGTGAATGCTTACAAGGAGCCCTATTGTCCAACTATTGAAGAATACGAAGATGTTTGTGTACAACAGAGTCAGTTGGTAAGTACCCGGTTTGCCCTTAACCCTTAAAATGCCAATCACAACAAATGTTGTCTGCCTTATTGTCTGCCGATTATTTTGAATAGTCATTACTGCAAACACTGTGAACCCAGATCAGACTGCTACTCAAGCAGCAGTCGTATCTGGCAACCATGGTGTTGCATTTTAACAAATTCAATTTACTTCTAGATGTAGTGTCTTGTTCAATCTTTCAAAACGCAGTGAGACGTGACTGCTCTTTTAATATTGAACTCGACCATGTTATTCACCATATTTGCATTATTTGCTGGCTCCCAGCTTGCACATTGTCAATATTGGAAAAACAGGTAACCAGACCCCCCTGACCTTTTAAGGTCAAGGGGGTCTGGTTACCTGTTTTTCCAACACTGATAACCTTCAGACTAGGAACCAGCAGATAAAGCAAATAAGGCAAATAGGTAAGTCGCCTTTGGCTGTCATTTTACAGAAATCGATATAGTTACAGTTCTGTGCCTAATTTTATAATTCGTGTTACCGAATAGACATGTAGTCGGAGCAGTATGGAATTCGTAGTGACCCCGCATTTGCAAAGTTCCGTGACATAATATATCTGAAACTTGCCTTCCCTAAAAACTGGAATAGACTCATCAATTTTGAACTCTCGAAGGTCGTTGATTTACTTAAGAAATAGATCAGCTCTAACTGTGATTTGTTGAGTAATAAATCACAGTTTGAAGGTCAGTTGTAAAGTAGACAAATCACGAGCGCGTAGCGCGCGTGATTTGTCTACTTACAACTGACCGACAAACTGTGATTTATTATCCAACAAATCACAGTTAGAGCTGATCTATTTCGATTCTAACAGGCTGAAAATCGGCATTTATGTTGTTGTTTCCTTCAAAATCTCACAACTTTTCGCCATTGTTAGAAGAAATCCCGCTAAAATTATCGACTGAAACACATGCATTTATATCCTTTTCTAACGTTTTCGATGCGAGAAAATGACGTTACACCGTCTAACGTCAAGTAAAGCGACTAGTGACGTCATAAATTTGTATTTTTAATGACGTCACACGTCACGCTCTTCCGAGCTGTGATTTGTTGCAGAATAAAACACAGTTATTTTGCATTGCCTATATAGGCGCACTGTGTTAGAATTTAGTGTTGAGCTAGGAAGCCTCCATGTGGATCAATATGTTATTGTTATTTTGTTTGATACTGTACTTGGACTGAGGGCGAGGGTTGAAATTTCTTTAACTCCGGAGTTGAAGACCCCAGTAGTACTACTGACCGTCCCAAGGCTGTCGTTCTTTTGCAGTGTCTTAACTGTTATTTGGCTTTGTGCCGTTGGTTCATATTTCGTCTGTTTTGTGTGTGCCTCCATATCACTTTCAATAGGTGACTTGCGACTCCTGCGACTTTCCTGAGTGACCTTTTCTCACTAGTTGACCCATGGACAAACCTAGCTTTGAGGAGCTCAAAAAAATCTCTAGCTATGGTTAAAAAGGCTGGCTCCCTAATTTGTTTACTAGGGGATTTCAACCTTCCTAAGGTCGACTGGGAGCTGTTGTCACTCAAACCCGACTGCAGCTATCCAATATTTTATAGAGAATGCCTGAAAGCTTTCAACGACAGCCTCTTGGGGCAAGTTGTGACCTCACCTACTCGAGGTCAAAACATTTTGGATCGCTTCCTCACGTCCAACCCCACTCTCATAGAGAAAGTCTCTATCCTCCGTGGTCTTTCTGACTAGGACATAGGAATGGCCGAAGTAAACACCAAGCCAAAAGAATCAAATAGGTCCCTCGTAAAAGTTTACTGTATAATGAAGCTGATTGGGACCAGCTAAAAATATCCATGAGGGAATTTCTATCAATTATACAGTCGGACCTTGCTACCGCTGACATTCAAGTTCAGTGGGATGAGTTTGTTACCAGACTCCAGGAAGGCATCGACATCCATATACCAGTACGTATGACTGGATCCCGCAATGGTCTTCCTTGGGTCAACCAGGAGATGCGTAAGAGAGACAGACACTACAAGCGCTGTTGTAGGTCCAATAGACCTACTGACAACAAGAAATTCCTTTAATATAAACATCTAGTGCGTCGTGACTGATATAGGTTATGAAAAATATATTTGGGATATCTTAGGATTGAACACGGACGCCGATGACCTAACCTGACCCCGAAAGGTCAACATCAAGAAACTTTACTCATTACTTAAGCACTCGAAACAAGACTCCAGGGGCATCTCGTCTTTGAAGGCAAACGGAAACACATTCTCCTCAGACCCAGACATAGCTAATACACTGAATCAACATTTTCAGTCTGTATTTAGCTCCAAGTCCCCAACTTCTCTTCAATCTCTAGCACAAAGGAAACTGCAGGACTTACATGACTCAACAGGAATAAATTTACTTTTCACTCCGAGCTCTGTTTCCAAAAATGCCAAGCATACAGATATCAACTGATGGAATTGAAAAACTACTCAAACAGCTAAATCCTCACACGGCAGCAGGACCTGGCCAACTTAAGCCAGTCGTGCTTCAGATCCTCCATTCAGAGTTAGCCCCAATCCTTCAGGTAATATTCCAACGGTCCATTGACAAAGCGAAAGTACCTTATAGGGAAAGACGCCAACGTGTTCCCCATATTTAAAAAAGGGAGACAAGACTGAGCCCTCTAACTATCGCAACATCTCACTTACATGTGTCCTCTGTAAGGTGCTGGAACACATTGTAGCCTCTAGTCTCTCTAAGCATTTCTCACACCAGAATATACTTTATGAACTGCAGTATGGTTTCCGAGAAAAGAGATCTTGCGAGAATCAGCTCATCATGCTCTTCGACGAACTATACAAAAATATGCAAATGGGGTTGCAAACAGGTCTGATTCTACTAGATTTTAGTAAGGCTTTCGACAAGGTTTCACATTATAACTTCTAAAAAATTGCACTACTACGGTATAAGGGGGCGGGGACTCTAAATTTGATACCGGACTTTTTGGATAACAGAAAACAATCTGTAGTTATTAATGGTATCTTCACACAATCAATATTACTCTGCAGGATGTAATAGACCAGAGACATAAATTGAATGCATCAAAACCAGGAGGACCTGATGAACTAATGCCACGTTTAATAAAAATAACTGGTATATCAATAATCCAGCCACTTACACAGCTCTTAAATAATTCAGTAGCTCTGGGAAAAGTCCCATCTCGTGCAAAATGGCTAACATTTCCGCCATCTTCAAAGGCAAAGGTGATGATCAAGATCCCACTAATTATCGTACCATTTCTGTTACAAGCTGTCTTGGCAAAATCTTGGAAAAGATAATTTTCAAATACTTAATCAACTACATTCATCAAAATAACATACTCGCAAAGTTTCAGTCTGGATTCAGACCAGGTGATTCAACAGTAAATCAGCTCTTAGTAATCTATCATGTAATAATAGAAAATTTAGACAAAGAAATAAAAAATATTTTCTGTGATGTAAGCAATGCCTTCGATAAAGTGTGGCGCAAAGGGTTGACACATAAACTGAAACAGTATAGCATAAATGGCAATATGCTAAAATGGTGTAGTGATTCCGTATTGGAGCGTAAACAAAGGGTAATAACTGAAAGCTATAAACATGCATGGGAAGATACCCTTGCAGGTGTCCCAAAGGTCTCAGTTCTTGGACCCTATTTATTCCTTTAATATATTAATGACATTGTTAATGAAATTAACACAAACATAAGACTATTTGCAGATGACACTTCTCTTTTTGTATTAGCAGAAAACCAACAATCAATACAATTACTAAATGATGATCTCCTTAGTATTGCTTCCTGAGCACAAGGCTGGCGCATTGTACTGAATCCAACCAAAACAAAAACAATGTTCTTCACTAGGAGAAAGGAACATCCGACGTGAATAACTCAGAGATAATATTTAACACTGTAAATTTAAAGGACGAAACGGCTCACACACATCTTGGATTAACGTTCACTTCTGATGCTACATGGGGAGATCAAATTAATAGCAAACACACAAAGTGTTTGCTTTACTGTAGAGAGGCTGGAACAACATACTTAGGCACCCAAATCTCGCCTGGAATCTCGTTCAATTTCTCGCGATAATCCGCCATCTTTAAAGAGTTCATGAGAATTGTATTCACATCCAAAAATTGCTTCTCAAAATCAAAAGGAGTCAAGTCCAATTACAAAAGAAACACAAAAAGCGTCGAAATAATTTTTAAAAGCTCTTTTCGATGACCGCTGCATCAAACGCTGAAGTTTGATCGCGGGAAAGTTTCGAAACTACGTCGCGCGTTTTAAATGAACTGAAACGTACCGCACTGAGCCGAAAATGTTAGCCGGTTAAAATCAAGCACCGCGCTTGGACCAACGAGTTACCGGAGCATTTACCGAAGCATTTACCGGAATGGAAAGCGCTTCTCGTCTGGCCAAGCAATTACAACTTTTCACAAATTTTTACTCTGATATAAAATAAAGCCCTGGGAATAGTAATATTTGGCTAACGTTGCATCAAACGCTGAAGTTTTGTCGCGGGAAAGTTTCGAAACTACGTCCCGCATTTAGATGAAATGAAACGTACCATACTGAGCCGAAAAGGTTAGCCGGTAAAATCCAGCACCACAATTGGTCCCACGAGTTACCGGAGCATTTAACGGAGCTTCTCGGTTGGGAAGGAAGCGCTTCTCGTCGGGCCAAGCAATTAAAACTTTTCACAAACACTCAGGGGTGTCGAATAAAGCCCTGGGAATAGTAAGAGACACAATGAGCTATCTGGCTACCTGTAGATTTCTATCTTCCTTAGATTTACAAAATGATGATGAGCTCCAAATCCATAGCATAACGCTAGTGCTTCAGGATACTTATGTGTTCATGCTGCAAACTTACTGAGTCACCCTATCTAATTTTCTTCCCATGAAGTGCACACAGGACCAACACTGGAGCATCATCATACTAAGGTTATGTGCATAGCGGTGCTGAAGCTCAAACAATTGTTTTGGGTTTAATGACACGCCAACACTGGTGGGTCATTTTGAGTCGTCTCCCAGAGAAAGGGACCAAAGAGATAAAAGAGGTAGTAGAGGAGAAGATAGGTAGGTGGGGGACGAGGGAGGAAGGGGATTATGAATAAAAGTGTACAAACAGAAGCAGTAACAATGCTCCCCTGTATCCGTACATGCTGCAAGGACAGCAGACCTTGCCCTCCTGTAAGTCAATATCATTTGGACTCCCGTCACCTTTGCCTCACAACAGAGCATATCAAAACTTTTAAAAACAGTTTTTATGTAGTTCAGAGAAGATCCCTTTTAAAGGGTGCACACTAATGTCCGGGAATTGTCCGGGAAATGTCCGGGAAATGTGGGGTAGTTGTGCGTTATCCCTAATATCTCCACTTCGGATGATCAGAAATTAATAAAATTAGTATCAAATAAAATTTTAAGCTCCAATCTAAAAGATTATTAAAAACTATTTTTCATTTTGATTATTTTAGGGGTCCGTTTTTAAGTTGATTTGTCCGGGAAATTCCCGGATTGTGTCCTGAATGTTGTGTGTAGGGGTGCCTTATCCCTTATGTCTCCACTTCGGGTCGTCATAATTAATGAAATTATTATCAAATAATGATATTAATGTATGTCGTGTGCTAAATATAAGCGCCTCACTGAGGCGATTCTAGTGAGGTCACACAGCATGACTTTAGTTATAGAAGATCAAATAGATATATTAAGTGATCTTAAATTACGGCTCAAGACCTACTTGACAAACAGTGTAGAACTTGATTAACGGTTTAACCCATATATGCATAGCGTCCCATTGGTAGGACATTGGTAAACAGTGTAGATCGTGATCAAAGGTTTAACCCATATATGCCCATAGCGTCTCATTTGTGGGACACTGGCAAACAGTGTAGCTCCAGATCAGATATTTAACCCATATATGCCTAGCGTCCCATTTGTGGGACATTGGCAAACAGTGTAGACCCAAATAATCAGACGCTGCAACACGTGGAGTCTGATCTGGGCCGCAAAAATGCGGTACCTGATCTGCGTCTACACTGTTTGCTTAAACAACGACGAAATTCAACCACATACGTTTCTTGCTGGCGATGAATTCGGTATACGGACTTTGAGTGATTTTACGGACCATTATGATCAGACGCTGCAAAACTTGGCGTCTGATCTGGGCTGCAAAATGCGTCATCCGATCTGGGTCTACACTGTTTGCTTAAAAAACGACGAAATTTAACCGCATCCATTTCTTGCAGGCGATGAATTAGGTGTACGGACTTGGAATGTTTTTACGGACCTTTATGATCAAACGCTGCAAACTTGGGGTTTGATCTGGTTCTACACTGTTTGTTTTAACAAGGACGAAATTGAGCCGCATCCATTTCTTGCTGACGGTGAAGTAGGTGTACGGACTTTGAGCGATTTTACGGGCCATTATTTTCTAACGAGATTAAACATGTGCTAAATTAATTGCTTTAACTCATTATAAGTTGACATGTGCTGCATACCTGGATAGAAATAGTAGAAAGTGACTACCCCACAAAAGTTGTGTCCAATTGATATTTTGAATGAATGCTGTTATTTTGTTTGTTTGAATTGAGATTAAACTACACCGTCAACACTATTTTGGTCATTTTGAAGACTTTGTGTTCCAATTTCGTAGGACTTAAGGTTTCGAGATATAGTGCATTTTTCACATTTCCAAAATGGTTACTTTTCTGATAAAAATCTGTCATATTTTTTCTTATTTATACTGCAAACACCGTAAGAACATCCTCGTTGAGGCGGTTCTAACGAGTAACAACAACCTATGTCTTGGATCAAAAATAGGAAAAATAGTGTATACCCCCATGAACCACAGTTTTCTTTATATAATATGCAGTTAATTATTATTTTCCTTATTTCTGCTAAAAAAAAATCGATTGTGGGTACTTTTTAGAATCACCTCACCGAGGCTGTTCTGACGAGCAACCATACTGTACTTTTAAGCAGAGATCTAGAAAATATAAATTTAGCAACCCTAAAATGAAATTCCGATAAAACAAAAAATCCCATATTTTTCATATTTCTGCTCTAAACAGAGAGTGTACGAACTCCATAGAACGACGAGACGCTTTCAACGAGTACCCACAACCTATGTTTTAAGCAGAAATAAGGAACAAATGTATACCTCTGTTCAACAACAACCGAATTTTAATGATTGTGGGCTTTTTGCAATAGCGAACGTGGTAAAGTTTTGTTTTGCACCGGACTCATTTAACACTGGAATAATATTCGACGTGCAAAAAATGAGACAGCATTTAGTTGAATGTTTGGCAATTGGGGAAAAATGTCAGCGTTTCCGAAAGAAAAAGATACAGGCAGGCGTAAACTTCATTCATCGTAAAAAGTCCAGTCTGGTGCTTCTGGAAAATGCCTGAGTGCATTGATAATGGTCCGTAACATCATCAAAAGTCCGTACACCTAATTCATCGCCAGCATTTTACGGCCTAGATCAGACGCCACGTTTTGCAGTCTCATCATTTGGGTCTACACTGTTTGCGAATGTCCCACAAATGGGACGCGAGGCATATATGGGTCAAATATCTGATCTGGATCGATCTACACTGTTTGCCAATGTCCCACAAATCCGGGATTTTCCCGGACAAATTAACTTCAGAAATGGTCCCTTAAAATATTAAAAATGAACAATATTTTTAACCATATTTTAGAATGGTGCTTCAAATTTTATTTGGTACTAATTTTATTAATTTCTGGCCATCCAAAGTGGAGATATAAGGGATAACGCACCACTACCCCCCATTTCCGGGACATTTCCCGGACAATTCTCGGACATTAGTGTTCTCCCCTTTAAAGCCCTCAAGGATCCCAGAAGTGGCAATATTCTGTGAAAGATGGCCCTTAAGTGTGATGCCCGTGCCGATGAAGGAGGTTTGAAGAAGATGTCGGTCCATATACTCCGGGGAGCATCCCCTACTGTTTGCCGCTTTTGGGTAGGAGAACCGGCAAACGCGGATGTCCGCTAGCCCAGAGATACATGTAGACCATGCCCTCCATGCTGGTGGGTTTGCCCATATATTTCTTCAAGCCCCTATGGGCGGGGGCCGATGGAAACATCAATAGCGGAAAGCCAAAATGACAGTTATTATCCAACAAAAGGCTAATTGGCTGTCCCAAAACAAAAAGTTATAAGCGATACACACACTCAAAGGCAAACCTTAACAAAAATAAACCGCGACAGGAGATCCGTGGCCCCCGCCCATCGGGGCTTGAAGAAATATATGGGCTGCATGATGCTTCCACGCAGAGCTGAAACCAACCCGCACACGAGTACTGGTAAACCGCTTAGAGGATGTAAGCCTGCCCAGGCAAAGCGGTGTGAGTCGGCCCGTCCATGCTTATGAACCCTATTGGTTACATTTGGCGGCAGGGCTTGAGATGTCATTTCATCTCAATGTCGGGTAAAAGTCCAACAAAATTGGAAACAACGTGTCCAAAATGACCTATACAGTGTTTACATGGATGTTAAACCTCATATCAAACAAATCAAGACAGAAGATCCACCTTGGAAAGCTCATTGAAAAGAATTTCACGCGTGTGTGTGTGGGGGGGGGGTGGAAATCGACCTCACGCGACCGCAGTCCTTGTCCTTGATACCGTCGCAGTTCAGACAAATAATAAAAGACAAACCTACATAAATGGAAGTAAAACAAAGATCAGGAATCGATACAATTAACTTACTCCACCCATCAAAGACACCAAAGGGAAAGAAACACAAACATTAAGCGACCAGACCATAATGGAAACCTAAACAAAGGAAGGCCATAAGGACAGTTACTTTCCCACAAAATGGCCATATTGCCATCCAAAATAAAAAGACACAAGTGATACACACAGTAAGTAACAAACAACAACATAAATAAACCGCCACAGAAGAACCGCCTTGGAACGGTCAGTAGAAAGATTTCCACTGGGGGGCTTAAATCGATTTTACGTGGCCACAATCCTCGCCCTTACTTCCGCAGCGACTTAGACAAATAATTTGTTCAGTCCGCATGAAGGCCTCCTAACTCATCAGTGCAACATCTCCGTGAACACAAATAATCAAAGAACCACAGAGGTGAGACAACGGTGAGGACTCGACAGCAAGAAACCACCGAAATGCTGGAGCAAAAGAAAACCAACAGTTAACTCTATGAGTCATTGGGTCCTTGGTAACGATTCTTCCATTACACTTTCCTTATTTTAGAGACCAAGTGTGGTAAAATTTTCATTGAGGTAGGAGCACAGACATAAAGTTATTGAACTAAATGTGTTCTATTTTTTTTGAAAATCTATCAAGGGATATAACTACAAGAGTTATGGTCATAACTCCAAGAGTAATTGACCCTTGGTACCCATTAAGGTACAAAGGATACCATTACTCATTGTCTAAGTTTATACAACCTTTCAGCTGTCATATTTCCTAAAATTTGACAAGAAAAAATTCAAGAATGACAAAAATTGAGAACCTATCAAGGGACGTTACTCAAAGTGTTATGGACCCTTGACTCCTATCCTTGTACACAAGATACATCCAGTCATTGTTCATGTTTATACAAACCTTCAGCATTCTAGTTTTAATAGTTCCTGAAAAATCTGTCATGAAGTTTCTCGTTAATGGCAAAATTTGAAAACCTAACATGGGACATAACTCCAATAGTTGTAGGCCGTTGGTCTTACCTTAGAGACCAAGATTTGTATAAGTTTCATTCAAGTAAGACCACAAACTTTTAAGTTATTAAACAAAATGCATTCTAAAATGTGAAAGCCTATAAAGGGATGTAACACCGAGAGTTATGCACGCTTGGTCACTTTCTGCTACTTCGCCTTCTTTACCTTTGAGATCAAGTGTAATATAAGGTTCATAAATGTTCGACCACAAGCATAAACGTTATTAAGCAAAACGCATTTTAATTTTGCAGTCAAGGAATCACGGAGTCACGGAATGAACGAAACATGGAATGACGGAATGTCATGTCAGATTCAGTATAGCCCTACTTTTTCAAAGCGGGGCTATAATAAGAACTTATTTGTTATTCTTAATCATAATTATAATGCTAAATCATGTGATCATCATTTTGTAATGAAACTGTTGTAAGTCTAAAGAACATGTGAAATGATCTTGAAGTGGCTGCTATCCCCAAAATAATCATGCACTAATAACACTTTTAAAATGCAACAATGAAAAAAAAAAAAAAAAAAAAAAAACACAACAAAAAACAAAAAACAAAACAATAACACTGCTTTGGCAAGAGGTTGAGGGCAAATGTCATCTGATCAGGATCTTCATTGTTTACCATACAGTTTATTAATGTGTTGCAATAATTTGCATCAAGTACTCTGATTGGTTGATAATCAGTATTTAAATAATCAGCAGGCCGAGGGTTAACAACTGTGTTACCGTAAACGTCCTAAAGTTTCGTACACCTTAAGGTCTTGCTGTAACTCTCCTTAATGTTTGACAAAATTGTTTCTCGATCCAGCAAGGAGTCCAAAAGGTGCAAACGAAATGGAGAACAGTGTAGACCCTGATCAAATTGCTCCTTCAGGAGCACTCTGATCTGCGCCTGCACTCACTCACATAACACACATAACTGTAACACCGGAACAGGCTATCTAGCCTCGCTAGGTGCATTTTGGTAATAATCTCTGGGTTTGGGTCCGGGGTTGTAGCACCAGGGGTTGAACTTGCATGGATGGAACTTCCAAAGTGAGCTTAATCTAGCCTTAAAACAGTTTAGGGGGGGGGGTGCCATTCTCAGTAAACCTTTACGCTGAATCCGTCATAGAATCTGAGGCCTGACTCATCGGCGTGCAATTAAAAAGGCAATTGTCAACCGTGATTGGGTTAACTACCATGCATGCAGTATGTCGTATAACATTTATGTTGTACCCAATGTGTTTATATCGAAGAATGATTTTACGAAATTGGGTGCTGAAGTCATTGCGGTTATATATTTTTTTGCATTTATATACTAAGTCACCATAAAATTCGCGTTCCGATAGACCTTGTTGCAGAAGAGATTTAAGTCCAATATTGAATTTTGAAATTAAATCAGGATGACGTCTATAAAATTTTGAAAAGGCTTTGCGTAGTTTATGGTACCGATAACTCTGTTCAAGAATTTTAGCCGTTAACAATTTATTACGATTGTTGAAGTCAGTTTCATTACTACACACTCTGGCAAATCGAATTAATTGCGAAGTATAAATGCCATAGGATGGCGCACGAGAAAAATCACTATCCAAAAAAGGAAAATTTACAATCTCAAAATCAAAATCATTGCGTTTATCATAAAGTTTGCAAGAAACAAACCCATCTACAAAAGGTAGATGTAAATCCGAAAACGGGGCCTCGGTATCAGAATAATTTGCTTTATTTAACTGAAGTTCTGGGGAGTGGGGGGATTAAAACCATCGAAATAGGTATTATCAATATTTAATAAATCATCCAAATATCTAGAAGTGGAGCTGAAAGCTTCAATGGTTTCAGACTGGTTTTCAGCAGAAAGGGACATCATGAAATCTCTCTCATAACAAAACAAAAACAGATCAGCCACAAGTGGAACCCCACTTGTTACATTTACTGGCTACAATTTTCAGGTTTAGATCTACTAAAAATTGCAGTATAATGTGCTAGTTCCCATATTTCCGGTATTTTAGCTTCTTCGACTGATTTTTCAAATATCAGTTTTAATGGATTCACTAGTGATTTTTTAAATTCCTTTATTAGCATTGGATGGATTTGGTCAGGTCCCTGAGATTTTGTAGGTTTTATTCTGTCAAGAGCCTTAACATAGTTTCTTCAGTTATAGAAATGATGTTCAATTCCTGCATAAATTGCCTATCAGTTAATTGTGGGAGTGTTGTTGATTCCTCTATTAGGAGGACGCTAGCAAAAGAGTTGTTCAACAGGTTTGCTCTCTCTTGATTTTTATCAATGATCGATCCATTTGGTGCATCTAGTTGCACTATGCCTGATTTAGTTTTAAGTTTTGACCTCACATATCCCCAGAAGAGTTTGCTATTTGTTTTAATCTATGTAGCAAGGTGTTTTTCATGGTAATATTTAGCCTTCCTTAGTTCCGAAATGACTAAGTTCCTAGCTTTTTGTATTGCTCGTAATTTGTGTCTGTTTTGAAATGTTGATATTTAGTCCATGTTGATATTTAGTTGATGATTTTGCTATATGGCTTGCAAGCATTGATGGTTTACAAAGGGACATTTCTTGACAGTATCCTTGGCTGCCTTACACACAGGTACTTTGACTTCTACTAATTTGGTAATATATCTGCAAGGGTATGCCATGATTCTGTCAAATTTAGTCCCTGTAGATCTGAGGCCCAATCAACAGTTTCAATAATTTTAGCAGTTTCTTTATAATAATCTTTGAAATAGTTTAGCTTTTTAAATGTTTCTCCCTGTTGCTGCGTATAGCATGTAAATTTGAAACTAAGAACTAGGTGGTCACTTTTTTTCTAAACTTGGTAAGTAAGCTAAGTTACTAATCATATATTCTTCATTCGTGAATAAAAGATCTAAAATTGATGGCCCTTGTCTAATCCGGATCCTAGTTGGCTTCTTAATGTGTTGAAATAGGTAACAGTCTCTTACACATTCTAAAAACTCATATGATGGGAGGGTCTCATTGACTTCCCAGCTAAAATTATCCCAGTTTATTTCCTTAACATTAAAATCACCTAAAATCAATATGTGAGAATGTTTCCGAGCACATATATTTCTCAGCAGATTGTGCAAATTCTGATTGTTGCCAGCATTGCTATGCGGACTACGATATATACAACCAATTAATAGATTGTTACCCCTCGCCAAAGACAGTTTACACCATCTTGGAATGGGTCATTAACTTGGTAGCCAGAAGCTCCTAGGGACTCCTTGACGTATAGCAATATACCTCTACCAATGTTCGTGCTTGAATCAAACATTGTATAACCTTCAATCATAAAGCTATCAGTTGTTGGCTCGAATATGGATTTTTTTTGGTAGAATTTCTGTTGGCGCAATAACATCTGGTGAATTTGTCTTTATGAAGCACTGCAGTTCACTGAGCTTAGTTTGTGTCAAGCAGTCACAGTTTGTATAAAACATATGCAAATCTGGAGGGTCTGAATTTGAACTGTGTGTGTCTGTTAATGTACTGTTTCATTTAAAACTGTATTTACACTTATTACAGTACAGTTTGCTTAGAACTATCTGTCCCAATACTTGGGATCATTACGAAATATTAAATGAAAAAAATTTTTGGATCACCTTGTATAGTCATTTTGCTAAGGTTCGACCCTTACCCACGTTATATGTGAGACGCCAAGTTCTTCAACAGAAGATAAGGAGGTTATTCTCCAGGTACTCTCTTTTTCGCCTGCCTCTAATTAACCATAAGTGATATGTGGAATATCTCTAAAGGGCCGCAAAACCATAGCCAAGGACAAAACAACCCCTCTACCCCTATCCCCCCACCCCCACAAGAAAAAACATTCAGTATGAAAATACGCATATGCAAATTCACTGTAAATTTTACCGCCGAAAAAAATGAATATTTTAAGATGAAAAATTTTACTTTTAGTGTTTTCTTATATCTGCTCAAAATACAGAAAAGGCGGTTCTAACAAGTATCCATAATCTATATATTTACCCCTGTACTATACAAAAGGGGTTCAGAATTATATAGGCATGCTTTCGTGATGTTTCTATGTACTTCCATTTAACTACATTTTGAGCTCCCTCTTGATTTCACGTTATTATGCAAAACGATGTTCTAATGAGTGAGTGTTTGAATTTTATGTCTCACCAACAGCTAAGGTCATCAGGAGACGGGACCTCGGCTTACAAACTCATCCGAAAATCTGGAGAAGCCCGGGGTCGATCTTGCGATCCCTGGTTTACAGGGCGAGTAGCATAGCCACTACACCACGGAGGCTTCTAACCATGTGTTATAAAGATGTTATGGCCAAAATAAGTTGTGGTTTTTTATTGGTTAAACCCTTTTCCTGCTGTTCACGATAACCCTTACCTTTTCAAACAGTGCAAATCCAGATCAAATGAAGAAGCCATCTGATCAGGATCTACACTGTTTGACATTCAGTTTGTGAATATGAAGGAATACATTATATCATATAATCTGATTGGCTGATAGTCAGAAATTGATGTGACTAATTAAAATATTCAGCAGGACTCATACTTGTTAGGTCAGTTAACTATCTAAGCTCCATTTCGATAACACTGCCATGTGGCATAGTGCATTATTTCACATCACCAAAATGGCCACTTTTCTGATGATATTTTTCGTATTGATACTGCAAACAGAGGTTGTGGGAGCTCGTTAGAACCGCCTCATTGAGGCGGTTCTAAGGCGTACCCACAACCTATGTCTTGGAGTAGAAAAAAGAAAAATAATGCACACCCCGTAAACCCCACTTTTATCTATATCAAGTGGGATATAGAGGGGTGTTGATTTCACGGATGTGTTACGTGATGCGTTAGAGGTTTTTAAACGACTGGGCCCAGATTAACAAGTCCAGGTAATGTATACCCCTGTAAGGGCTGGCTAATCAGAACCGAAATGATAATCGATTATCATTCATGTCATTGTGACCGACAATCGATTAGTAATCACTGAAGATTGCACGACCAGCAGAAAAAGCGACCGGCTGAAGTCGGTTGATTTTCTAAGAGTGCCCTAAAATCACCGTGTCATTCTGTCAGTCTGTCTGTCCGTCCGTAACCCGTTTGTGAAAATTGGTGATAGTGACTTAACCGCTTGGAATATTTAAACAATTTTTGGCATACTGATATATATCAATGAGATCTAACCAATGAACTCGCGAAATATTACATTCCATTTAGTATAGCCTCGCCGAGGCGAAAAATGTGAAAATTTTCGAACTGCTTCTCTTCGGAAACCGTTGGGCCGATTGAAGTCAAATTTCATATGGAGCCTCTAAGGGATGGGGGAAACCAAAATTTGCTCATGGGGTCCAGGTCACATGACCAAAATGGCCGCCAAGCCATATATGGTCTGTCTGTCTGTCCGTTCGTAACCCGTTTGTGAAAATAGGTTATAGTGACTTAACCGCTTGGAATATTTAAACAATATTTGGCAAACTGATAGATATTAATGAGATCTAACCAATCAATTTGCGAAATTTTACATTCCATTTAGTATAGCCTCGCCGAGGCGAAAAATGTGAAAATTTTCGAACTGCTTCTCCTCGGAAACCGTTGGGCCGATTGAAGTCAAATTTCATATGGAGCCTCTTTGGGATGGGGGAAACCGAAATTTGCTCATGGGGTCCAGGTCACATGACCAAAATGGCCGCCAAGCCATATATGGTAAAAACTCTTCAAAAATAGTCTTCTCCAGAACCACTGGGCAGATTTCCACGAAACTTGATAAATAGCATCTTGGACGTAGGCCCATCATAAATTACTAAAATGTGACCCTGGGTTGACCTTGACCTTCTTTGTGCCTAGGTCAAACTTTGACACATATGCTTTTGTATCGGAAAAGTGAGAATGCATTTTATCCTGCAAACGATTCAGAATACAGTACTAAAGATATATTTTTGCTCCTTACGATAAGGCGCATTTATTGGGGGAACCGTTTTACGTTCAGGTAACTGACCAAAATGGCCGCCATACCCATATTAGTTGGCCATCCAAACCACGAAAAAATACTTCTGATGGCAAAATTGAGTAGAGTTTGGCATCCATGCTAATTGTGTTCTTTAGTGTGTTGCAAAAGTGATAGGGGTGGATGCCACTTCTGAAAATGCCCCTGAGCCTCAGAATTAGGTCAAAGGTCAAATTAGTGCAAAAATACAATAAAATTTGTACATACTGATATTTGTACCCTCTCTCTATCTAAACAGACCAAAAAAAGTTAACTAAAACACCAGCAATGTACTTAGGACATATTACTTATGCATTATATGTGAGAAAAGAAGTTATATCATAAATTTGGTCAGGGTCAAAGGTTATTTAAGTACAAATTTTCTTTAAATATGCATCAATATTTATTGTACAAAGAGATATCTAGTATGTCAACTGAAATAAAGTCACGTGAGTTGCCATTTCCTTATCTAGGAAGCATAAAACCCAAACATTATACAAACAGCATAATGGCCAACCTAATCGGCCGTAGGTCAAAGGTCATTTAAGTACATATTTGGCAAAATATGTTTATTTTGCAAAATACGTTGATTCTTCACATGTCATCCATTATTATAAGTAACATTCCAAATCGTCTGAGTTCTTCCTAAACGTCACAATGATATCTGAAGGATATAGCATATGATGAAGATATATCTAATAATAGCACAACTGGGTCATTGTCAAAGGCCACGTGCAGCTGCCGTAAAACACTTATTTTTGGCGGTCATTTTATTTTGGCGCTATTTGCAGTCAAGGAAAAAAACGCCAAAATAAAAATCCGCCAGTAAATCTTAAAATAGTGCAAGAGAAGATATACTACACATCACAATTATGATGTGTCAGTTAGTCATAGACATCACCAGTGACAAAAGAAAAAGTGAAGTTACTTCTTTAGAAGTCGAATGTCCTAGTCATAAGACATCTCAAAACTGCTGAATGAAAACAAACACACCTTGAGAGTTATTGTCAAAATTGTGGATATAATTGGTAATTGATTGATGGCTTTAACTGTGAGCTCAATAGGATGGGCAAACCAATCAGACAAGAGCAAAGTGATACACCTCCAGACAGACATTTGGATTGTCAAGGTAGCACATTAGGTTAATCATGCGGTGAACACAAAACTTTTAATTAATTACCACAGTTTCTGCATGACGCTGCTGATGATCAACTCCGATGCTTTTTTGTCATCCTACAGGGCTTTGGAGATTCGACCTATTTTTTTTTCTTTGGAAATCGAAAATCCGCCGAAATATAAATCCACGAAAAGGTCTACTCATAAAAAGCGTTAAAATTTGCGGCCACTTAATTTAAGTGTTTAACAGTATTCAAAGTTTGTATTTTACAAGTAAGAGCCGTTCAGATCACTACAATGTAAAGGGTAACAGCTCGCGTTTGCGTCCATATGATTGAGTGTTTTTACTTCAACATTGACAAGTCTATGCAATGCAAACCAAATAGGGGTTTCTCCGATATCACTGATACTAGCTTTCTAGCCTCCTAACTCATCAGTGCAACATCTCCGTGAACACAAACAATCAAACAACCACAAATCGAGATGACAAGCCTTGTCGCCCAATGAAACCAATAGGGTTTATAAGCATGGACGGTCTGACTCGCACCGCTTTGCCAGGGCAGGCCCAGGTCCTCTAAGCCATTTACCAGTATTCGTGTGCGGGTGGTTTCAGCTCTGCGTGGAAGCATCATGCAGCCTATCTATTTCTTCAAGCCCTGATTGGGTGCAACATAAATGTCATTTGACAGAATGCATGCTTGGGATTTAACCCAATCACGGTTGGCAACTTTGCTTCCCCCTTTAATTGTACGTTGGTGGGTCAGGCCTCAGATTCTACGTTGCTTCAAATTTTGTGGGACTTTGCCCGACATTGAGATGAAAAGGAGTCTCAAGCCCTGCCGCCCAATGAAACCAATGTCAGGTTTATATGCATGGTCAGACTCGCACAACTTTGCCTTGGCAGGCCTCAGATTCTATGACGGTTCCAGCGTAAAGACTTACTGACAATTAGAAAGAATTTAATTTTATGTAATGTTGGTATGTGCTTGATGCTCTGTCTCTGGTTGGGTCCATCGGGGTCTAACTGTTGGTTTTCTTTTGCTCCAGCATTTCAGTGGTTTCTTGCTGTCCAGTCCTCACCGTTGTTTCATCTCTGTGGTTGTTTGATTTTCGTGTTCTCGGAGATGTTGCACTGATTCGTTAGGGGGCCTTCATGCGGACGGAACAAAATTTTTTGTCTAAATCGCGACGGAAGTAAGGGCGAGGATTGCAGCTGCATAAAATTGATTTAACACACCGTCAGTTGAATTCGTTCCACTGACCATTCCAAGGCCGTTTTTCTGTTTTTTGTTTGTCTTTGAGTGCGTGTATTGCTTATAATTTTTTGTTTTGGATAGCCAATTGGACATTTTGTGGGAAAGTAACTGTCCTTTTGGCTTTCCGCTATTGATGTTTCAATTCGGGTCTAGTTATTTCATTTTTGTGTTTCTTTCCCTCTGGTGTCATTGATGGGAGCTGTGGATTAATTGAATTTATTCCTGATCATTGCATTCACTTCTATTTTATAAGAAAAGTGAATAACTGTCCTACAGCCATCTTTGATACCAACTTAGGGAATTCAAATCTGTCTTTTACAATCAAATACACGTAACAAATGTATTTTTAATTTTTTGATAATACATACTTGTGCTTAAATGCTAAATATGACAAAATGTGATCAGCAAACATCCATATTTCACCAGTTTTGTTCTTAAATGACCCCTGACCTATAAGACTGACATACTTTGAGGGCACATTTAAAATAATTTTCCATTGTTCACTGCACCTGAATAGTTTTATGGTGATTTTAAGCAAGCACTTTCCCCAAATATATGTTAAAAGAGAGTTATGAGTAATTTCATGTTTATTTTGCACTCATTTGACCTTTGACCTACTTCTGAGCCTCGGACGCATTTTCAGACGTGGCACCCACACCTATGATTGTTGACACACATCATTTAGCATGGGTGCTAAATCTACTCAATTTTGTCATCAAAAGTAAAAATATCAATCTTTTTTGCATCTGCTTAGTCACGCATAAAGTTTGTCAATTAGTTTATCTGTTGCCGATTATCCGAGATGCGACATCTTAATTTAGGGGGTAAGGTTAAAGTTTGATGTCTAATTGTCTAATACAAAGAAATGTGTTAAAATTGGTCCTGCTCATAATAGAGTAACAGTTTAATGCTTGTAAAATCTGTTTTAATAATGGCTGTCTATGTTGTAAAAGATAAATCATGATTAAAACCGACCTGGCAACCCGGTTCAGTCAGCTGGGGTGGGGACTGACTAAAAAGACCTGTCGACGGACAGGATAGCTCACCGGAAGTCGCACTTTGACTTAGTTGCGCAAAGGCAATGTTTCAGACCCATGGCAGAAACAAAGTCACAAAGAAAGAATCCAGTGCTATATCAATATCGTGGATCATCAATGATTCAAGTCTGTAACATTATTATCCCTTTTTATCCTATTTAACCCATATCCACGCTCTCAGGCAGATTTACTAATCAAATAAACGTAAAAAATGTATTTTTAATATTTTGATAATAAATACTGGTCATTAACACATCTCTATACTGAATATGACAAAATTTGATCAGAAAACATCCATTTTCCACGAGTTTTGCACTTAAATGACCCCTGACCTATAAGACTGACATACTTTGAAGGTACATTTAAAATAATTTTTCATTGTTCACTGCACCTGAATAGTTTTGTGGTGGTTTTAAGCAAGCAATTTCCCCAAATATGTGTTAAAAGAGAGTTATGAGTAGTTTTATGTTTATTTTGCACTCATTTGACCTTTGACCTACTTCTGAGCCCCAGACGCGTTTCCAGACACGGCATCCACCCCTATGATTGTTGTCACACATCAAGGATTACATTTAGCATGGGTGCCATACTCTACTCAATTTTGCTATCAAAAGTAAAAATATCAATCTTTTTGGGGATTGGATGGCCAACTATATATGGTAACACTCATAAAGCTAAAAGCATCCGGCGGGTCGTGCACTTCAGCTGAAACACTGGTTTTATCGTAATATTACCTTTCTGGCGTTGCCTCTTACCATATGTGGTACATTATCGAGTGTATTAGGACAGATAGGCCTGAGGAAATGTGTAGACCCAGATGAGACACCACAGAAGGCGGCGTCTCACCAGGGTCGGCACTGTTTGCCGCTCATCCAGCTGTTTAAGACACAAAATTGGGTAATAAATTATACCTATCAAATAATCGATTACTGCCTAATCAACAAAGATAATAATTTAGTAGCATAATCGATCGATTATCCGATTAATTGTGTCAGCTTTAACCCCTGTAGACCTTGTTTTATAAAAAGGAAAAATTTGGGTATAAAGGGATAGGCCTATTGTTCAAACATAGAATGTGGGCTCTCCTTTGTTTAGGTTTCCATTATGGTCTGGTCGCTTAATGTTTGAATTTCTTTCCCTTTGGTGTCTTTTTTGGGTGGAGTAAGTTAATTGTATCAATTCCTGATCTTTGTTTTACTTCTACTTCTCATTAGAACTGCCTCATGTAGGAAGTTCTACTGAGCGCTCACAAATCATGTATGGACTAGAACTCAAACGTAGAATGAAATTACTTACTAGAACTGCCTCATGAAGGCATTTTTTCATGTTTTTGTTTTTTCTTCCTAATTTCAAAACCATTATAGACATTCCAATGAAACTTGCGGTACTTATTGACAGTGACAGTATGCACACGTGTAGCAAAGGTCTGTCTATCTGCCCATCCATTCGTCCGTCCAAATTTTTTATGTTTTTTTTTTCTTAATAATTGCAGACCGTTACACGCATCAATTTCAACTTTAAATATAAGGTCACAACACCAATACTCAATGATTTTCCATCCGTCCACTGATCGTCCCTTGAATTTAAGATGATGTTGGCTATAACAAGCAAAATGGGTCTTCGATGAATGTACACAAACTTAAAGTACAACCATCCTTGCAGTGCATCCACCATTGATTGCATAAGAAAGCTTTGTGTCAGTGACAATTTGTAAAGTCCACAGCAAAGTCCAAGATGGCAGTCAAAATTGCTCCAGAATGCCATAACCGGGGCTATTTCTCATTGGATTGGCCATGTGCGGAGCCCTTTGTCAGATTCTGACAGCTTTAGTTGTCTGAGTGTAAGCTGATAAAATTAGAACCAAATTGTTAGTGTGTTTGTTTGATTTGAGGTTTAACGTCCCCGTCAACACTGTATAGATCATTTTGGAGACGTTGCTTCCAATTTTGTGGGACTTGTACCCGACCTCGAGATGAAATGACATCTCGAGCCCTGTCGCCCAATGAAACCAAAAGGGTTTATAAGCATGGACGGTCCGACTCGCACCGCTTTGCCTGGGCAGGCTTAGATCCTCTAAGCGGTTTACCAGTACGCGTGTACGGTCGGTTTCAGCTCTGCGTGGAAGCATCATGCAGCCCATCTATTTCTTCAGGCCCCGGTGGGCGGGGGCCAGAGTTGTTAGTTAACATATTGGTAAAACTTTGACCATTTAATATGGCAAGTATACTAATACTTTTGCTGATAAAATATAAGTAGCTCCTGCATATACAACATTTTTCAACAAAAATACCACTTTATTACTAATGCAGTAAAATTCCTATAATAAGACCACCTTTGGGACTGTTCAAAAGTGGTCTTTAAGACCTTTCTTAAACAGTCCCAAAGATGGTCTCTGACCAGAGACACTGTATGCAGAAAACACAAGGAAGCAATAACTGCAGCCTACGAAATGAGCTTTCTAAAGCAAAATTTCCCTTAATTTTAGGTGGTCTTAATAGCGGAATTTCACTGTATTGTCATCACGTGAACAAGTCCGTGAAATGAAGACCCCCCTTAACCCCACTTTATATAGAGAAAACTGGGGTTTAAGGGGGTAAACATTATTTTTCTTATTTTTACTCCAAGACATAGGTTGTGGGTACTCGTTAGAACCGCCTCATTGAGGCGGTTCTAACGAGTACCCACAACCTATGTTTGTAGTATTTATAAGAAAAATATCACAGATTTTCATCAGAAAAGTAGCCATTTTGGAGATGTAAAAAAATGCACTATGCCATACGGGCGAGTTATCGTAATGACTCACTAGAAAACTAAACGTTTTGATCAGCATCACGAAAACACGCCTATATAATTTTGACCCCCTTTAACCCCACTTTTATATAGTAAAACTGGGGTTTACAGGGGTAAACCTCATGCTTCATATTTCTACTCTAAAATATAGACTGTGGGTACTCGTTAGAACCGCCTCGATGAGGCGGTTCTAACGAGTGCCCACAATCTATATTTGGAGCAGAAATATGAAAAAAATATCACAATTTTTCATCATAAAATTTTCAATTTTTCGGTGATAAAGGTGGCAGTGTATTTGTATAGGCGTATTTGCGTAATACTAATGAATCTCGTTAAGCTAAAGATTGTTTGAACATCTTATCCCTGGGGAAAAGAGTGTGTAATGGGTACCCCTGTAAACTGCTCTTTATATAGAGAAGAGGTTTCCATATTTTCCTTATTTTACCTTTGAAACATAGATTGTGGTGGGTACATATCAGAACCACCTCATCAATGCGATTCTAACAAACACCCACGTTCTATGTTTGGGCTAGAAGAAATAAAAACAGCCGAAACAACAACAACAACAACAACAAATCATATGAAAAATGCTAGTTCAAAAGATATGAGTGACGCCATTTAACCCTTATCCCGCCGAACAGAATAACTTCTACCTTTGCCAATCGTGTAGATCCAGATCAGATGGCTTCTTCAGAAGCCATCTGATCTGGATCTACACTGTTAGTCATCAGTTTGTTTAACGAATACATTGAAGGAAGAAAATTCATTCGTTGATAGTCAGCAATGGGTGTGGCTTAATAAATTTATTCAGCAGGAAGAGGGTAAAGCATTATTATTATTATTATTATTATTTTTATTATTATAGTGTCTGTGAAATGAACAGGACCCTGAAAAGCCCTTTGTATACAGGGGTGTACATTATGTTTCTTATTTTTGCTCCATGGCATATATTGCTGGTTCTCAATTGAACTGCCTCAAGCACTTCTAACGAGTACCAATATGTTATGCTTGGAGTGGAATAAAAATATCACAACTTTTCATCAGAATAATAACTGTTTCGGAGATTTGAAAGAATGATATTTCTTGCACACCAGACAAGGAAATCCGTGATTTTACCCTGGGATAGAAATTTATGTTCTGACCCTGGTGTTCCGACCCAGGCAACTTACATAAACGCGCTTCAATTCTATTCAACTGCCGGAACTACTTCCGCACTACTTTTATTTTGTAAACAATATACATGTGCGAGCTGTCAAAACTAACCGGAGGTGTTGTGCAAGAAAAAGAATCCAATATGGGGTTCTGTTGCAGATGGGCGTTTCGAACCCTTGGGATGACCGTGTTGAGCGGAACCTCGGCGTAGCCTCACTTCCGCTCAGCACGGTCATCCCTCGGGTTGAAAACGCTCATCTACAACAGAACCCCATATCAGATTCTTATACTGTCACACAGATATGTTATTGTAATGCATTCTGTTGCTGATTTACTCTTAACCTGCCGCATAAATTAATCCAGCTACGCCCATTTATGATTCAACCAACCAAATTACTTGATGAAATTTATTCATTCAGATTTCTAAAATGAATGGCAAAATGATCAGCTGGCTTCTTCAGAAGCCCTGAACTGGGTCTATACTGGCTGCAAAAATAAATGTTGCTATGTTCAGTGGGATATGGGTTAACCAATATATGTTTTGCATCTCAAAAAGCATTATGATAAGAAATTCATGCGAAATAGTTCCTTTTTTCACATTACGCAAACACGCCTATACAAATACATTGCCACCTTTATCGCTGAAAAAAAAATGAAAAATTTAAGATGAATCATTGTGATATTTTTCTTACCTTTGCTCAAAGTATAGATTGTGGGCACTCGTTAGGACCGCCTCGTCGAGGCGGTTCTAACGAGTACCCCCAATCTATATTTTTGAACAGAAATTTGAAAAATAAGGATTACCCCTGTAAACACCACTATATAAAAGAGGGGTTCAAGGGAGTCAGAATCGTATAGGCATGTTTTCGTGGTGTAACTCAAAAACTTAATTTTCGGATAAAAATTGCAAACTTTTAAAAAGTACTTTTGCATACAGGTATACAGTGTAGTACCAGATCGGGAGCAGTCTGGTCTCGATCTCCACAGTTGACCCAGATCAGACGGCTCCTAGAAGATCAGTTTGATCTGGATCCACACTGGTTACAAAAGTGACCTTTAAAGCGATCGACATGTGACAAAGTAGATGGCAATAGTCGTGATTGGCAGTTTATGGCTTAACATAGGTTGAAGGTGCTTAGTTTATAATCATTTATTTTAGTTCGATTGCGATGAAAGCTTCAAGCTCATATTTGAATCGCTCTCGAACACTCATTTCGGATGTTATCAATCGTGCAAGAGAGAGGCGGTGACTTTTACACCACTGCTACCCGACCGGCTTTGAACTTACAACCTATCGATCATAAGTCGAACGCACAAACCACTTAGCTATCGAGGCTGCCATTGAGGCGGAGCAACCTATGCCTAGGAGCAAAAAGTAGAAAAATAATGTTACCCCTGTAAACCCCAGTTTTCTTTATATAAAGTGGACTTTTGGGGGATGTGTTCATTCCACGGACTTGTTCATGTGACGGTGAAATTTGCGAACACTGAAGACCCGGATCATATTATGTGTTACGAAAACACGTCTATATAATTTAGAACCCCTCGAACCCCCATTTTTATATAGTAAAACTGGGGTTTACAGGGGTAAACCTTATTTTTTATTTTTTCTGCTCTAAAATATTGATTGTGGGTACTCGTTGTTTCCGCCTCGATGAGGCGTTTCTAACGAGTACCTACAAATTATGTTTTAGCAGAAATAAGAAAAATATCACAATTTATCATCTTAAAATGTTCGTGTTTTTCTCGGCGACAAAGTTTACAATGTATTTGTATAGGCGTGTTTTCGAAATGATGTAAAAAGCACAGCTTATATATTTCCTCACTCGCCCCCCGTCCATTAGGGCTTGGATAAATAAATTGGGCTGCATGATGTTTCCGAATAGAGCTGACATTGACCACACATGAGTACTGGTAAATCGTTTAGAAGGACTCAGCTCGCCCAGACAAAATGGTGTGAATCAGACTGTCCAATGCATATAAACCTTTTGGTGTCATTGGACGGCAGGGCTTGAGATGTCATTTCATCCCAGTGTTGGTTAAATGTCCCACAAAATTGCAAGTAACGTCTCAATAATTACCTAAATAGTGTTGACAAGGACGTTAAACCTCAATTCAAACAAACAAACAAACTTAGTACATCATATGAACAACTTATGAAATGAACATCCCGTTAGACCCCAGTTTATACATGTATATAGAGAGAAAATTGGGGTTTATGGAGTAAACATTATTTTTATTATTTCTGCTCAAAGCCAAATGTTGTGGGTACTCATTAGAACTGCCTCAATGAGCGGTTCTAACGAGCACTGCAATCTGTCTTTGCAGTATGAATAACAAAAATATCATGGATTTCCATCAGAAAAGTAACCATTTATAAAATTAACAAAAAAAATGCACTATGTGACAAGGATGTGATATCTTAAGGCAAATTAGACATGCATCACGCAAACATGCTTTTATAGTTTTGACCCCATTGAACCCCACTTTTATATAGTGAAACTGTGGTTAACAGGAGTAAGGGCATATAGCGTTGCCCCTGTCCGTTCGTTCTTCCGTCCGAAACTTAAACGTAGTCAATAACTTTCTTATTTCTGGATGGATTTTGAAATTTCCTTGCAGAAATGTTAACCATCATGAGACGATGTGTCACGTGCAAAACCCAGGTCCGTACCGCCAATGTCAAGGTCATACTTAGAGGTCAAATGTCAAAAACGGGTCCGATCAATAACTTTCTTATTTCTCAGTAGTATAGGCGCCGCTTTGGCCCCACGGACTGCGCATGCGCGGGGATGACGTCACGACGCGTCGGCGCGGCAGCCATATTGGATGACCTCGGAATAACTTTAACCCCACGGACTGCGCATGCGCGGGGACGACCTCACGGCGCGTCGGCCATATGGGATGACCTTTGCCACGTCTCTATTGTTCGGTGAAGGCACTAAACAAAAGGTCGAGGTGAAACGACAAGCCCTGGTTTATGGACGGGCCGATTCGCACCGCTTTACCTGGGCTAAGCGTTTTTTCCAGTGCGCGATTCGTGGAAGCATCTATTTCTTCAAGCCCCGAGGGGCGGGGGGCTAAAAAGATGCATGCATCTCTCTCTCTCTCTCTCTCTCTCTCTCTCTCTCTCTCTCTCCTTTTTACAAAAATGTGACAAGGACTGTGTCGTTATTTGAGCTATAGATCATTTTTATCAGATTTTTTTCTATATTTTTGTTCGTAAACATGTTTGAATAGGTGTATTTGTCTTTCAAAACCAACTTGCGAAAATATCATCTGATAATGGATTTTAGCCTGAAATGCGCCAGTCCGCTTAACACGGAAACACCTGCCCTTAACAGGACTACTGAACCCAAACAAAGAAAAAATAGAAAACAAAAGAGTGGTTAGCGCTTGAAGGTTCATTCGCGGTACATTGGCTTTTTATCGATACGACTATTTGGGCCGGCGAACGAAAAAACCTATAAAAGTAAAACTTTAGCGACAATATATGACCGATCAGCCCGCGTATAAACGCGGTCTCATCACAAAACTAAGGATCAGAAGGGGTACTAAAATTTGAAAACGAACATACCTGGATGACCTCGGCCAGTCCGCTTAACACGGAAACACCTGCCATTAGCTGGACTGCTGAACCCAAATAAAGAAAACATGTCATCTGCCAGTGGTGATGAGCGCTTTCATTAAGGTATATTGACTTTTTCTCGATACGAGTATTGGGCCGGCCACCGAAAAAACCTATAAAGGTAATACTTTAGCGGCAATATAAGATGATCAGCCCTCGTATAAACGCGGTCTCATCACAAAATTGAGGATCAGAAGGGGTACGAAAATTTGAAAACGAACATACCTGGATGACCTCGGCCAGTCCGCTTAACACGGAAAATCGTCTTAATTTCCAGGGTGCATCTTTGTTGGTGGGACTCAAACACTCACTCACTCAAGGGTTCATGTTGAACGCGAAACACCTGCCCTTAACAGGACTGCTGAACCCAAACAAAGAAAAAATAGAAAACAAAAGAGTGGTTAGCGCTTGAAGGTTCATTCGCGGTACATTGGCTTTTTATCGATACGACTATTTGGGCCGGCGAACGAAAAAACCTATAAAAGTAAAACTTTAGCGACAATATATGACCGATCAGCCCGCGTATAAACGCGGTCTCATCACAAAACTAAGGATCAGAAGGGGTACTAAAATTTGAAAACGAACATACCTGGATGACCTCGGCCAGTCCGCTTAACACGGAAACACTACGGGGACGAGGTCATTCCTGAGTATCTCAAGTGGGTGTTGGCTACTTGTATCGATTCCTGATCATTGCCTTCAATTCTATTTTGAGAGTGTTAGGATAGAAATGATTACAAAACAAGAGTATATTTTACGCATTTATTTATCAACGACATAGTGGTTAATTACACATTATAAATGTCTTCTTCTAAGCATTCTGTTCATTTTAGACACAATCAGGTGGTCGTTGAACTTCTTCTGGTGTGGGTTGAATTCTTTGATAATGTCTTGCATGGTTTTACCACGAGATCTCACAATCACATAGTATGCGCAGTATAGTCCGCATACGTTAGAACTAGATTGTTGAAGCTGTTTATTGTTCATTAGGTAGGGTTTATTGAGTACCTCTTCAAATCCAACGCCATAACTTCTAGGGTCGTTTCCTACTGAGTCGAAAAATTCGTACGGTCCGTGTTTGGGAAAATAAAATGTTACCCAGTGTTTCCCTCTTTGATAACTGGTGGATGTGTTGGAAATGACGAACCTTCCTCTTCGTTTTTTAATTTGGTCCGCTGCGCAGACAGTCACGGGATACCCAGAAAGAATACGAGTCAATTGATCACTGTTCATCGTCGCTTAATATTTTAATTTTGCCCAGTCTACCAACTGCCCGTTTTTTACTCTTGGTTTCTTACGAGCAGAGGTCTCGCCCTTATGCTCCTTTTGTAATCGTGCTAGATCTGACTTTGCCATTTCAACCGCTTGAGCCACTGGAGTGACCAATTTCACCACGGGTTTTTGCTGTTCCCGCATTTCTATTTCTTTTTGCCGTTCATCTGCCATTTCCTGTAGAAGGCGGTTTCTTCTACCACTACCGACGATATAACGCCCCATGTAATCGGGTTGAACGTAGCCCTCGCTCAAGTCTTTGAAGTGTTGATACCATGCGTCGTAGTCCGGGACATAAGGCACCCATTTTAGCAGTTTCTTGTCAAACACTTCTATCGAACCCATCTTTTTTTCTCCAAATATAGCGATGCTTTACCTTTCTTACGTTAATTTCATTCGTCATCAGATTCCTGGTCTTCTGTCAAGACATGGTCGGGCCAAACACTGGCGAATAAATCCTTTCTCAGTTTTACGGCTTGCTGGATGGATTCGTCGACATTCATACCATGCTGTATTCTTAAAGTTTTAGCCGACTCTAGAATCTGCCGCTGAGTATGATCCTTTTGCAGCTGGTGATAATCCATAAGAAACATCGCGTAATCGTGTCTTAGTCTTTTCCTGAGGGCGGGTAAGTCCTCGTTTGCTGCGCGATGATAAGCGACCTCAGGAGCAGTCCCTTCTTCGATGTAGCTATTAACCTTATCTTTAAAGCGCTCTGCATTCGATTGCCTTAGAGGTTCCTTAAACCTTCTCTCCCATATTTCTAGACATAGGCGGTCTTCTTCCAGATCATCTTTGGCACGTTTACCCGGAGGTCCCAATAAGGGGTAATGCGTGTCGTTTACTTCACTTATCGATTCCATGTCATCGTCACTGTCTTCATCATTTATATCGGACTCATCGGATACCTCCAATTTCCGCTTTCTTTCTACCGGAAATATGTCACTTCGTAAACGCTCTTGTTCGGGCGTGCTCGATTTTAGGTCGACTATCAGGTACCCATAAGGCTGACTCGTAGCCTGTTCGAATCGTTTCATAAACACTGAATTAGATGCCGGATAAATTCTTCTCGCCAACGTCGACACTTGTTGTCTGTCGATTGGATTATTGAAAAGGACGAGGTATTGCGTGTTCAAAGCGATGTCTCTGCAGGCTTTTCCTTGTGGAAAAAGATTTTGTGTGAGATATACGACAGACAAGTTTCTGTGATGGCTTCCCTTGGTAAAGAGGTCCGCAATTCTTTGATCGCATTTAGCCTCTGTCATCAAATCGTCCAAAACCAGTACGTTCCTTTTGCGGGTATCGACATACTCGGAGTTAGTCAGGCTGTCCGGTATACCGTGTACAAACTCTATCTTGGGAAGTCTGCGTTGCAAGTCGTCGTACAGTCTTTGCCATTGACCAAAACACCAAACGATACGTTCAGGTGGAGGGTATATGAGGTCGGATAGGAGTAACTTTCTAGTCCATTCCGTTTTACCGCTACCACTAGGACCAGTCACCACCATAGAAAACGGGTGTTGAAAGGTAATGTTGTTAGTCATGTCTGATTGCGGTTCTATCCCACTGCCGTGCTTATTGCGTTGGTGCCGTAACAAAGCATCACGTCTGGAGAACACGAGGTTACAGTCTGAGCATCGATTCATTTTTGTTTGCCAAGAGTTTACAGTTGGGTCATTCTTACAAACTTTTCACATTTTTTACAAACACCTACACCACCACAGCCACCACCATCACCACCACAGCCACCACCACCACCACAGCCACCACCACCACCACCACCACAGCCACCACCACCACCACAACAACTACCACCACAGCCACCAACACCAATGTCAAGTCCACTTCGTTTCAATTTGTTGGATAATGCTACTGGTCCCAAATATTCGATTCGCGAAATTCGCTTTCATTTCTGCGTCTTCATTAATTTCTTACTGGTTTAATCTTGGAAAAGAACTTAGTCTCTGGGATCTGTGTCTCAATAAATTATTTCCTGGCTATGCTTGAAAATAACTTAGTTTTGAGGGTTTTTTTTTTTTTTTGACGGTTCGTGTCGGAGGGATCTTTTTTGGAAGCATCTTGTAGGAGGGTTCTTTCCGGGAATCTTTTCAAGGGTTGTTCTATGAAAATAAATTAGTCTCTAGATTGTAAAAATATGGCACGAATAGGGCTCGAACCTATGACCTCCTGCTTATGAGACAGGTGCTCTACCAACTGAGCTAAAGTGCCTGGATATACTTTGTATGTATTACAATTATTTTAAACTTATAGGTTTTTCTTTCTCGAGTTGTTGGAAGCCCTGAAAAGGGCTGTTTTGATATTTTTGCTTTAACTATCTTCGATTTATTTCGGCTTTCTTTCGAATGGACTTGAATGGCTGCTTAGTTGATATATTAACAACCACTGAATCAAATGGGTTAATGACATGTCCGAATTCGCTTCTTGGGTGAATCTTTCTAAAATTAATCCATTCTTTTCCCCGCTACCTGTCATTCGCATCTCGACTTGCTTTTTCGATAGCTCGATTCACGCCGGGCAAGATTTTCTCTAGAGTCCTCCACTGTCTCAAGTTCAAAGGAATACCGCGAATGGTAGCCGTTCGGTTTAAGAAGAGACGAATGTCGAGAACGATGTCGTCGTCTCTGTTGCACACCGAGATTATGACATTGTCCGTTAGATAAAATTGTTCCAAATACGAGCAAGCCGTTTGGTTAGCTTCCACTTTGACATGGTAATCCAAGGGAGGGTCTTGACTCCAGTCGATACTAGCCAAGACAAATATAGGAGAGGAAAGCGTGATAACGATAATACCAATAACGCCTGTCCATTTGACAGCTCTTATAGGACGCCTCAGCTGTTCTTGTTGGACTTTATAAGTTTGTTCTTGATTGCTTGTCATGCTCGACAAGTTCCTCTTTCCAACAGTAGATAAACCGGTTTGCGCCTTCTCTAGCTTCGAATCGCAACTTGTAATTGGGTATCAGACGTTTGGCTATGTATTCGTGACAGAGGCACAACAAAGTCAGAATCATAATGAAAACGTCAACTCGTCCTCTTACGTCCCATACTTCTTTCTGATTGGTTTTTATTTTTAGAACTCAAATAGCTTTTGAAAGTCACGTTTGATTATAGATTATACGTTCTATTGGAAAGGTCAACTATTAACACTACCTACAATAATTACACGTATTCTTTGTACTTTCTCCAACCAGTCTTCTACAGTCACACGGTGTACTTTTCTCAACTGAGAAACAATATACAACACATTCTTTCTATGACATATAGGACATTCATATACGTATCTGTGAGGCATATTTTCGCAACAGCTACATAATGCATTGTTCATTTTGTCTTTTTACGCATTCAAAGCTCCTCCTCCATCTCAAAGATCCCCACTAGCTGTTTACAGCATAGGTATTATAGGTCGGTTATTAATAGCAACCAATCAAAATATGTCGTAGCCATATTAAAACATAGGCCTTTACCCATTAGAAGTTATTGTCTGTTAGAATGGCGTAGAGCTTTGATAGGGTATGTCGTTTTAAGCTTTTTATTAGGGTTTGAAGCAGTTTGTTTGCGTTGTGCATGTGTATGTATGTATGTATGTATGTATGTATGTATGTATGTATGTATGTATGTATGTATGTATGTATGTATGTATGTATGAGTGTGTGTGTATGTATGTATGTGCGTTCATGTGTGTATGTGCGGATGTATGTGAGTATGCGTGTATGTATGTATGTGCGTATGTATGTGCATGTGTATGTATGTGTATGTATGTGCGTATGTATGTGTGTGTATGTATGTATGTAAAAATGTATGTGCGTATGTATGTATGTATATATGTATGTGCGTATGTATGTACGTGTGCGTATTATTGCGTGTATGTGTCTGTACGTGTGTATGCGCGTGTGTATAAGAGAATGTGTGTATGTATGTATGTATGTATGTATGTATGTATGTATGTATGTATGTATGTATGTATGTATGTATGTATGTGCGTATGTATGTACCTGTGCGTGTGTTATTTCGTGCATGTGAGTATTATTGTGTGTGTACGTGTGTGTACGTGTGTATGTGCGTGTGTATAAGAGAATGTGCGTATATGTGTGTATGTGCGTGGTTGTGTCTATGGACGGATGGCCGGATGGATGTGCGATTGTGATGTGTATTAAGCCCTTCACTAAGCTCCGGCAATTCGTAGGACCGAGCAATGTTTCTAATATTGCGAGTATTAGCTTTTACTAAAACCTTGGGTCTACGCTAAGCACACATCAATCTGAGTAGTCGAAGGATTGGAAAGTCAAATGACAAAGCTATTCGTGTATAAGTATGCCAGTAAATACGGAAATTTGTATAATAGTTTCATACATTAGCAAAACTACAATCTTTTACTATGAAAACCACTCGTACAAGGAAAATCAGTAGGACACATGCATATGTGTTCTTTTAGTGAAAACAAACAGAAATAGATGTACTGTATCATCTGAGGGAAGTCAACATAATGTGAACCCAGAAAACTTGTTTATTTTGTATGCGAATAGGGTGTAATTAGATTACGGAAGTGTTCCGGTCAATCCCGGTTTTTAATCATTATAATAAACAACAATGCTGACCAGTCAATAGAATATAGCATCCAGCCAGTAATGATCTTTTCTTTAATGCTTCTGGAGCAAAAAGTATACGTTTGGCAGTCTACGCCAAGAGGCGTGGACAATATAGACAATGACATGCTAATAGAAAATAACATTCAACTGGTCATGACCTTTTGTAAACTGGTTGCTTACAGTTCAGGCTGCGCGCATCTGAGCCGCAGTCTATGATTTTGAGCAAAATATGGGGTTTACATTAGACCAAAGAGAGTTAATCTGAACAGCCGAGGGAGATAATTTCATCGCGTAGATCTCTTTGAGACGAGTCCAAACACGATCACCTTCGGATAAAAACAAAGGCCTATTAGTTTTCGCAAACAATGGTAGATCCGGATCAGACGCCACACAACATCTGATCAGTGTGTAAACTATTCGCTTACAGTTCAGGGTATAGTCTTCCCTAACTTGATTTATGTCAAGAACATCACTTAGGTGAATGAACCTTAAAGCGCTAATCACCACTAGCAGATGACATTTTTCTTTGTTTGGGTTCAGCAGTCCTGATAAGGGCAGGTGATTCGCGTTCAACATGAACCCTTGAGTGAGTGAGTGTTTGAGTCCCACCAACAAAGATGCACCCTGGAAATTAAGACGATTTTCCGTGTTAAGCGGACTGGCCGAGGTCATCCAGGTATGTTCGTTTTCAAATTTTCGTACCCCTTCTGATCCTCAATTTTGTGATGAGACCGCGTTTATACGAGGGCTGATCATCTTATATTGCCGCTAAAGTATTACCTTTATAGGTTTTTTCGGTGGCCGGCCCAATACTCGTATCGATAAAAAGTCAATATACCTTAATGAAAGCGCTCATCACCACTGGCAGATGACATGTTTTCTTTATTTGGGTTCAGCAGTCCAGCTAATGGCAGGTGTTTCCGTGTTAAGCGGACTGGCCGAGGTCATCCAGGTATGTTCGTTTTCAAATTTTAGTACCCCTTCTGATCCTTAGTTTTGTGATGAGACCGCGTTTATACGCGGGCTGATCGGTCATATATTGTCGCTAAAGTTTTACTTTTATAGGTTTTTTCGTTCGCCGGCCCAAATAGTCGTATCGATAAAAAGCCAATGTACCGCGAATGAACCTTCAAGCGCTAACCACTCTTTTGTTTTCTATTTTTTCTTTGTTTGGGTTCAGCAGTCCTGTTAAGGGCAGGTGTTTCCGTGTTAAGCGGACTGGCCGAGGTCATCCAGGTATGTTCGTTTTCAAATGTTAGTACCCCTTCTGATCCTCAATTTTGTGATGAGACCGCGTTTATACGAGGGCTGATCATCTTATATTGCCGCTAAAGTATTACCTTTATAGGTTTTTTCGGTGGCCGGCCCAATACTCGTATCGATAAAAAGTCAATATACCTTAATGAAAGCGCTCATCACCACTGGCAGATGACATGTTTTCTTTATTTGGGTTCAGCAGTCCAGCTAATGGCAGGTGTTTCCGTGTTAAGCGGACTGGCCGAGGTCATCCAGGTATGTTCGTTTTCAAATTTTAGTACCCCTTCTGATCCTTAGTTTTGTGATGAGACCGCGTTTATACGCGGGCTGATCGGTCATATATTGTCGCTAAAGTTTTACTTTTATAGGTTTTTTCGTTCGCCGGCCCAAATAGTCGTATCGATAAAAAGCCAATGTACCGCGAATGAACCTTCAAGCGCTAACCACTCTTTTGTTTTCTATTTTTTCTTTGTTTGGGTTCAGTAGTCCTGTTAAGGGCAGGTGTTTCCGTGTTAAGCGGACTGGCGCATTTCAGGCTAAAATCCATTATCAGATGATATTTTCGCAAGTTGGTTTTGAAAAACAAATACACCTATTCAAACATGTTTACGAACAAAAATATAGAAAAAAATCTGATAAAAATGATCTATAGCTCAAATAACGACACAGTCCTTGTCACATTTTTGTAAAAAGGAGAGAGAGAGAGAGAGAGAGAGAGAGAGAGAGATGCATGCATCTTTTTAGCCCCCCGCCCCTCGGGGCTTGAAGAAATAGATGCTTCCACGAATCGCGCACTGGAAAAAACGCTTAGCCCAGGTAAAGCGGTGCGAATCGGCCCGTCCATAAACCAGGGCTTGTCGTTTCACCTCGACCTTTTGTTTAGTGCCTTCACCGAACAATAGAGACGTGGCAAAGGTCATCCCATATGGCCGACGCGCCGTGAGGTCGTCCCCGCGCATGCGCAGTCCGTGGGGTTAAAGTTATTCCGAGGTCATCCAATATGGCTGACGCGCCGACGCGTCGTGACGTCATCCCCGCGCATGCGCAGTCCGTGGGGCCAAAGCGGCGCCTATACTACTTTTCTCGATGGATTGTGAAATTACTTTGTAGAAATGTTAACCATCATGAGACGATGTGTCACGTGCAAAACCCAGGTCAGTACCTCCAAGGTCAAGGTCATACTTAGAGGTCAAATGTCAAAAAATGGTCCGAAACTTAAACGCAGTCAATAACTTTCTTATTTCTGGATGAATTTTGAAATTATTTTGTAGAAATGTTAACCATCATGAGACGATGTGTCACGTGCAAAACCCAGGTCCGTACCTCTTAGGTCAAGGTCATACTTAGAGGTCAAAGGTCAAAAAAGGGTCCGAAACTTAAACGCAGTCAATTACTTTCTTAGTTCTGGATGGATTTTGAAATTACTTGCCTTATTTCTGCTATATTTTGAGCAGAAATAAGAAAAATATTACAATAGTTCATATCATTTGTTTTTCATTTTTACGGCAGTAAAATTTACAATGTATTTGTATTGGCGTGTTTTCGTAAAAACAAATATTTTGTAACAGAAGCTGCTCGTAAATTTTGATATGCCAAAAAGACGAAGCTCATGCTGTGTTAATTCATTTGATACCAAATGGAATCTTCCTTCTTATATATAGCAAGGGTCCATTTCAATATTTAGGGGTTTCAGGTTGTGTTTTCTTCAAAATTGATTCGTAAAATGGCTGAGCTGTTGGCAAACAGTACAGGCCCTGCGGCATCTAATCTGGGCTTGCACTGTTTGAAAATTACCCGCTTTGGGGTTTCCAGTACAAAATTGGTTAATTGAGAATAAAAATATATAACCTTGTTGCCTGGCTTCATGGGTGACTATACTTAACTGGCTCATGCCTCGACAAGTTGGTTCTGACAAGCACCCACAATCTTTATTTGGACTAGAAATAAGAAACAAATATTGAACCTTTTCATTAAAAAATGCTAGTTTAAGAGATATGTAAGATGCAAGTTTAGTACATGTGTTATTAAACCCTGTTAACCGTATGTTTTCAGAGAGACAGGCCTGGGCAAAGAGTGTAGACCCAGAGGAGACGCTGGCGTCTACTCAGGGCATACGCTGGTTGCCACTTATCCCGCTATTCTTGGACAAAATATCGGGTAGTAAATTGTACTTGTTCAAATTTTAGAACAATTGCGGTAAGGAGATGAGATTTCCTAATACTAAGGGTAAAGTAGAAGTGAAACAAAGATCAGGAATCGATACAATTAACTTACTCTAGCCATCAAAGACACCAAAGGGAAAGAAACACAAACATGAAGCGACCAGACCATAATGGAAACCTAAACAAAGGAAGGCCATAAGGACAGTTACTTTCCCACAAAATGGCCAAATGGCCATCCAAAATAAAAAGACACAAGTGATACACACAGTAAGTAACAAATAACAACACAAATAAACCGCCACAGAAGAACCGCCTTGGAACGGTCAGAGGAAAGAATTCCACTTGGGGGGGGGGGGGGCATAATCCTCGCCCTTACCTCTGTCGCTGTATACACTTATTTTGTTTAGTCCGCATGAAGGCTTCCTAATTCATCAGTGTAACATCTCCGAGAACATACGATTAAAAAAACTACAGAGATGAAACAAGGATGAGGACTCGACAGCATACAAAAACAGAATTGCTGGAGCAAAAGAAAACCAACAGTTAGTCTCCGAGGGGCCCGACCAAAGACGGAGCATCAGGCGCCAACCAACATAAAGAATACTAAAATAAAATAAAATTCCATTTATGCTTTTACGCTGGAACCGTCATATAATCTTAAGCCCAACCCACCGGTGTGCAATCAAAGAGGGAAGCAAAGTTGTCAACCGTGATTGGGTTAACCACCATGCATGCAGTCTGTTTTATAACATTTATGTTGTACCCAATCTTTATATATCGACGAACGATTTTACGAAATTGGGTACTACAGTCATTACAGGCATGCATTTTTCTAAATTTATATACTAAGTCACCATAGAATTCGGGTTCCGATAAGCCATGTTGCAAAAGTGTTTTAAGTCCAACATTAAATTTTGAAACCAAATCTGAATGACATCTATGAAACTTAGAAAAGGCTTTACGTAGTTTATGATACCGATACCCCTGATTAAGCAGTTTAGCGGTTAATAATTTATTACGAGTGTTGAAGTTGGATACATGATTAGACACTCTAGCGAATCGAATAAACTGCGAAATATAAGTACGGTAGTTTGTTTATTTTACTTTAGAAATATTATGCCGAGCAAGCGTGTAAGCATCTGAAGGACCCAGACTTCTATGGTAATTGCTACAAAGTTGTAAAATGGGAGGAGTACTACCAGGATTGCCTACAGGATATGTGCAAAAATGGACGCCACAATAATGAACCTATGTGTTTGATCACATCTCTAGTTGAGTGGGATTGCTCTGTGAATAGCAAGAGTTTACATGAACCATGGTACCAGTATGGAAACCTTACGACAAAGTGCGGTGAGAACGTTTTCTTGTTTAAATCTTAACCCGTTTCGTACCGGAAACCCCATAAGGGGTACCTTTTGATGTTTGGTATGAAGCTTCATCTAGGGTTCTTCTACCAACATTGTTCAAATTATAGACCTGGGGCTGAAACAGGCCTCGCCCCTCTGTCCACTGGTTTTACATAGACTTAAATAGGGAACACACTGAAAAATCATGTCTGAAACCAGAAGGCCCAGGTCTTTGGTATTTGGTATGAAGCTTCATCTAGTGGACCTCTACCAAGATTGTTCAAATCACAGCCCTATGACCAAATAATGGCTCCGCCCTGGGGCCGACCGGTTTTACATATACTTATATAGGGAAACCCATTAAAATGTTCTCGTCTGAAACCAGAAGGCTCAGGTCTTTGATGTTTGGTATGAAGCTTTAACTAGGGGACTTCTCCCAGGATTTTTCAAATATAGCACCGGGGCCAAAATTGGCTCCGCCCCGGGCCCACCAATTTTGTATAGACTTAAATCGGAAAAACCTTTAAAAATCGGCACGTCTGAAACCAGAAGGCCCAGGTCTTTAATATTTGGTTTGAAGCTTTATCTAGTGGACCTCTGCCAGGATTATTCAAATTATAGCCCCAGGACCAAATAATGGCCCCGCACTGGGGCCTACCCGATTTTACAAAAGCTAAAATAGGAGAACCCTTTAAAACTTTTCACGTCTGAAACCAGAAGGCCAAGGTCTTTGATGTTTTATATGGAGCTTCAAATAGTGGACCTCTACCAGGTTTTTTCACATTATAGCCCTGGGTCGAAAATGGCCTTTCTCCGGGGCCCTCTGGTTTTAATTTGATTTATATAGGGAATAGTTTTTAAAATCTAATAGTCTGTAACCAGAAGGCCGATCTAATTTGTCTATTATCTTATGTCAACTCTTGCTTCCTCTCCCTTGTCATTTCTTGTCACCACAAGGCATTGTATGTTGGACTGAGCAAGTTAATCTCCGTGCAGACCTGACTCTCAATGTCCAGAAGGTGATCATAGAGTAACATACAAGTCGGCGCTGTATTGTCGAAGGAAGCTTTTGAAAGACTTCATCCTCAGAAAGAACACAATCTGGAAGGAAGGCTGACACTTTGAAAAAAAAAATACTCAAAATTGCTTCGCTCCACTGAACATGACAGATACCAAAACTAAAATGAAACCAACCTTTAAAATGGCTTCTGCTTCTAAACAGGTAGACTGATTTTGAAATGTTCCTTGGGTCACTGTCAACCAAAATTGCTCAAAACCGTCCATTCTGACTTATATTATCTACCATCTTGTCTATACAAGAAGGATTAGGTGACCGATGGAGGGCCATGGTGGCCCTCTTGTTCACATTTTTCTGCTCATAGACATAATGTTTTTTTTTTTAACTTTTTGTATTTTTTTATTTCGATTATATACGTACATATTAACAACATTTGGGACATAATACAATCATTATAAAGTTCAAACATAGAGCTAGCAGTTATGGTCCATTTCGATCCATATTTATGAAATAGATTAGGTCTGTCAGTGATTCATTGAGTGACATACTACTGCCTGAAGGTCAGCTGGAAAGTAGATCCAATCACGAGCGCGTAGTGCGAGTGTTTTGTTTACCCATAACTGTCCGACAGGCAGCCATATATCAATCAATAAACCACGGCACTAGAGCAAATCTATTTCGATTCCAATACAGTCGACGAAAAAATAGTGATTCCTTCAATTTCTTTCTTCCGCCATTGTTTAAAGGAATCCCCCCAATATAACTAGCTTTATCACATGATGCCACGTCTGAGAATGTAATAGCACCATGTAATAAATTTGATAATCCATAAGTGGATTAGATATGCAAATTAGATAGTAACGCTCCGTAACATTACACGCATGCCATCTTAAACGAAGTCGCGTCTTCCAACGGCGGAACATTAACATTTTCGTACAAATCGTTAATTAAATGCGTTTTAAATGCCATATGATAAATAGAATCTTGCATTCATGCTCATGTACCACCTAATCCACCAAACTCGTTGCGGAAAAGGGGCAAAATGCTCGGCAAAGCCGTGCATTTTTATCACTTTTCCTCAACTCGCCTAATAAACCACACAACAAATGAACAATCATGCAAGATCCTCTATATATTTTATGCCTTTACCCAGTCTGATACAAGGAATCTACGTTACGCCAGTCAACGTCAAAATAACAATAAAGGACGTCATTAAACTCAATTACAAGGCGGCTCTTCGGGTCGCGTTCTTATACCAATTGATTTTTCACTATATCACTAAATTGTGCCATAAGCTATATCAGCGACCAGTATTAGAGTCTATAATATACCCGAATTTCATGTGAGATATAACTATCGTAAAACATAGATGGAACGAACTTCGATGACTCGTTTACCATGAAAAAGTCGTATTATTTTACTAATGGTGATCTTCACTTACTCAAACTACCCTTGTCTCAAACAATTTTAGTCCTAAAGGGTTTACAACCATCGAAGTTCGACTTTATTGCAAGCCAGGTGGAAAGAATAAAAGTCAGTATATATCAAATGTTGCCCTAGTATGCACATGCTCCTACACACTCATAAACAAGTACACACACACACATAAAAGTATGCATAAATATACTCGTATATATGTGTATAGACATGTGAGTAAGTCTATATAATTCTTCTTTTAATAAACAGATGTAGTAATTCCTGTTTTGTCCAATGTCATCACGGAAACACCTATTCAAACAAACTGAGAATCTTACCACCAAAATTCCTAATATTAATAAACACACACACACACACACAAACCGCGGGTACTCGCTGGAACAACCTCGGTAAAGCGGCTCCAGCAAGCACCCACGGTCCTGGTCCACATGCGGAAATTAAAAAATTAATCATAGTAATATGTGCTCCAATATTATTATATAAAGTGGTGTTCAAGTGAGTCAGTATTATACAGACATGCTTCCGTGATGTATTTACACTAATATGCCAAAGAACCGGCTACACATATTACAAACTATTCAGAGGGAAACGCCGTTAAAAATGAAACAGGCATGAAGTGTGTAGTCATAGCTACTGTCAATGTATGACATGTTTCAAAAATTGTCTCTGGTATATCCCACCAATGTTAATTTATATGTACGTCTAACACCGAAAAATTTCAACAAACAAAAAAGAAACAAACAAATAAAAAGACTACATGTACAAAAAGGACAGGTAATGCTACTTCATCAGTAGGTGAACAGGTTTTAGCAGTTCTATATAGAGGGGTTGCACGGTTAACAGAGCCACACAGATTTCCTCTTTCCAAAAACATCCAGAATAAGGCAGTGCCTCGTGTCACAAATTCATTATATGACCACCCCTTTAAATCCCGCCCTATTTAGAGAAAAGGTCTGCCGGGATGAACATTATTCCTCTCAACCATGTCCAGACTTAAAGGCCGTAGGTACCCGTTAGAACCGCCTCAAAGAAGCGGTTCTAACAAGTAACCACAACCCACTCTCCAGTCAAAGATAAGAAAATTAGTACAGATTTTACCATATCAAAATGGACACGTCATCGCAATGAGGAATATATAACAGCATTTACATAAACATGGCCGCCAAGTGAAGAATATATACATGCATGCATAAACACTACATATACACGCACATACATATATATATACACATATGCATATATATAAAGATACACACACATACATATATATATATATATATATATTAGCCACTAATCATGTTTAGATATCTGCGCCATTTTTTTCAAACTTTACTTGTGTTTGATTTTTAACAGATCTATATTTCTCCGTTTTATAATGACTAAAAATCATTCTTTTAAAAGATATTAATGAGGGAGTTTTCTCTTCACTTTTCGTTCTATAAATGAATTGTTTTCCCCATAAAATTAAGTTATTTAAGACACTGTCGAACCTCATATTTCCCAGATTTATGTCTATCTCTGAAAACAATGTTTGTATTCCACATTTCTGCTGTAATAAAGATTGAAAATCTTCCCAAAACTTCTTAACAATATCGCATTCCCAGAAGAGATGTTTTATTGTTTCGCGATGGTTCTTGCAAAAACTACATATGTCATTATCTTTTAAATTCATTCTCGATAACAGGTAATTAGTTCCTTAGATCCTGTGATTAATTCTGTATTGAAACCATCTCAGTCCTGTATCTTCTGTTACCCTAAAAGGAAGCCCAAAAATACTTTCCCAATCAAAATCGGGCGGCAGATTAAGGTCGTTTTGCCATTTAGCAACGGAAGCTGGGGTATTTGTGCTGCTTATAAGTTTATCATATATAGTTCTACAACCTTTTTTATCCTTTATTATATATATTATTGTTAAAGGCATAAATGGTGAGTCTGTTTGAATAGGCAGATGTGGAAATCGACATGTATATAAGAAATCTCTTATACTTGCTCTTAATCCTTCAAATTCCAAAAAGTTACCCCTTATCTGATATAATCTCTGAAACATCTCATATGAGATAAGATCTCCATTTCTATCAACTAAGTCGTTGACAAATAGAATTCCTCGATTAACCCATGTTAAATATAATACAGATGAGCCTCCGACCTTTATACAATCGTTACACCAGATTGGCATTTTTAAAAATTCTGACCAGTTTACAGGTTTAACTTTTTCTAAAAATAATTTATAACTGAACAGAACGTTTCTCCAAAATGTATTATTTATTGTATGCTTCCTCAGATCGTAGATTCTGCTTCCAAATTTAATGCACTGTTCGATCGTTGGAAATAATTCTTTAACTATTCGATAATAACTGCTAGATTTAACAATGATTCTACGCAGCCATGTTAGTTTTAAGGCCCTCATGAATGAATTTAAATCAATCATTCTTAATCCTCCCATATTATAATTCTGTATTATTACTTTACGTTTAATTTTATCTGGGCCGTTTGCCCAAAGATAGTTAAAAAAATATCTTGAATTTCCTTAATAAACCTTTCGGGAGGATCAGGTAAGGATAAAATTAAATGATTTATCTTGGATAACGCTAAACTTTTAATAATCACTATTTTACCTATCGGTGTTAACAATCTTTTGGACCAATTTGCTAAAATTCTTTTCATTTCTTCAATCTTAATAGCAAAATTTTTCTCAGCAATTTCTTCCAAGTTTTGTGTAAACGTAACTCCTAATATTGTATATTCACTATTATTCCATGAAAGGTTATATTCTTCACAAAACTTTTCGTTGCTATTTTTCTTGGAGCCAATCCAAACAACATTAACTTTTTCCATATTAATACAAAGGCCGGAGGCTTCCGCATAGAATTTTAGCACTTTTAAACAGTTTTTTAAACATTTCTTTGAGCCATCAAGTATGATGGACGTATCGTCTGCATATTGGGAAATAATCACATTCGACTCCCCAATTCTTATACCTTTTATATTACTGTTACTTCTTACGAGAATTGCCAGTATTTCTGCACAGAGTTTAAACAGATATGGCGACAAAGGGTCGCCCTGTATACAACCACGTTCCAAAAAGAACCAGTCCGATAGATGACCATTTACAATAACACAAGACTGAATATTCTTATAAAATACCTGAATCCATTTAATAAAGGAGTTTCCAAATTTAAAGAATTCTAATACTTTAAATAAAAATTCCCAGGAAACAGAGTCAAAGGCTTTTTCAAAGTCAATCAAGAGGAGCATCCCTGGTATTTCTTGTTTTTCCGTATAATTCATAACATCATAAAGTAAACGTATGTTTTCCCCAATGAACCTTCCAGAAATAAATCCTGTTTGATCTTCATTTATCAAGTTTGGTAAGACTGTTTTTAACCGTTCAGTTATACAAGCTGATGCTAACTTATACGAAGTATTCAGCAATGAAATTGGCCTCCAGTTTTTTAAAAGCTGCTTGTCTTTATTACCCTTTGGAATACACGTAATAACTCCACGTTTAAGAGTTTCTGAAAGTTCACCTTTTATAAAACTAGCGTTAATTGCTCTTAACATAAAGCCTCCCAAGTCTGCCCAGAAAAATTAAAAAAAAATCGTAAGTAAAGCCGTCAAAGCCCGGGCTAGTATTATTAGAAGATTTTTTTAAACATTTTAATAGTTCATTGTGCGTTATTAAACCTTCGAGTGCATTTTTTTCATTGTCTAGTAGTTTAGGGACAGACATTTCTCTAAACATCTCTGTTAGGTCGATATTCTTAACAGATCTCGCCGAATATAATTTTTTATAAAATAACATAGTTTCATTAAGTATTTCAGACTGTTCTTTTAAAACGGTGCCATTATCATTAATTAATTTGTCCATACATTTACTAATAAAATTCCTATTTTCAAGATTACAAAAATATTTAGTAACTTTTTCACCGTCGTCTATCCATTTAGCCCTAGATCTAATTATTTTCCCCTCCATTTTTTCTGTCTAAGATCAAACAACTCTTTTTTCATATTATCGATTAAATCTTCATTATTCATATCTTGTTTTTCGAGTGTATCTATTTCTTCCAGCAGCTTACATTCTTTATTTTCGTTAGATTTTTTCTTAAACGATGCATATGAAATTGTTTTGCCACGGATCTCCATTAATAAAACATCATAAAAAAGTTGATCATCTATTTTTAATATTAAATCTTCTATGGGAGTTCCGTTTACATCTAGGTTATTTATTTGATGCTCCGAAGCGTACCTATTTTTCATTTCAGAAATAACAGTTTTAATTTCTCTCACATAAACTTGGTCCTTAAGAAGCGAGTTATTAAATTTCCAATAAGATCTGCCTTTTTTAAACTTATCAAAGTCAAATTTTAATAATATCAGAGAATGATCAGTTTTGTAACCTGTATATATATATATGTTTCTTGAACTTCTACAAAAAAAAAAAAAAAAAAATGAAATCTAGTCTTGCTTTTTTATTAGTATTTTTTTTCCTCCAAGTATATTGTTTCTTTTCTATATTCATTTCTCTCCAGACGTCAATTAAATTACACTCGATCATTAAGTTTAAAACTTGTTCTCGAGCCTTTGGGTTATTTACATTTACGTAGTAATATAAATCTTTTTCTGGATTAAGAACTAAATTAAAGTCTCCCGCAAGTATAACTGGGTAGTCATATTTTTCTATGTCCTTCAAGATATTTAGATAAAATTCTGGTGAGTCTCTATTTGGTCCATAAATATTAATTAATAAGAAATGTGAATCTTTAATTGATATATCCAAAATGAGTTTATTTCCTTCATTATCTTTCTCAATCTTATGTACTTTAAATTCAAAGTTATTATTGAAGAGAATTGCCACTCCTCTTGACTGACTTGAGAAATTACTAAAATAACAATCATATCCCCACTGGGCTCTTATGTATTTTTCTTCTCTATTAATAAAATGGGTATCTTGTAACATATAAATTGAATATTTTTTATTTTTAAGAAAATTAAGTGTATCAGCCCTGGTAGTCTTGTTGGAAAGTCCCTGGCAATTCATACTAACCAGTGTTATTGCATTATCAGCCATGTATGATAATAAACTCAGAACAAATCACAAAAACCTCCAGCTCCACTGAATCAACTTTCCATTTAGTGGGCAAATTAAGATTTTTCCTGTTGTTTAAAAACCTAATAATGTCTTCTTCATCACATATCAAAATCCATTTTGTTAACCCCTCTGTACGGCAAACCGTCAACACATACAAACCCTCTATACAAATACATTCTACCTGATGTTGTTTTTTTTTCCATGAACAAAAGGAAGAAAAAAAGGAGTATATTTCTATCTACACAGAGCTCGGGGGACGCGGTACAAAACAGGAAAGACAGTTCTCATTTTTCAATACAACGCAAATATTAACCATAGATTAAAGCTACCATTGTCTGGGGAGGCGGCGCGACGTCATCCTACCATATACAAATATTACCCACCTAACGGGCACACATCGTCAGAAGATGAATCGTTACCGGTACAACTTCGTAAATTTTTCAACTACACAGACACGACGCTGCACCAATGCCATAGCACCGCGCGAAACGCAAATGTGACATGACGCCACGTGCACGTCTGCCCGACGTCAGCTCTGTACATACATAAATCAACGGTCGACCCAACAATGGCACGTAAAGTGCAGTCATCAGGTCAATATGTCCGCATAATGTGGAAAGTGTGACATGACGCCACATGCACGTCTGCCATAGACATAATGTTAGGTACCTTATGTACTAACAAGTGCATACAGTCTTGGTATTTCAGCAGAAATAAGAATCAAAGCACTGAGAGTACTGGCAGATCGATTGTCTTCAAGCGTAAAAAGGGCAAATAATCATGAACTGAGGGTTAAATTGTGTCATTAAAATCTTTTATTCTTGTTTTGAAGCAAAATTTCACAGTGAAGAGCTTGATCAGACGCTGCATTCATGCTTGGGATCTAGGACTTCACTGTTTGCCAAGTCCACTCTATGATTCAATAATAACCATCTTTAGGCTTACACAACACTCTGACAATACTGCGGCTATTTTCTATATAAAAGTTATTCCGACAAGTCAGTTACAGTCACGTGATCTTCAGCACTGAACGGTTTTTATCCTTTGTAACTTTGAAGTCGATTGACAAATAATCGATTTAAACTTATTAAACCGCGTTATATGTACGTCTATAAAGCCACATTACGAAAACATACCTAAACAAATACATTGCACATTTGTAAAGACGAAAACAGTAACATTTTAAATGAAAAATTGTGATTTTTTTTTCAGCTCAAAACATAGATTGTAGGTGCTCGTAAGGCGGTTCCTGCGAATATCCACAATCTATGTTTTCGAACAAAAATGTGACAGATAATGTTAAACTCCCTAAACCCCAGTTTGCTCTATATAAAGTGGGGTTTAGAGTGGTCTTCGATTCACGGACAATGTTTACCATGTTCAGATGCCGCAATCAGGGTCTATACTTACTGTTTGCAGTTTCACGAAACAGTCTAAGTACCAGGTCGTTTTTACAGCCTAATATCTATGTGTGCTGTCAGTGCTTTGATTTATTTAATCTCAAAACATTTTCTGGAATGCACTCTTCCAACTCAAGTCGGGCACGTCCATTCTGCTAAATTGGTGTCTAGATAAATGGCAAGCGTTTTATATAGAAAACACTGGTTGCATGGCTCCACTGACCAGGGTTGAAAGGGATGACCTTTCCGCAAGAAGATGTGTGATCGAGACATGACCTTGAAGTTAAAAAAAGTCTTTCATTCTCTTTTTTTCTAGCCGTAGGTCCTACAGCAGTCTGGTTAAATTGACAGTACTTTACTTAAACACCAGCACTATCATAATCAAACAATGACAGCTGAGCAGACAACGCTTTCCGATCTGGGTATTCAGTGTATGATAAACCTGTCCAGATTCTATAGATAGTCATCTTGCGCAATACTCTGACCTACAATTGTCACTTCGATAAAAATAGAATGGCTATTTTCTATTAATAAATATAACAGTGGGTTTTCCAAATCAGTGATGGTCACGTGGACAATTGCAGGAATGGAAATTGTGTGGTATGTAACTTAAGATCGATTGTCGATAACAATCGATCTAAAAATGTACATCCCTGTACATTAAGATAACATACCCGTAAGACATAGTCCATTTTTTCACATCTCCAAAATGGCAATTTTTCGGATGAAAATCCATGATACCTTTCTTATTTTTACTGCAAACATAGGTTATGGGTGCTCGTTAGAACCGCCTCATTGAGGCGGTTCTAACGAGTACCCACAACCTATGTCTTGGAGCAAAAATAAGAAAAATAATGATTACCCCCGTAAACCCCAGTTTTCTGTGTACAAAGTGGGGTGTAAGGGGGTGTTCATTTCACGGACTTGTTCACGTGATGAGACCCCTAGTTTTTCCAAATAAAAGTGGGATTTAAGGGGGTCAAATTTATATAGGTGTGTTTTCGCTATGTAAGTATTTGGACATTTAAACTCCATACCACAATTCTTCTCTTGTTTACAAATTTGAACAAGTACATTTTATAACTCAAACATATAACTAAAAATAACTCGATGAAGGGCAAATGCATCTCATCCGAGTCTACACTTTTTGTTCAGCCCTGTCTGTCCAAATACACCAAGTTTCCCATTGTCAGTCAGGCTTTCATGTCATTAGAGATAATCTTTTCTGGGCAGGGCTAATGAACATTTTGGCCAAAATCATTCCCTTTGCTGTCTTTAACCTTCTTCGTTATTCTCCAAGGGCCGGTTGTTAAAAAATCAACAATATCTTGAGTTAACATAACCTTAAATGTTCGATCATTTGATTTGGCGAAAGCTTCTCACATTTTTCCATCAAAAAGTTTCACTGTATCATATGTTTGCTAGAACAGCTTGTATTTTACCCCCTAACAAGCTTGTTAAACTTTACCACGCTTAAGGCTAATTCAAATTGATATTTATATTATTTTTCCTGGAACTGTCAAATGCTGTTTTCTGGGAAAAATAAAAAAAAAATATTTCAAAATGTCATCTGCTGAAAAAATACCCAGCATGCAGAGCGTTAAGTAAAATATGCTTTAAACAACTGAGCCCTGGTTCCAGTCACGACTGGATGTGCAAGCAGGACTCAAACTTGGAACCACCAGCCCCTGAAGCTGAGGAGTCTAACGGCTTAACCAAATGTATACTAGTGGACTCTTCCATTGCTATATGGTGGACAAGTCCATTTGTCATACCGGTATAAGGGGTGGCAGGACTATTTTTCGTTTTTTTATTCTATTTTTGACGGACAATTCTGTTAGCAAATAGTGCAGGCCCTGATCAGACGCGTAATTGGTTAACTCTTATCCTGCTATTCACAACAACCCCCTAACTTTGCAAACAGTGTAGCTCCAGATCAGTTGGATCTACACTGTTTTATCACGTGAACAAGTCCGTAAAATGAACACCCCTAAACCCCACTTTATAAAAAGGGGTCTACCTAATTTTCCAAGACATAGGTTGTGGGTACTCGTTAGAACCGCCTCAATGAGGCGGTTCTAACGAGCATCCACAACCAATGTTTGCAGTATAAATAAGAATAATAGCACGGATTTTCCTCAGAAAAGTAGCCATTTTGGAGATGTGAAAAATGCAATGTGTCGCACGGGTGTGTTATCGTAATGGTCATGCTGTTTGTGAATTCAAGTTATACAGTATGCCAAGTAATGTAATTTGTTGTAAATCAGCAATGGGTGTGTCTAATTATTATTTATTATTCATTCGTCAGGATAACTGTTAAAATGGACACTCATTATGATAACACACCCGTGCAGCATTTTTCACATCTCAAACAAGGGCCACTTTTCTGATAAAAATCTGTGACATTTTTCTTATTTATCTGAAAACATAGGCTCTGTTGCTAGTTAGAACCACCTCAATGAGTTCCAACGAGTACCAACAACCAATGTCTTGGAGCTGAAATAGGCAAAATATGGTATACCCCCGTAAACACCAGTTTTCTCTATATAAAGGAGGGGTTTAGGGGCTGTTCATTTCATGGACTTGTTCACGTGATACACCCTATTTGCCATAATAAGGCCCCAGTACTCGTAAACGTTAAATTAAGCCCTAGATTATACAAAATCTTATATGGGTGTGAGGGATGGATTGTAAAACCGAGGGACACTGTCCGGCATCAAGAGGCTTGCCGAGTGATGCCGGACAGTGATCCAGAGGGACGGATTTTTTTATCCACCCCTCACACCCATATTGGATTCTTTCATGGCCGACTATATCTGACATTGGCCCGATGACTTTCAACCGTGTCAGTCGCACAGAAAGTCAATATTTGGTTGTCTCCCTTTGACCGAGGCCTACGATATAAACCTATCGTGTACCTATCGTGTAATCAATATTGAGTTTTAATCTGGCTATGTGTGAAAATGACCCCGGGGATATTGAACGATAGATACGTCTAGTTAATTTAGAACTGCGTGTTTTGGTACTTTAAGCGAGAAAAATTCTCTTTTTGTCAAACAGTTAAAATTGAGCCTTTTTGTACTTAAAATATTATCGGTTCCCATAAATCCATTTTTTTCTGGAATGTGATATTCCACATTATTCTTTTGAAAAAAAAAAAAAAAAAAAAAAAACACACACACATTTATAGTTAATGGATGTCAGATTGCATTATTTAAAATTGCATCGTTTAGAAAAGCAACATGCTCATAAGTCCATGTAATAAAAACCCCTGTAAACCCCACTTTACATTATATACAGAAAAGAGAGGTTTAGAGGGGTTACAATGTGTGTTATCCGCACCAAGACATTGTATTTTTCATCATAAAAATAATGTTGTTTTTTTTGTTTTTGTTTTAGATATAAATTAACATTTCGAAGATAAGAAAGAAAACATTGTCACAGGGATATGTTTTCTCAATGGGTTGACAGTTTTGTTTGATTGGAGGCTTAACGTCCCCGTCAACACTGTATAGGTCATTTTGCGGACGTTGCTTCCAATTTTGAGGGACTTTTACCCGACACTGAGATGACATCTCAAGCCCTAACACCCAATGAAACCAGTAGGGTTTATCATCATGGACGGTCCAACTCGCACCACTTTTCATGGGCAGGCTTAGAGCCCCCATGCAGTTTACTAGTACTCATGTGCTGTGCAGTCAGTTTCAGCTCTGCGTGGAAGCATCATGCAGCCCAATCTATTTCGTAAAGCCCCGATGGGCGGAGGCCGTAATGGGTTGACAGCAAAGGCCCTGATCTAAGCTCGACGTCTGATCTGAGCATGCACTGTTTCCAGCATAAGTGTCCATGTTTGGGCTTTCCATTCAAAAATGCACTTAAATCTGCTTGACTATCATTATAATGTTAACAAGTCCATGTCACTTATGAACACCCCTTCTAAAACCAACTTTATATAGAGAAAACTGTGGTTTGCTGGAACATACATATATATTTTTCTATTACTTTTTTGTCCCAAACATATGTTGTGGGTAATTGATAGAAGCGAGGCGGTTCTAACAAGATCCACAACCTATATTTAAAGTAGTAATAAACTATGACACAATATTTTTAATAACCGTTTTCTGCAACCTAAAGAATGCATTATTTCACACGGATGTGTTATCATAATGGTCACAATGATCATTCAATATTGTAACATATCCATGTAAGGTAATGCTTTCTTACACTGTTTGAAATTAACTGTGACTAATCAAAAATATAAAACGGAGCATTAGGTTTTAATTACTCTTTATTTACCTGTAACCATTTTAATTATCTATAAAAACATACTGCAAATTCAACATCAAATATTTTTTCTGGAAAGAAAGGTTCATTGATTGTTAATGTGTTTGTTTGATTCGAGGTTTAACGTCCCCGTCAATACTGTATAGGTCATTTCGGAGACGTTGCTTCCAATTTTGTGGGACTTTTACCCGACATTGAGATTAAATGACATCTCAAGCCCTGCCGCCCAGTGAAACCAATAGGGTTTATAAGCATGGACGTTCCGACTCGCACCGGCTTAGATCCTCTAAGCGGTACTCATTATCTAAATAGCACCAATACTTCATATGAATAAAGAATGCCCAGTAGTACCCATGACTCAATCTTTCCGGAAATAAGGTAATCCATTATACCTTGCACGCGTGTCCAGTAATCTTCGGGCTTCCTGACGGTCGGTAGCCGGAACGCAATACACAATCCACGTGTCATAAAAGCGATAATTGTCTTCTGCTTAAATACCCGTGATATTTTCCCCTGGGTGTAATAAAACGTTGATTATGGGCACAGAAGCGCCTAATTGAAATCTTTCTACTTATGTTTTTGTGTTTATTAAGTCAAAATCATGCTCAAAACAGAGGTTTTGTGTGCTCGTTAGAACCGCCTAACGAGTACCCACAATCTACGTCTTGGAGCCGAAATAAGAAAAATAAAGAATACCCCGTAAATCCCTTTTTTCTCTATATAAACTGGGGTTTAAGGGGGTCTTCATTTCACGGACATGTTCACGTGATGCATAAATAAATTAAAAAAAAAATCAGAATGAGCTGGATCTAAATCGTACCATCAATCAAGGTATTGAGCAATAAATTAATCGCAAATAAATAAATTAGGATAACTTTCCGTGCGGCTTAGTGGGGTATTTTTGATATCTCAAAAACAAATAATTTGTTAGTGAAAAATTATCGATACTCAAAACCGGTTTTGCATTCTCGTTAGAACCGCCTCATTGAGGTGGCTCTAACGAGCACCCACAACCTATGTCTTTGAGAAGAAATAAAAAATGAATACCACAGTAAACCCCAGCTTTCTCTATATAAAGCATGGTTTAAGGGGATGTTCCTTACACGGCTTGTTGCCGTGATGTAAAACCAACATTGCCTTAAATAATATAGAAGAATAAGAAGCAAGTACTTTCGAACTATGTTTGTGTGTTATGTTAAAATCATGCTGATCCCTGATTACCCGACTGTTCAATATATAAAGTTGGGTTTACATGCATATTCTTTTCCCCGGTATGATGGAAGGAAAACCAGAAAAGGGGCACACCCTGATCTTAATTAATCATTTAACAGTTGAAATAAATACATAAAAGTAAAAATAAATAAATCGGAATGAGCTGGTTCTAAAAATAACAAACAATCCACGCAGATGGAATTAATAATCAAACGTATGTTACGAAAAGGAAAAATACAAACAACTCTTTTGTGTTCTTGTATTCAATCAAAACAATGTGCGAACAGCGAAATGTCACAAATGCGAACAGCGAAATGTAAGATTAGCCTGCACATTCGGCATCTTTCTTTCAATTGTAATCTTATTACTAGCAATGTTTGTTTAAATTGCTTAGTAAGTATAAAAAATCTAATCGGGTCATGAAAAATAAATACATAATTAAATTAATATGACGCAGATCAGACACCGCATTTTAGATTGATAAATAAATAAATAAGACGCAGATAAGACACCGCATTTTAGATTGATTTACATTCCAAGGAGATGCCCAGGCGAAGATGAGTCCATTTCACGGTCGACGGAGAATGACACGCTTTGGGATTACACGCGTGTGTAGACGATAAAGCTTTTTCTGAATAAGCTCCAAATTTAATCGCAAAATGCCGTTATTAAAAATAATTTTTAAAAATTTTATAATGTCTATCAAAATGCACAATATTGTAACGACATTGCGTCTGATACAGGCGATTGTTAGCAATATCAACAGAAAGTGAAACTTTTAGCCGTAAAAGTAGGGTACTGTCGTTGTTTTTCCACAGTTTTGTATGCTTCATATAAGGATTAAGGGTTGTTAATTTGAAATTAAAAATGCCGCCATCTAATTAAATAAAAGTTCCACTTATTTGATATCTTTTTGAAGGTATTTAAACGGACAATTAGATTAAAACGGAACATGTTTGTCAAATTGAAAAATAAATAAGTTATATTTGTTTTAAAATAATGTTCCATTAAAGCGCCTGCTATTTCCAACAAGACATTCTGTACAGGTAAGCCGTGAAGGTCAGCGCACAGTAAAAGGCTAAATCCTTTGCGCCAACGGCATAAATGTCAATAATAGTTGCGGATGTTCCTGCATACCTTCCATTTCTTAGCGCGGTTTTTTAATGCTGCAGTCACTTCGGTTACCGACGTCCGCCATATTATGTTGTCACTGCAGGAATGTTTAGTGACGTCTCGTAACGTACTGTGACGTCAACCTTAACGGCGGCGCATTCGAGGTCGTAATCAACAAGTGCATTTATCAAACACGCGATTATATTCGATATTGTGTCGGAACACAAGGATCAAAACATACATTTCTATCCCAGGGTAAAATCACGGATTTCCTTGTCTGGTGTGCAAGAAAAATCTTTCTATAAAGCCGGCCTCGGCAGCTCAGTCGAATGCGCGTCTGACTGGTAATCAGGAGGACCCGAGTTCGATACCTGCCGGGATTGGCAACATTCTTTCATGGAGATTGATCATGAAATCTTTTCTACGGTCATTCCCTCCCTTCCTCTGATTCAAGAAGGGCAGTTGTCTTTTCTGGCGGAATAATGTGCACTGTACTGGTTAACCGCTTACGTATTAGCCTGCCCAGGAAAAGTGTGGATAGGTAAAGTGACCGGCTCAAAAATGACCTAATGGTGTTTAGGTCCTTCTATAAAGCAGGTACAGTCCAGCCTTTGACATATTTCGTTGTGCAAACCATGTTCACAGTTGGCATAAGGAGCTTGAAGAAATAGATTGGGCGGCATGGTGCTTCCATGCAGAGCTGAAACCGACCGCAAATGAGTACTGGTAAGCCGCTTATAGATCTAAGCCTACCCAGGCAAAGTTATGCGAGTCGGACCTCCATGTATATAAACCTTATTGGTTTCATTGGGCGACAGGGATTGAGATGTCATTTCATTTCAATTTCGGGTAAAAGTACAACGGAACTGGAATCAATGTCTTCAAATCACATAACGAGTCCTGACGGGGACGTTAAACCTTAGTTCAAACAAAACCTGCCTTGTTATATTATATATAGCGTATAGGCTTATAACCACTGTCTGATAACTGCTTCAGAGAGTTGGCTCATTTGCTCAGTGGTTAGAGCATTTGACGATTTCAGCCAAACAGCTCTGGTTTGAATCCCTCCACATGCAGGGATTACGAAACAGGCCTATACAATTCTGTCTCCCTTAAACCCATTTTATATTGCAAAACTGGGGTTAACTGATGTATGCATCATTTTTCTTATTTCTGCTCAAAAACATAGATTGTTGGTACTCAATAGAACCTCCTCGGCGATGCGGTTCTAATGACTTCCCACAATCTAATGTTTTTAGCAGAAATATGAAAGACCCCAGAAGTTTTTATCTGACATGTTTCAAGTTTTAGTTGTACGATTTTCAATATGTAACCGAATTGGACTTCCTCTGGTCGCCAGGACTCAGTACGTTGTGAGATTACCCCAACATGGTACTACTGATCACGATCAATGTATTACTAGTCACCTGGTGCTGGTACAGTCGACAGCTTAATTTGAAGTGATCAACCCGTACCACACCATGTGCCTATAGATGAAATCAACCGACCAAGTTCCGTTAGAACTCATAGTCTGTGTCGAATGGGAATCTCGTGCAAAATTCATGACGATTTTTGACGACCTATACCAAATTGAACTTTAGGGCATATGAAATGATTTCAACCAGTTCGTCGCCCTGAGACCCGCGGCTGGGAAAAATAATAACGTCATCAAAATTGCGGCCATTGGGCTATTTAAACACATTCAAATTTAATGAAACTGAAAGTATGTAAGCTTGATAAAAGTTATTTTTATCACTTTAAATGTCTTTGTGGGTCCTTATATGTGATACGAAACTGTTCGTATCATCAACATGTGCACCAAAACGCAATACCGTACTCGCTCCATGAAACGCCCCGGGCGCTTAAAATTTGATAAAAAGCAGGGGTGCTTAATAGACACAAAGATTCTACCAGATTGTGCATTTAAGTCTGTTAAAATGTAAAAAAATGCAATTATCTAAACAGCATTGCAATTTTGTTGCTTTAGAATCCAATACCACATTTGCTCCAAAAACGCCCCGTGCGCTTAACATTTGATAAAAAAAGCGGTCCATAATATGAAGAAAGCTCCTACCAGAATGCACATTCTAGACTGGGAACTAAGTAAAATGTCACTTGTCATAATCATTTTGATGTTTACGCATATCAAGTGAGAAACAGAATCACAGACTCATTGGGATGGTTTGGTCATAGAATGCAGAGACCCTGAGATATAGGGGGGACACAAACATTCCTTGCATGATAAATTCTAAAGTAGATTAAGGCTACTGATTCAGAAATATTCACTTTTGGTTAAGTAAGTAAATTGTTCTTTAAATGCGGAAAGAGCTATCCTTACATTTTCTTGGGAAACAGGGGCGCTTATAGAAGCAGGGGCGATGCCTGAGATGAATACAGTATGCTATCACAGGTACATTACCACAGTATTGTACGTTGTACTCCAGTCATACAAAACAGTAACATACTATTTTGATTAATGACCGAAGTTTTTGCTACCATTAAGATGCATTTCCCTGAAAGGACATAACTTGCCAAACTAAAGGCACGCTAGACTTCTCAAAAGTCGCCGTCATAAAACTCAGCAACAATGTTCTTGCATGCATCTGCTTCAGCTCCACAAGAGCACAAGTCAGTGCAAAACAAATTATTGGACTTGCATTTGCAGCGCGAAGTGTCGCAAGCAGATTTACTGCAACCACATTTTACCAGCTGGAGCAGGGACTCTGGAGCAGGAGGCAAGGTAGTCATATTAGGGATATAAATGTCACCATCCCGTCTACAACCATGGTTTTCAGGCAATGGTATATTGGGAGTAGGTTCAGTTGCAGATTTCGATATGATGCACTGATAGTGGGACCTCTCTACACTTTCCAGGAAAGCAGCTCTAGTTGGTGGTAACTTGTTGGATTCGGCCTGTTTTCGACGAAACATCCACCACCTTAACTCAGTGAGATTACTTATTGATGTTCCTGGTTGATACAGCAGACAAACATATTTTTCGAGAGCTGTCCTAGTGTCGTCCTCCAATGGGACCTGGCCAAGCTTGTTGAATGCTTCATGAATAGAGGATTCTGCGTTACTAAATGCCTGCCAACATGATATTTAACCCTTGCCTTACATTGACCCAGTAATATATGCACCGGAAAAGGCATGCAATCCAATAAGAGCTCTGCTTTTGAGATCACCAAGGGCATCGCATATAGCTGCTAGCTTTATTTTCATTCTCCTCTTGCCACTTCCTGTGACAAAGAGTGTATCCTCTGGTAATTTGTCAAAATGGGCAAGGCACAGAATGAAGACATCCGTGTCAGCTGAATGAATATCAATTTTAGATACTCCTTGTCTGGACACGTCGACTGCATGGAGGATTATTTTCGTGTCTGCTTCTTCCTGACTACTGGCGAGGTGCTCATAGTCGCCTTTAGTAGCTACGACCTTGTCCCGATACGTTACCACATATGATTTGTCTGTTTCTTTCACATATTCTATCAGATTGACAGAAAGATAAGCTGTCAACTCATCCTTTGTTGTTGAACTTGACAGCAGCAATTTCATAGATACATTCTCAATTCGACTTGAGTCTGTGATATGATATGCAATGCTTTGTTTACTGCCAAGCCTTCTTGTTCGAGTTTCTGTCTTGAGTGATCTTTCAACATCGTATCTGTCAAAAATCAAATGCACTTCTTCGTAACGGTTGTAAAATCGTGTTACTTTCTGACAAAAATTTTCTGAAAGATCTTTGCATGTCTTGATGGACTTGGGCTTGTCCAGGCCTTGCACTATAACCATCGCGTCAACAACTGTAACTCTGCCTGTTTCGCTGGTTACAGTAGGTGCGTCGTTTGACAAAACAGGTTGCACCGCTTGTTTCTCCAGAATAGCCATTAGTTGACTTTTGTCAGAGCAATGATTCATTAATCCATCTGCTGCAAACAACGATCTCGGCACAACTGATAGCCCATAAGTGCCTATAGTTCTCTCCAGGCTTATGTCAGGTCTAGAATTGGCGACAATGGGCATTCTTGCAAACAAACCCCTGTCTTCTTTCAACTCCACAGTTTTGTCGCCAACTTTAAGCTTTGTTTCCTTCAATGAATAAAAATAAAAAAATGAGTTCCTTTAAGAGCAATGAAAACATTCATAAGAAAGAAGATGGGTCATACTACGTAGTTTCGGCTAATAAAGCCTCATCACTGACCCTGTAATGATCCGGGAAAGACAGCCAGAGGAAACATACTGCAATTTTGCGAATTTCGAATAGGCAGTCGATTCAAAGACTGATATAAATCAAAATGGGGTCCAAATAATTAAAAACCTGTCTAGAATATGAGTCTAAACAAATTCTTTATTTGTGATTTCTCAGAATATTCACGCTGATCTCAAAGGACCAAAAGTAAAATATAAACTGCACTATGGTTGATGTACGGGGAGACGTTTTACGGCCGCCACACGGCACAACACCAGCTGCAGTGAAGGCAAATAAAAATCAAAAAATGAGTTCCTTTAAGAGCAATGAAAACATTCATAAGAAAGAAGATGGGACATACTACGTAGTTTCGGCTAATAAAGCCTCATCAGTGACCCTGTAATGATCCGGGAAAGAAAGCCAGAGGAAACACACTGCAATTTTGCGAATTTCGAATAGGCAGTTGATTCAAAGACTGATATAAATCAAAATGGGGTCCAAATAATTAAAAACATGTCTAGAATATGAGTCTAAACCAATACTTTATTTGTGATTTCTTCCATGTTTTAAGTGAAATCTTTTTTCATGGGGTCCCAGACATTTATTCGCTGTGTCTTCAGTCTTGATTCAAGAAAGTCATCCAGACTCTCTGATCCTACTTTCTCGATCTTTGCCAGGTCACTTTGGACATTTTCAGGAACTACAGCTTTTGTTACTATATTGACAATGTCATCACCCTCGTTTTCAAACGGGTTTGTAAAACCTTGTAATGTCATTGAAAGAGACTAAGCTGAGAAAAACAACTTATTACGAGCTGTGTTTGACAGTTTTGATGCGGGCTTTTGGTCAAGGTTGGCTAATTGTTTTGACTTTGCCTTAAGTCTCGCTAACTCCTGGGCTACCAAAAAGAACCTTGTCCTTGCGGTCTGATTCTGAGTTATTCCAACTATTCCACCAGCTACCTTCATCCAACGATTTACCTGCTCCAATGCACGATCTGCACCAAGCGCACAAGAAGCAACTTGGGTTTTGTTCACCACCCAATTTCCTGTTGAGAACTCGTGCCATAACGCGGGATCGCTTTCGTGTAATGCAAACATTTCTGAAATATAGAGTGGCGTCAGTCTAGCGTAGTTCATTTTGTCAAATGCAAAGTACTTGACAAATGCTGCGAGGAAATACAAATGCCCTTCCCAGTCACCATTACGAACTGCTCTGATAAATTGTAACATCAGGGTAACCATTCTCATATACACCAAAATGACTTGATGCATCAAATAGCCTTCCTTGTTAAAATTTGCAAACTTTGCCTCAAAGTCTGAAGATCTGATATAGTCTTTTACCACTTCATACCCGCTGGAAATTTTCTCAAGGGATGACAAATCATTGCAGTTCTCAACGAATTTCCTGAACTCAGCTTTGCATTCATCGACGACTTCTGGGGCTCGCTTAGAAAATGCTTCCATATTCATAGCGAAAACGACAGGAGGGTCACGGTATGTGCTCTCACACCCTTTTCACATGGTTACCATCTAGTATCTGTTTTATAGTCGTTTGACCATACAGGTCGGCATGAAACCAAGCTGCGTCAATTCCCGAATTGTCAATGAAACAGCCAATTGTCCGTAGCATAGCAATAACTATGTTGAGTTCACCCGGACGTAGCACAATATTTTTGAGTTCATTCTTCTTTGCCATGGGCAGTTTTTGAGCAGGTTTGTACAGACCCATGTCAAGTGTTACAACGGTCTTGTGCTCATCTCCAACAAGAACTGTGTTTATCTTCTGAGCGTTCCCTGCGCGTTCGCTGATTGCATGTACCTACTAGCGGCTACGATCTATGCAGAGATACATAAGCAAATGGTCTTGTTATAGTGGATGGGTGCGCAGGTTGATTGAGTATCTTCTTATTGTATGTTTTGTCATGCACCGGCTCATATAGGCTCTATGTTCTCTGGCATTAAAAAAGTCATTTTGTATAACTGTCATTTCTTTGATAAAATTTTGGAAGGCAAAGACTTTTAAAACTTTTCAATCTCAATTAGACTCAATTACTTGAAATTCCATTACTATTTATAAACGTATATATAGACAGCGTTATCTCCGTGGCCTAGTGGATAAGAGCGCTGACTCTTAGTCATTAGGTCTCGCACCGCCGTAGGTTCGAGCCTCGTTCGGGCCACGTGTGAGACGCCAAGTTCTGCAACGGAAGGTCAGGTGGTTTTTCTCCGGGTACTCCGGTTTTCGCCCACCTCTGATTAACGATCGGCTCGATATGAGTGAAATAATCTTGAAAGGGCCGTAAAACCCAAACCAAAAAAAAAAAAAAAAAAATAGACAGCGTTATAGCCGCAATTTTGATGACGTCATTTTTCAGCTCAGACGTGGACCTCAGAGTGCCGAACTGGTTGACATTGTTGCACATGCCCCAAAGTTTAATTTGATATAGGTCGCCAAAAATCGTCATGAAATTTGCACGGGACAGGTTTTCTGTCCCATTCGACATAGACTGTCAGCGATCAGCTGTATTTGTTTGTTTGTTTGATTGATTTGAGGTTTAACGTCCCCGTCAACACCGTATAGGCCATTTTAGAGACGTTGCTTCCAATTTTGTGGTACTTTTACCCGACATTGGGATGAAATGACATCTCATGCCCTGTCGAACAATGAAACCAATAGGGTTTATAAGCATGGATGGTCTGAGCCACACCGCTTTGCCTGGGCAGGCTTGGATCCTCTAAGCGGTTTACCAGTTCTCGTGTGAGGTCGGTTTCAGCTCTGCGTGGAAGCATCATGCAGCCCATATAGTTCTTCAAGCCCCGATCGCCGGGGGCACAACAATCAGCTGTAACGCAAAATGCCAACGTATTGGAGGTAGTGCAGAATCGGACTGGGTGCCCAGGCCCCTAGTGTCTGGTTACTCTGTAACGGACCCCCAACTGTAGGACAGATGGTTTTTGCTTCAAATGGCCCACATCAGGAACACTAACTATGGTTTTAGTCACTAAATTATATATCAAGCACCCGGCCACAATTCGGCTCACCAACCGGTCAACCGGTCTGTGGCCGGGTTCCCGCTCTGGGGACGGACACGTCCCCTTTGATCCGAATGCTGGGTGTGGAAGATGGTGTCTCAAGCCAGAAATAAAGATTAGTTGATGATTGTGAGATTATTTACAAAATCTGTATAGTGTCTAAAGTTTAAGTAACCATGGTAAAGATTTCAACTAAATAGCATCTCAAAAATAAAAGATTTGGATAAATACCGGTAGTATTTTGGTAATTAAATTTGCACTCAAGATTTAACATTCTTACAGCTTAGCATTCAGTATGTTCCATATTGCACAATACATACATTCCTTAAGAAATCATTCTTAGCAAAGAAAGAACATTTCAACTACTGCATATTGGATTTTTTTTTCAACAGAGAGGGGACAATTTTAAAAATTGAAGAAATTGATCTTCGTATGGAGCATTTCACATTAGATTAGCTAGCAAAAAATTTTAATTCCAAAACGAAACCTTCACTTTTACAATTCCATGGTAAAACAATATGTACGATTGTCAAGTTTGATGATACGGACACAAGGACAGCTGAATAGTCACCATGGTGTGTACGTCAAACCTTTCAAGGGACATAACATGTGCCTCAACAGAGTTCCTGTCGTTCCCCTGTTGGGAAGAAGAAATAGTCAGCTGTATCTTCAATATAACGTAGCCGTGAACGCAATGATCAGGAATCGATACAATAACCCACACCCCCGATCAGAGGGACCAAAGGGGTAGGGCTAGGACTGGTCGACCCAGTGTTAGGATAATGTGACTGGGTGTGGTATCATGTAATGTGTCTGGGACATGATACTTCAGTGAGGCAGCACTATAAAAGTGAGCATTGAGCTCCCTGTCGCAACCAGACACCGTCGTGATATGACTGAAAAATGGTTGAAAGCGACGTTAAACCCGAATTCACACACACACTAACTAATCAGTGCACCATCTCCAAGAACACAAAAATCAAACAACTACAGAGATGAAACAACAGCGGGTACTCAACAGCAACAAATCCCAGAATTGTTGGGGCAAAAGAAAACTAACAGTTTGACCCCGATGGTCGCAACCAGAGACAGAACATCGGGTACTATTAGTGTTTAGTAAACTTCTCAACACCAAGTAGGTATAAATAATGTATGTTAGATTCCTGATTACTTTTCTTTTTTTCTAGGTTGTTATGTTCAATAAAATAAATATTGACCTTGTCTTTCTTCTCAGAAACATAGCTCACAATAATCAAATTATTATGATATCAGCGCAAGGGAAGCAAAATAGGGAACTCCGTAGATAAGTTCAATTCTATTCTAACTTACGGAAATCTTCGACAATTGCGGATATTTCCGATAGGGAAGAAGAGAAGGCGACATGGCGAACTAATGCGCCCTGCAAGAAATCAACAAAACTCTGACCAGAATCCTAAAGCATGTACCAGTAAGGTAACAGCACCAGGCGGATAAGATGGTACATGTACGAGTAAAATACGTTTATAACATCACGAAAACACGCCTACATATTTCTGACCCCCTCATACCCCACTTTTATATAGTAAAACTGGGGTTTAAGGGGGTATATATTATTTTTCTTAATTCTGCTCAAAAACATAGATTGTGGGTACTCGATAGAACCGCCTCGTCGAGGCGGTTCTATCGAGTCCCCGCAACCTATGTTTTGAGCAGAAAGAAGAAAAATATCACAATTTTTCATCTTAAAATTTCTATTTTTTGGCCAAAAAATTGGCACTGTATTTGTTTTGGCGTGTTTTCGTAATGTTTGGCTGTATTCCTTAGGATAGTTGGTATTTAGACATCATTATTTTCTCTTGCATTGCCGAAGTGCCTATATTCGGCAGGGAACTATTTGGACACACCCGAGTTAAATTAGTTCTACCCCTTTCTGTCCAAATCATAATTAAAGCAAATGTTGTAACCATAAACTTCAACGCATGGGACATCTTATCTATTACATTCTAACTTCCGTTAAACTCCAATACAAACAAATAAACAAACAAACCTCCTAAGGTCATTTATCTTTATATCTTACAGCCATTCTAAACTTATATCCAAGCTGTCGAGAATACACAAAATAACATACACACACGAACATAGAAAATCTGATGCGCTAATTTCTTTGGATGCTATGTAAGATTGAATTTAAAAGCTGAATAAACGCGTCCGTGTATCGGTGCTCTTAGAAACATAATAGACTCGAGATGTCATTCCATCTGAGTGCTGGGCAGAAGCTATTTGAATCAAAAGTGATATTTCAAGAGTGACCTAAATAGCCCTGAAAAGGATGTAAAATCTCGACACAGCTAGGTTTGTTTGTTTGTTTGTATTGGAGTTTATTACCCAGTCGACACTATTTAGGTCATTTTTGGGCCGGTAAGTTTACCTATCCACACTTTTCCTGTGCAGGCTTTAGTGTGGCCCAGAAAACATGAACACTCCATATTTTTTCAGTTCTGTGATGTATTTCTTGCCGCCAAAGGATAACCCTTTCTAGAACATATTGAACTTCACTACTGCTGGTGTCTGGGAATGTGTGGCGGCCGTAATAAGTATCCATGCCCTACATTATAGTGTAGCTTATATTTTCTTGTCCTTTGGAATCATTGATTCCATTGTGAAATTTTGAAAATATTTGAGGGTCACAGTTGAGGACTACATGGCCGAAACTAGCTAGTCTGGCCCAGAAAACATTTCCATTCCATATTTTTTAGTTCTGTGGTGTATTCCTTCCATTCAAAGGATAATAGAAGTAGAGGCAACGATCAGGAATGGATACATTTAACTCACAGCTCCTATTAGAGACACCAAAGGGAAAGAAATACAAACATGAAGCAACAGACCCCATCGGAAACAACAACAGCGGAAAGCCAAAAGGACAGTTACTTTCCCACAAAATGGCCAAAAGGCTATCCAAAATAAAATAATATAAGCGACACAAACACCCAAAGACAAACCATAACAAAAATACACCGCGACGGAAGGACCGCCTTGGAACGGTCAGCGGAAACGAGTTCCTATGGGGGGGGCTTAAATCGATTTTACGTGGCCACAATCCTCGACCTTACTTCCGTCGCGATTAAGACATAATTTGTCCAGTCCGCATGAAGCCCCCTACTTCATCACTGCAAAAACTCCGTGAACACAAAAATCAAACAACCACAGAGATGAAACAACGGTGAGGACTCGACAGCAAGTAACAACAAAAATGCTGGAGCAAAGAAAACCAACAGTTAGACTCCGATGGGCCCGACCAGAGACAGAGCATCAGGTCCTTCCTAGAACATATTATACGCAAGCGGTTTATCAGTACAGTGTACATTCTTTCGCCAGAAACTGACAACTGCCCTTCTTGATTCAGCGGATGGGAGAGAATTACCGTAGAAAAGCCATTTTATTGACTGAAGAGTGGCAGCTGTCAGACTCCATGTAAAGATTGTCCACTGCATCAGTCAATCACTTATCAACAAGCCTGCCGATGAAAAATGTGGACAGATAAACTGACCGTCTCGATATGAAATAGATAGTGCTAACGGGATCGAATCTGCAAAACAGCAACAGCATTATTGATATAAATGAAATTTGGGGGGGGGGGGGGTATATAGGAGTTAGCTTAGGAGTTAGCTTGTCGGTCGGTCGGTCGGTCTGTCGGTCGGTCTGTTGACTTGGTTTCCAGACGATAACTCAAAAACCGCTTCACCGATTTTTATAATTTTTGGTACACTGATGTAACATCATAAAATACAGGCCAAGTTCGATTTCCACTACAATTCGTCAATTTTCGACATAGTTATGGCCCCTTTCAAGTGAAAAAATTGCAAAATGGCGCTGTTGTACTATCAAGGCAGTTTTTGTGGGGGTATTCATCACCTTTAGTGATAGCTCTAGTTTTTACAGATGTAATTTCTAATACTCTTCTTTATTTCAGAAGGTGTGTTGAAATCAGTCCCTCCTCTCTGCTGCTGAAGTCTGCGACGCATGGAAGTCTCCGTAGTTTCAACGTTCCTTAGACAACTCCTCTCGTTTATAATTGAGAAAATTTCGATCATTCGCAGCGTCCTTTGCAACAAAAGGAGGGAAAGAAAATCGTGCATCCCCGGATCCATAAACTGATTATTAGCCATCTTTACTATAGACTAATTGACCTTATGTCCAGCATGACACTTTTTATAGCTATACTTATTACCTTTCCCGATATTTGTATGGGACACACTACAGACATAGAGAATACTGAATCTTTTGTGGCAATTGGCAAAATGGTCAACGAACTTGTTGTTAGAAGTATAGAGAATAAAATCCTGACACCAAGGAACGTGGCAGATCATTCCTAAACGAAGCCAATGAAGGGTGTTATCTTCCTCAAATACCTTAGCCTCATCGGGTCCAACGTACGTTTGCAACTCAATCTCCAAAGTCCAATTCTGAAAGCGGATTTTGCAGAACCAAATTTACAGCTAGGGATGATTCTATTAGGGACTCGTTGTTTCATGTTTGTGTTTCTTTCCCTTGGTGTCTCGGATGGGAACTGTCGGTTAATTGTATCGATTCCTGATAATTGCCACTTCTATTTTTCAAGAAAAATAACAGTACATAAAATGAAATCTTGGTGTCATTTGAAAAGAAGCCGAAAAAGATATAAACTTCCAATGACAACGTATACCTAGAACATTCAGGACTTTCAGTGGAGATAGTCAAGGTGAATTCCTTTAAACGATGGAACCACAGCCAAAAGCAAAATACTTTTACAGACGTGGCTGTGGTCTATAATACTCAGTTCAGCTCTGTAGCAAAGTATTTAATAATACAAAACGGATTCATCACATAAAACAAACAATAGATAAGGCCAATTAATTTTGCGGCCAAAAACATCAGGCAACAACCTGAAAGCGACGAGTGGCATTCACTTGTTTAAGGGGATACTTGCTAATTCCGGGGCCGGGTTTGCCTTTAGCACATAGATCACAAGTTAAGCACCATGCATAACGATAACACATCCGTGCGAAATGGTGCATTGTTTACATCTCCGAAATGACTACTTTTCGGATGAAAATCAGTTTTATTTTTCCGATTTATAGTAGAAATTTAGGTTGTGGGTACTCATTTAAACCGCCTTAAATAAGCTTTTCTATCGAGTACCCACAGCTTTGAGAAGAAATAAGAAGAATAATGTATACCCGCGTAAACCAAAGTTTTCCCTGTAAAAGGTGGGGTTAAGGGGGTGTTAATTTCATGGACTTATTAAGGTGATGTCTTTACACTGTCATTTATATTTGACCATTACTAGTAAAACCTTCGTTAAATGACATCTACGATTCTGTCCCTACCAAAGTGACCTGCGATCTGATTGGTATGTAATTCTATGAATATCTCTTTTTAATGGAATCTGGGGCTACAAGGTCAATGTGACACAGTCCATTTACCCCTTCATACATTTTATGTAAAACCCAATCTTGATTATCAATGCATCCCATCGTTGAAATAAGGTCTTTTATATTAGATTCGGTACTAAGTTATTTAGACAAATTGTGGGTATTCCGATGGGTACTAATTGCGCACCTCTTGTGGCTGATCTGTTCTTGTATTGTTATGAAAGAGACTTCATTTTGTCGCTTTCCATTGATAACCAATCTGAAATTATTGAAGCTTTTAGCTCTACTTCTAGATATTTAGATGATTTATTAAATATTGATAATACCTATTTTGATGGTTTGATCAGTCAGATTTACCCCCTAGAACTTCAGTTAAATAAAGCAAATTCTTCTGATACCGAGGCCCCGTTTTTGGATTTACATCTATCTATTGTAGATGGATTTGTTTCGTGCAAAATTTATGATAAACGCGATGACTTTGATTTTGAGATTGTAAATTTTCCTTTTTTGGATGGTGATGTTCCTCGTGCGCCATCCTATGGCGTTTATATTTCGCAATTAATTCGATTTGCTAGAGTGTGTAGTCATGTAACTGACTTCAACACTCGTAATAAATTATTAACGGCTAAACTCCTTAATCAGGGTTATCGGTACCATAAACTACGCAAAGCCTTTTCAAAATTTTATAGACGCCATTCTGATTTAATTTCAAATTCAATATTGGACTTAAATCTCTTCTGCAACAAGGTCTATCGAAACCCGAATTTTATGGTGACTTAGTATATAAATTCAGAAAAATATATAACCGCAATGACTTCAGCACCCAATTTCGGAAAATCATTCTTCGATATAAAAAGATTGGGTACAACATGGATATTATACGACAGACTGCATGCATAGTAGTTAACCCAATCACGGTTGGCAACTTTGCTTCCCTCTTTAATTGCACGCCGGTGGGTCAGGCCTCAGATTCTATGACGGCTCCAACGTAACGGCTTATTGAAAATTAAAGAGATAATGTTGGTTGGTGCCTGATGCTCTGTCTCTGGTCGGGCTCATCGGAGTCTAACTGTTGGTTTTCTTTGCTCCAGCATTTCAGTGGTTTCTTGCTGTCGAGTCCTCACCGTTGTCTCACCTCTGTGGTTCTTTGATTTCTGTGTTCACGGAGATGTTGCACTGATGAGTTAGGAGGCCTTCATGCGGACTGAACAAATTATTTGTCTAAATCGCGACGGAAGTAAGGGCGAGGATTGTGGCCACGTAAAATCGATTTAAGCCCCCCAGTGGTAATCTTCCACTGACCGTTCCAAGGCGGCTCTTCTGTGGCGATTTATTTTTGTTGTTGTTTGTTACTTACTGTGTGTATCACTTGTGTCTTTTAATTTTGGATGGCCATATGGCCATTTTGTGGGTAATTAACTGTCCTTATGGCCTTCCTTTGTTTAGGTTTCCATTATGGTCTGGTCGCTTAATGTTTGTATTTCTTTCCCTTTGGTGTCTTTTATGGGTGGAGTAAGTTATTTGTATCAATTCCTGATCTTTGTTTTACTTCTACTTAGTGTTTTGATTGCATCTGTCTGGGTTTTTTAGTTAGCGTTTCTTTCTTTTCTTCACTCTGATATACTTCGCCTATATCAAAATCTTCTAACCGTAACGCGTGCGATTCTCCTTAGATTTGCGATCTAACCAGTTTGGAGTTGGAACTTTTAATGTCGGTCGCGCTTGATGCGGTTACCCTTCGGCGCGAACAAGCGGCTAAAGGCACCACATACAAGGGCGCGACCCCATCCATAGATTGCAAAACGGAATCTTGCTGGTAGGGGTCTACTTCCTGTCCAGTCAAACTCGGGTTTTGTGGCACAACAGATGTCTTTTTCCAGCAGTCTACACATCTACGGTACCTACAATGCCGAGAAAGCGTCAAAATGCTGCATTTGACTCCCCTTGCGATGGGATATGATAAAATCATATGTACCAATGACCGTGAGCCATCTGCTCAACATGCTTTTGACATCTTTAAAAGTCTTGATCCATACTAAAACTACATGGTCGGCTCGTATCTCAAGATGGCGTCTCATTACGTAATGTTTGAAGTGACGGATGAAGTAGACTACTGCAAATAATTCACGCATGGTAGTACAATAGGTTGGTTACACTTATTCAGTCATATTTTTGTTATGGCTTGTCTATGAGTGTGTATCGCTGTATTTTTTGTTTTGGATAGTCAATTTGCCATTTTGTGGTAAAGTAACTGTCCATTTGCCTTTCCTCTATTGATGTTTCCATTTCATATTTGTGTTTCTTTCCCCTTTGTGTCTCTTACGGGAGCTGTGGGCTAAATGTATCGATTCCTGATCATTGCCTTAACTTCTATTTTACTTGCATATGCTATTACACACGACGACGCCGGATATTTCACGGTCACAAAAGCTCACCATGAACTTCGATCAGGTGAGCTAAAATCAGTTAACTTGAACTTACCTGGCCTCAGTAGCATGTTATCAGCTTGAATAAAAACATTCATGCGAATTGTCGCCAATTTTAAAAAATATCATCAGTCCACCAGTGCTTTGATTTCGATCCTTTGTCTGCGAGCAACTTCCTCTTCACGATCTCGATAAAAACAAATTGTAACCGGGAAGCAGAAATCGGAACCAGAATCTGACGAATTAGCTTTTTCTACTCTGGTGGACTCTTTCATTGATATATGTTGGACAAGCCCACATGTCATTTCAGGGATCAGGTCGATTTCTTCGTGTGTTTTTAGCTCACCAGAGCCGAAGGCTCCGGGGGAGCTTATAGGATGGACATTGTCCGTCGTCGTCGTCGTCGTCGTCTGCGTCTGTGTCTGCGTCGTCGTCGTTAACACTTTCAAACGACATCTCCTCTGAAGCCACTGGGCCGATTGGGTCCAAATTTTATCTGTAGCATCCTTGGGCTCGGGGATTGAAAGTTTGTGTGTTTTTATGAAAATCGGCTTTTTAGTTTGGTTGCTATGGCAACTTAGAGTTTCCATAGACTTATAATGGGGAAAAATGAAAAAATGGCATTTACTGCCAAGTCATTGCAGATATTTTGACAAAACTTTCATAGAAATGTTCCATAGGCAATCTACTAACTGCCATATGATTTTAGGCCTACTGCTTATTTTTGTTGGTTGCCATGGAAAGCAAAATGCAAAAAATAGAAAAAAATACTTAAAATATCATCTCCTCAGAAACCACATGCTCTAGGAGGCTGAGACTTTATGAAAATATTTCCCATTTTTGCCTTTACAGGTTTTGTGTTTTTTTTTTTATGAAATTTGGCCTTTCAGTTTTGTTGCTATGGCAACTTAGAGTTTCCATTGACTTATAATGTAAAAAACTGAAAAATGGCATTTACTGTCAAGTCATTGCAGATATTTTGAATTTTTTTTTACATTGAAATGTTCCTTGAGTACCGTAAACTTCTCTTAGCCATATGCTTTTATGTCAACCTGGGGGTCCCCTAGGTTGTGCCGGGCCATGCCCCACCCCCCTCCACTACATAAAATGCCTTATATCTCAGAAACCTTACAGATCCCCAACCCTAAACCATATATATTCTTGTTCCTTATGATAAGATGCATTAAGTGACACCAACCTGGGGGTCCCCCGGGATGTGCCGGGGACATGCCCAATCCACTCCACCTCATAAAAGACCATTTATCTCAGAAACAATTCAGATCCCCACCCCTAAACCATTTATATTCTTGTTCCTTGTGATAAGACGCATAAAGTGACACCAACTTGTGGGTCCCCGGGATGTGCCGGGGACATTCCCCACCCCCTCCACTTCATAAAATGTCATTAATTTCAGAAATCATTGAGATCCCCACCCCTAAACCATATATATTCTCATTCCTTGTGATAAGTTGCAGTCAGTGACACCAACTTGGCCATGCCCAACCCCCTCCACTTCATAAAAGGCCAAATACTCCAGAAACCTTACAGCTCCCAACCCCTAAACCATATATATTCTTGTTCCTTATGATAAGACACATTCAGTGACACCAACCTAGGGGTCACGCAGGGCGTTCCCGGGGCATGCTCCACCCCCCTACTTCACAAAAGACCATATATCTGAGAAAGAAACTGTTCAGAGCCCCACCCCTAAACCATATATATTCTTGTTCCCCCCACCCCCCAAAACCCCCACCCCCCGGGTGCCACGGGCCATTCATCACCCCTTTACTTCATTAAAATCCATACATCTCGGAAACCATTCAGATCCCCACCCCTTAACCATAGATATTCTTGTTCCTTATGATAAGACATCACTTCATAATAGGCCATATATCTCAGAAACCATTCAAATCCCCATCCTATAATCACATACATGTATATTCTTGTTCATTGTTATTAGACACATTCAGTCACCCCATTCCATCTTGTGGGGGGGGGGGGGTCCGCAGGGGCCATTTTTCCCTGCCACTTCATAAAAGGGCCTCATATTTCAGAAACCATTCAGATCCCCACTGTTTAACCATACTGTATATACTCTTGGTCCATACAGTGACAACAATTCTGGGGCTTTTTTGGATCTGCCATGCCCAAATCCCTCCATTGCTTAAAAGGCCTTACATCTCAGGAACCATACATATCCCCACTGCTAAACCATATAAGTCTCTGTTCCTTTTGATAAGACGCATTTAGTGACACCAACTAGGGCTCCATTGGGTCCATGCCCGAGCCTCTCTACTTTATAAAACACCTAAAATTTCAGATACAGTCCACATGGGTGCTCATTTGGGTCTGGAGTTTGTTTGGGAGACTTTATAATTGGTAGATTAAAATCATATCATGTTAATAATAGATGGCTGCCATTGGGCAGTGTCCACCTGAGCTGTGGTTTATGAAATGTGGCTCTTTGGTTTGTTTGCTATGGCAAGTTAAGAGTTTCCATTGGCTTATAATGGGGAAAATTGAAAAATGACATTAATGCCTTTCAAGATATTTTGTCACACTTTCATAGAAATGTTCCTTTAATAATGTTCTTTTTGGCCTATTTGTTGCAACAGATGGGAAATTGTCAATTGTCATCTGTTGTCCTGCATCAACACATTCAAGCGACATCAGAATCTAAAGCCACTAGGCTGATTGGGTCCAAATTCTATCTGTAGCATCCTTGGGCACAGGGCTTCCATGGTTAATTAAAATACATTGCTGCCAGTGGGCAGTGGCCCCCTGAGCTCTGGTGAGCATTGTGGCCCATGGGCCTCTTGTTTATTTATTTTTTGACGGAAATTCCTGTTAGTAAACAGTCCAAACCCTGATCAGTCTGATCTGGACCTGCAGTTTACCAAGGTACTCCTTTAAGGCCTTCCCGCCTCAAATGGGTTAAAGACACATTTTTCGATTACATAACAGCATAATGACCGTTTATTAAAGAATCCAGCATTGAGATAAAATACACTTGGGGTATTCAGGCTGCCGTACAGGTAGGGGACCAAGAGAGGGTAATAAATTATCTAGGGATATGACTTTGACAATGACATCTATTCATTTACACCTAAGTCCTTATTTTGATTTGCATGGAAGAAACAACAGCACCTTTTTCCGATTTTATATTGAGTAGCCATTAATTATATAATCATTACAGAAAATGCCAATTCAAATATATTGGTAATTTTTTTCCACCAAAAATGATTTTTTTTTCAGATAAAATACTAAAAACTTTATTATTTCTGCTCTAAACATATATTGTGGGTACTCATTAAAACCACCTCGGCGAAGCGGTTCAGACGAATATCCACAATTTGTTTTTACAGTGTGACTGCTCGTTAGAACTGCTTCCATGAGGCGGTTCTAACGAGGACACACAATATATTTTTTGAGGAAAAAGGAACATCCCCTAAACCCCACTTTCTATAGAGAAAATGGGGGTTTAAGGGGGTATACATTATTTTCCTTATTTCTGCTCGAAGTCATAAGTTGCGGGTGCTCGTTAGAATCGTCTCATTGAGTCATAGGTTGTGGGTACTCGTTTGAACCGCCTCAATGAGGCGGCTCTAACGAGCACCCACAACCTATGTTTGCAATATAAATAAGAAAAATAAATTTAATTCTGTTTGTTATTTTAGTTTTAAACTTGAAAAGGTGCAAAATAAAATCTTAAAAAAATCTTTTTTTTTCTCTCTCTTTTCTGATATGATTGTGTCTAAAACAAAGAACACTTTATAGTTCAATCTTCACTGAAACTATAAAATGCTAATGTTTTAGACATTAAATGATTTGTGTATCACATACTTTCAACCAAAATAAAATAAATAAATAAATAAATAAAAAAATAAATAAATAAATATAAATAAATAAAGGTAAATTGATTGATTAAATTTTGAGGTTAATCAATTCATTTACCTTGTTTGTTTACTTCTTTGCACTTTGAGTAAAGGAAACAATGGATATCAGTGTTTTTCTTTACTTTATTTTGAAATAAAAAAGAAATTATTTAAACAATATGTCGTTCAGCAAATTATACTGTCACTCAAGTACCCTTATTGAGCCCCCTATTGAACAAGAAATCTGCTCATAATCACCTCATAATCACTTAGATAAGATAAGCCTGAGTTGAGCATGAAAAAAGTTTTATAACCTCCAGGCCTGATTTCTGAAACGTCGGACAAACAGTGTTACACGGGTACGTAATATAACCGGAGAAGCGGGATCACCAATTTACAGCCAAAATACCACGTCAGTTGGACGTCATGGGCCCGCTGGGAGGTCACCATATAATTCGGGTTTCGATAGACCTTGTTGCTGAAGAGATTTATGTCCAACATTGAATTTAGAAATTAAATCAGAATGACGTCTATAAAATTTAAACAAGGCTTTAGCAGGAGCTTGGTGGTACTAAGGTCTATGAACTTCAGTCTTAGCTGAAGAGAGAGCTATTATAGTAGATGAACATATTTGTCATTCAATGCAATCAAAACGTGTCTTTAAGAGTAGACCCCTTTTACAGAGGGACAGGGCTTATAGAAACGCGAACAGGAAGTCCAGAAAGTTGTTTCCCTTTGAAAAATGGCTGAAAAAAATCTGCCAGGTGTTCCCATTCCACTTAAAAAAAAAATTTAGGCATGATTTTAATAGTTTGTTTTCTGTACTGTTCAGCACAAGAAACAATTTCGCCGTTTAATTCCGTCATTTATTAATTAATAAATGGCCTTTTCAATGTCATTCATAGAGGATCTTACAGGATTGTTCATGAATTATTGAATCTATTAAACGAGTTGAGGAAAAGTGATAGAATGCGACGTTTTACTAAACGAGTTTCATGAATCCAATAATATATGAACACCCATGTAAGATTCTATTTATCCTATGACATTTAAAACGAATTTTATTCCCGATTTTTTTTACCAAAATGTCAATATTTCAACTTCACTAAACGCGACAACTTTATGGAAGTCATACGTGTAACGTTATGGGGCGTGTATAACTAATTTGCATATTTAATCCACTGGCGGATTATTAAATGTATTACACGACGTTCTTAAATTCTCAGACGTGACGTCATATGATAAAAATGTTTATTATACATTTTTACTTCCAAAAATGTGTTACGTCATTGTTTCAAACAGACATATGCGGGAAAATTTGACGTTACGCTCTCTGTGTATGTGACGTCACCATTTCACACGTTTGAAAACACATTAAATACGTCGCAATCATTACGTGAACAAGTCCGTGAAGTGAAGACCCCACTAAACCCCACTTTATATAGAGAAAACTGGGGTTTACGGGGTAAACATTATTTTTCTTATTTCTGCTCCAAGACATAGGTTGTGGGTACTCTTTAGAACCGCCTCAATGAGGCGGTTCTAACGAGCACCCACACTCTATTTTTTGAGCATTTATAAGAAAAATATCAGGGATTTTCATGAGAAAATTAGTTATTTTGGAGATATGCAAAATGCACTATGTCGCACGGGTGAGTTATCGTAATGATAAAGGCAGGGGCTCATAGCTAGCAAGGAGGGAGATTCGGAATCGGAAAACGATAACAGGGTGTCCCGAGATTCTCTAATTTTGTGCCAGAACATTTTTAGATTCATTTTTGTAAGCACATAATAAAGTGTTATATGTATGTGTTATTTTTATTATTATTATCATTATTATACTACATTTATATAGCACGTTTTTCATATAAAATACATGTTCAAAAGTGCCGCTTACACAGCTAAAATATACAACAGCTGAGGTAAGAACTGATTGAGAGGTTAAAGAAGTCAATTTGATCATAAAATACATATATTATGTATGTTAAACAAAAATAACTGATTTGATTTAACTGCATTATAAAGCCAGACAATAATTTTGCAATGGTCACATTTGTAAACCACACTTTATAAACAGTAGAAGGTGGGGTTTACATGAGGTGGTTCTTATGAGCACCAAAAATCCATCAACTATTCAAATGCATTGTCAATTTTACCACAGAAAAAAAAAACGAATATTTTCGGATTAAAAAGGTGATATTTTTCTTATTTCTGCACAGAATATCTATATGTTAGAGCAGAAATAAGAAAAATAATGCATACCCCTATTAACCCCAGTTTTACAAAAAAGAAGTAGGGTTCAAGGTGCTCAAGGGGTCAAAATTATATAGGCGTGTTTTCGTGATGTAAAGCCGGTGGAATAGCTTTTAACACCAACACCCATCCTCGGCCCCAGCCCATCGGGGCTTGAAGAAATAGATGGGCTGCATGATGTTTCCACGCAGAGCTGAAACCGACCCGCACACGAGTATTGGTAAACCGCTTAGTGGATCTAAGCCTGCCCAGTCAAAGCAGTGCGAGTCGGATCGTCCATGCATATTGGCCCTATTGGTTTCATTGGGCGGCACGGCTTGAGATATCATTTTATCTCAATGTCGGGTCAAAGTTCCATAAAATTGAAAGCAACGTCTCCAAAATGACATTTACAGTGTTGACGGGGACGTTAAACATTAAATCAAACAAACAAACCAACACCCATCCAAGTTCAGTCCATCCTGCTACGCACTCGGACAAGTTACTTGCGGAATAACATTACGATAACCGTGCGACTAGTGCAGTTTTCCTAATCTCAAAAATGGCTACTTTTCTGATGAAATTTGGTGATATTTTTCTTATTTATACAGCAAATATAGGTTGTGGGTGCTCGTTAGAACCGCCTCATTGAGACGGTTCTAACGAGTAGCCACAACATATGTCTTGGAGTAAAAATGAGAAAACTAATGATTACCCCCGTAAACCCCAGTTTTTTTCTATATAACATTGGATGTAAGGGGGTGTTCATTTCACGGACGTGTTCACGTGTTGGACCCAATAACCAGAATGCACCATTAGAGGCCAATGTGCTTCCAGGTATACCAGTACATCAGTCAGACAAAAGAGGCGGTTTTAAAGAGCATCCATAATCTTTATAGCAGCGAAAAGGTTAGTTAAATTTAGACATGAAAATGAAGTGGCTATTTAAAATCATTGTGGCAGAAATAAGAAAAGGATAATAATTTTTGTTCATGAAGATGTTATTTTAAAGATATAAACGAAAGCGTTATCTCACATGGCTGTGTAAGCCTAATTAATTTTGTATGCACAGGTTTTCAGTTGTTCAAAATTGTAGTGTTTTCATGTCGAGAAAAAATTTGATTAATGCTTGACGGTACTCCTGTACAAAAGCATCACAGTCATTCTGGATTGCCCTTGGCATTATAGAACATTGGTAGGCCTCATATTCCATAACTGCTATCTGTAACAAATCAAAGCACAGACAGTGCTGATGGGGCGATGGTTTGCAATCTTTGTATCAGCACTGTCGGTGACATGGACAGTTTTTTTGTGTGACTCGAACATACTGTCCATGCCACTAATATTAGAGTTTGGGACTTCAGCACGGCAATTCTTACACATTATCTTTACACAAGTATATGTAGTTCTTGAAATGCAGCATTTTTATATGAAGGTTTCACATGATCTTCTAGCTGTTCAGCAAGAAAAGGTTGCACATTACATTTTGATTAATAGCATAAAGGTTGACTCTGATTATTTTACATACTCGAGTATCATACAAAAAGATCAGTTGATGAATATTATAAGGTTGCGTACGGAACTTAGTGGACGCTTTGTATTTCAAACTTACAAACTCGTACATTTTGCTGTGCACTGACTGTGGATATGCTCACTAAGAAGACAAATAACTGCTATAAGCACTTTAGTCACAAAAGATAATACAGTCAAACTTCAATGGCTCGAACACCTTTAGGACCTCGAAAAACTGTTCGAGACAAGGGTTGTTCGAGCCACTGAGGTTACTGCCAGGAGGAATAACGAGATACTTTTAGACATCTTTTCGGCGTTCTATAATGAAAATGTATGCTGTGTGTACTCATTAGAATCGCCTCATCGAGGCGATTCTAATGAGTACACACAGCATACATTTGCAAGATAAAAGACTTAAGTCTCCTTAATTATCCCCCACTATTTCTTATGTAGAGGATTTCGCTAGGGACTCAAGAATGGGTTCGACACATCCATGGTAAACGAGCCATCGGTGTTCGAGCCATCGAAGTTCTACTGTATAAAGCTGTCCACAAGATATCGTTTTATTATGTTTCTCATTTGTTTCAAATGAAGTTCATAAGGACAGAAAACATATTTACAATTCATCCATAATAATCAGATAATGCTGTGTTTCTTGACTATAAGAAATGCATTTTTCTAACAATTCATTTGAAGGTTGTTAGTTGAAATATTGCCAAAATAATGTTAATAACAATAAAATCGGATTTATAAGGGCACAACAAGAGCATGTTTACGTGATGAAAAACGAAATTTGATAAAAACTAGCCAATATTGTTTGTAGGAATGTAAATAATACTAATTTCTTTCTTTGATTTTAAATTTAACGCCCCCGTCAACACTATAAAGGTCATTTTGGAGACAATGCTTCCAGTTTTGTGGACTTTGTACCCGACATTGAGATGAAATAACATCTCAAGCCCTGCCGCCCAATGAAACCAATAGGGTTTATAGGCATGGTCGGGCCGACTCGGACCGCATTGCCTTGGCAGACTTAGACCCTCTGAGTGGTTTACCAGTACTCGTGTGCGGGTCGGTTAAAGCTCTGTGTGGAAGCATCATGCAGCCCATCTATTACTTCAAGACCCGATGGGCGGGGGGCTAAATAATAATAACAATAATAATATCACAACTACAACAACTACTACTTCTACTAATGCTGATAATAATGTTAATATTGAAAACGATGATGAAAAGAATTAAACTACTACTGACTACATGCCCCCCCTGCCCATCGGCGTTTGCAGAAATAGTGTGCTGCATAATTTTTCCACCCAGAGCTGAAACCGACCACACATAAGTATGGGTAAACTACTTAAAGGGTCTAAGCCTGCCCAGGCAAAATGTAGCGAGTCGGACAGCCCCTACATACAAACATTTTAGTTTGTTTGGGCGTCAGGGGTTGAGATGACATTTCATCTCAATGCGGGATAAAAGCTCCACAAAATTGGAAGCAACGTCTCCAAAATGGCCTAAATAGTATTGACGGGGATTCAAACAAACTACTACTACTAATTCTGCTACTTATGATAGTGATCATTTTAATACTAAAAACAATTATAATAAAAATTGTACTCTAACTACAACTCTTAAGGCAAAGTGGCGCGAGTAGGACCGTCCATGCATATAAACCCTATACATGTATTGGTTTCATTGGGCGACAGGACTTGAGATGTCATTTCATCTCAATGTAGGGTAAAACCGCCACAAAATTTGAAGCAGCGTCTCCAAAATGACCTAAATAGTGTTGTTGGGGTCGTTAAATCTCATATCAAACAAACAATACTACACTTTTATTACTACTCCCACTACTTCTACTACTACTGCTACTACAATTATGATAATGATTATAATAATTTCAGTAATCCGAACGATGATTATAATAATTATACTTACTACTATTTCCACCATAACTTCAACTGCTACTGCTACTTTTACAACAAGTAATATGATTTTAATCATTATTGTTATTATTATTATTATTGTAATATATGTGTCGGAAAAAATGAATTATTTGTTTTGTTTGTTTTGAAGTGTAACGTTACCGTCAACACTGTATAGGTCATTCTGGAGTCGCTGCTTCCAATTTCGTGGGACTTTTACAAGACATTGAGATGAACTGACATCTCAAGCCCTGTCGCCCAATGATACCATTAGGGCTAAGGAAATAAATGACAAAACACTTGCTGAAAATTCATCAGTAATAATAATAAATATAGAAAAAAAAAAAAACGATGATTGAGTTGATCATAATAATAAGAAGAAAAGGAGGGTGCAAAGTACATGTATAAAGAAGACCAGTCTCTTTGTTGACTGCCCATTGATCAGTTATTGTCGAATTCAACACTGTTACACTGTTAAATTCAACACAGTTTTCCACAAACATGATCAAGCTGACAAGACAGCCAGTCATGTTGAATATGATACTGCAACTTCAGTTTTCATTACGACACGGTCAACTAATTCTAGTTTATAAGTTTATAACTGAACGGTTGAATAATAAGATTTCATTGCCCGTTCCTTTCCAAAATAGTGCAATGCAATCACAATCGAGTCACTTCATATGGCGTGTCATATCTTTTCTTGTTTAAAATCAGGCTTAAAGAATATAGTAGTTTAAAAAGGGCTAGAATATATTGGAGGTCACTGATGAGGCCCAATTTGATGGAACCATCTAATCTGATTCAGAAAATTTGTACACTTGACGGTTTTCATGACCAAAGCAGAAATCTTAGCATAAGACATTAACTAAAGCCCTAGTTGGTCACCAACATTGTTTTCATTGTTGTTGTGGTTGTTATTAAATTCCATTTTAGAAAAAAAAGGGTTATTTTTTCTTTATCATATCTTGCAAGTATTTAATTGTTATATCGATGTTTACAAGAACATCAGAAACAAAGCGATCGCAATCTGTTGCAAATAGTTTCTAAAGTGGTATCTTCCACCATCTCCTATATTAATAAAGTATCAATACAATTGTTGTCACTTGATTCTCCATTACCTATCCCCACTTAGAACACCTAGGTAGAATAATTGCGAGATAGGAACAATTGCTTCCCGGTTTTGTGACAGTTTGGGCGAAACGTCTCCAGCTCGAAACGTCCTATTACCACGGTAGTCACCAGTTTTACCCTCACCCGTTGTTATTAGATTGGTCTCTCCATAAGATTGTTCATGCTCTAAAAAGTACTAACCAGTCCTATTTCGTCAAAGAAATGCGATAAGATATTTTCCTGAACAAAAATAACTTTTTTATTGATCAGAAACACCCCAAAAATGATACAGTCGAACTTCATTGGCTCGAACACCTTTGGGACCTCGAAAATCTGTTCGAGACAGGGGTAGTTCGAGCCACTGAGGTTACTGCCAGGATTCATAACGAGATACTTTTAGACATCTTTTCGGTGTTCTATAATGAAAATGCATGCTGTGTGTACTCATTAGAATCGCCCCATCGAGGCGATTCTAATGAGTACACACAGCATACATTTGCAAGATAAAAAACTAAAATCTCCTTAATTATCCCCCACTATGTCTTATGTAGAGGATGTCGCTAAGGGCTCAATAATGAGTTTGACACATCCATGGTGAACGAGCCATCGGTGTTCGAGCCATCCAAGTTCTACTGTATGTGTATTCTTAACCAGGGCGAATATAATTGAACTCTGACCAACTTCATACTGAATGGAAGCACAAGACCATTTCAAAATTTAGGGATGTCAGGTTGTGTTTTCTTTAAAATCTATTTGGGAAATAGTTTAACTGTTTGCAAACAGCGTAGGCCCCGACCGGACGTGCAGAAGGCGTCATTTGATCTGGAGCTACACTGGTTTACCATCACCTGCTATTTTTAGATTGGTCTGGAGAATATAACTGAACTCAGTTAATAACTGAGTATTTATTGTTAACCCATTTTGTACTGAATGGAATTTGCTACATTATATGAACAAAAGATCATTTCAAAATTTAGGATGCCTTATTGTGTTTTCTTCAAAATTTATTTTGAAAGTAGTAAATTGTTTGCAAACAGCGTAGGCACAGATTCCACGCCACAGAAGGCGGCATTTGATCTGGATCTGCACTGTTTGCCAATAACACAGTTTGTGTTTCCTGTACAAAACCAGTGCTTCAGCTGAAGTGCACGACCCGCCGGATGCTTTTAGCTTTATGAGTACTATCATATATGGGTATGGCGGCCATTTTGGTCATGTGACCTGGACCTAAAACGGTTCCCCCAATAAATGCGCCTTATCGTAAGGAGCAAAAATATATCTTATACTTTAGTACTGTATTCTGAATCGTTTGCAGGATAAAATGCATTCTCACTTTTCCAATACAAAAGCATACGTGTCAAAGAAGGTCAAGGTCAACCCAGGATCACCATTTTAGCAATTTATGATGGGCCTACGTCCCAGATGCTATTTATCAAGTTTCGTGGAAATCTGCCCAGTGATTCTGGAGAAGACTATTTTGAAGGGTTTTTACCATATACGGCTTGGCGGCCATTTTGGTCATGTGACCTGGACCGCATGAGCAAATTATGGTTTCCCCCATCCCATAGAGGCTCCATATGAAATTTGAATTCAATCGACTCAACGGTTTCCGAGGAGAAGCAGTTCGAAAAATTTCATTTTTCGCCTCGGCGAGGCTATACTAAATGGAATGTAAACTATCGCAAGTTAATTGGTTAGATCTCATTGATATCTATCAGTATGCCAAAAATTGTTTAAATATTCCAAGCGGTTAAGTCACTATCACCAATTTTCACAAACGGGTTACGGACGGACAGACAGACAGACCATATATGGCATGGCGGCCATTTTGGTCATGTGACCTGGACCCCATGAGCAAATTTTGGTTTCCCCCATCCCATAGAGGCTCCATATGAAATTTGACTTCAATCGGCCCAACGGTATCCGAGGAGAAGCAGTTCGAAAATTTTCACATTTTTCGCCTCGGCGAGGCTATACTAAATGGAATGTAATATTTCGCAAGTTCATTGGTTAGATCTCATTGATATCTATCAGTATGCCAAAAATTGTTTAAATATTCCAAGCGGTTAAGTCACTATCACCAATTTTCACAAACGGGTTACGGACGGACAGACTGACAGAATGACACGGTGATTTTAGGGCACTCTTAGAAAATCAACCGACTTCAGTCGGTCGCTTTTTCTGCGGGTCGTGCAATATGCATTTTGCCGTAAGACAATTTCAGTCTATTCTAATCACTCTGGGGCCATCGCCCTATAAAGAGCATATATCATTTAGACCCGGAAGCTAGAAAACATTTTTTCGGGATTTGCGACTTGCTAAGACAGGAAGTGGCCTGCTTAGCTATGCAGACAAGCTGAAGGCTCTTGAATTCTAGAATGCAGGAACGAGGTATTTTTCTTATTTGTACTCCAAACATAGGTTATGGGTGCTCGTTAGAACCGCCTCGTGTACCAATAATCTATGTCGTAGAGCAGAGATAAGAAAAACAGTATACCCCTTTAAAACCCAGTAGACGAAAACACGCCTAATAAGTATACAAAAACAATGTAAAATTTACCTCTGAAAATATCGATTTTTTTAGATGAAAAGTATTTATATTTTTCTTATGTCTGCTCAAAATATAGATTGTGGGTACTCGTTGAAACCGCCTAATCGAGTCGGTTCTAACTAGTACCCACAATCTATATTTTAGAGCAGAAATAAGAAAAATAAAGTTTACCCCTGTAAATCCCCGTTTTACCATATAAAAGTGGGATTGAAGGAGGTCAAAATTACATGTTTATGGGCGGGTTTTTCTTGATGGTGATAGAGACACATGTGAATCACATCACATTTGCTCTCCAACGTGCAAAATAAGCAGCACCTTCAAATGTACCTGTGGACTGAAAACATACAATATTGTAACAGTTCTAATTTAACGTACATTTAATGAAAAACATAAATGAACTTTGTGTAAGAACTGATAAGGAATCGATATAATGACTCACACCTCCCATCAAAGACACCAAAGGGAAAGAAACGCTAACAAGAACAAGAGCTCCGCACGATAGGCTTTATACGCCTGTAGCAAGTTAATATTTGTCGGACTGAAACCTTGAAACAATAAGAACTGCTCCATATCATGGTCTAACTACATATCAAGTTTCAGCTTGATCAGATCTAAATTGTAGGAGAAGTTGTCCGGAAATGAAAATGTCTTAAGATATTTTCGACGTGTTATACTTATATAAATATTTGGTGGACCATCCTCTCCAACCTTATGCACTGCTTCAAATCATAGTCAATCTTTATATCAAGATTTTGCTAGATCGAATGTTACCTGCAGGAGAAGTTAGCCACAAAGTTAGCCACAAACAAAATGTGTACAGAAATTTTCAAAGGTACATAACTCGATTAATTTTTGGTGGACCATAACCTCAAAACAATAAGCACTGCGCAACATAATGGTCTAACTATATATGAAGTTTCAGCTTCATCGGATGTTAATTGAAGGAGAAGTTAGCCACAAACAAAATACTTACAGGAATCTGCAAAGGGGCATAACTTTATTTATATGTGCTAAACAATATGCGCTGCTCCACATTGTGGTCAAACTATATATCCGTTTTCAGTCTGATTAAATGTTCACTGTAGGAAGAGTTAGCCATAAACAAAATGTTCACAGGAATTTTCAAAGGGGCATAACTCTTAAAATATTTGGTCGACTGTAACCTTGAAATAATATGCTTTGCTCCGAATCTTGATCTAACTATATATCAAGTTCCAGCGTGATCGGCTCCAAATTGCAGAGTCTGCAGACATGATTGCTTAAAGAAACTTTCAAAGGGGTATAACTTTGTTTTTATTTGTTGGATTATAGCCTCAAAACCTGATCAGAAAGGGCCCCACATTGAGCTATCAAAGAGGTGTGGTACAAGTTTTTGTCAGAATATAGGTCTTTTGATGGTAAGTATTTGGTGAATTTTCATGAGAGAAAGGCAAATACTTTTGAAGTTATGACCAATGTTATGTTTTTTGGTTGAGGCTAGTCAAACACACGAACAAAGGCAATATAGATATGTTCCTTTGTCAGAATATAGGTCTTGTGACGGTGAGTATGTGTGTGACGTTTCATGAACGTGGGGCAAATACTTTTGAAGTTATGACCGACGTTACAAATTTTATCGATCTCGCTTCTCCAGACTTTCGGATGAGTCTTTAAACCGAGGTCCCGTCTCCGTATGACACCAGCTGTTGGTAGGACGTAAAACTCAAACCCACACACTTACTAATACTAAAAGCCAAACGAATTTCAAATTATAATTCATTAGATATTCACTATCTCCTTTCACGGCATAGCAATTATGTAGTTTGTGGCTTAATAAAGTAGGAACGTGGGTATTAATTGAACAGCTGGTTAATTGTGGGATGAATTTGGGATCTTTGTATTTTTTAGACATTTAATACGGCAATAAATACTGATGACGAACATTTAAATGAACAGTTAGGTTTTGAATATTCTACCAAACGGAACCCAATAATTAATTTTCTGGTTTCAAGAGTCTTAGATATAAGCATTAAACAATACAAAAACACGCCTGTACAATTACATTGTAAATTTTACCGCCGAAAAACGAAGATTTTAAGATGAGAAATTGTGATTATTTTCATATTTCTGTTCAAAATATAAAATGTTGATACTCGTTAGAACCGTCTCATCGAAGTGATTGTAACGAGTACCAATAATCTATAGTTTAGAGCGGAAATAAGAAAAATAAGGTTTACGCCTGTATACCACAATTTTATTGCATAAAAGTGGGGTTCAAGGGTGTCAGTATAGACTTGTTTTCTGTGCTAACAGGGTGTTTCATCACGAAAACATGCCTGTATAATTTTGAACCACTTGAACCCCACTTTTATATAGTAAAACTGGGGTTTACAGGGGTAAACCTTATTTTTTCTTATTTTTGCTCAAAATATAGATTATGGGTACTCGTTAGAACCACCTCGATGAGGCGGTTCTAACGAGTACCAACAATCTTTATTTTAGAGCAGAAATAAGAAAAATATCACAATTTTTCTTCTTAAAATGTCCGTTTTTTCGGTGATAAAGTTCACAATGTATTTGTATAGGCGTGTTTTCGTAATGATTCAAGCCATTCAAAAATATGTTTCTGTGGCTGATTTTTATGACTGTTTGTAATAATCATGACTTCCTGACTAGCATTATCTTGTCCTGCTGAATATCTGGCCACACCCACTTTTGACTTTCATCCAATCAGATTACTTCATGAAAAAATATTTTATAAAATCAGAAACTGAACACTAAACCAAAGATTCTGGTCGGCTGACTTCTGCTTCGATCTGTATATAGTAGACATATTATGCATACTAGGTGAATGAAATACGCGAGGTAAACACGCAAACACAGAAACTGCTGAATATGTTAGTACGATTGTTTTGTGGACTTATTTTGGTTTCAACAGCAATACCCTCTGGTATTGTATTTTTCAACAAAATTGGCTTTCTTATCTCTACAGTTATATGACGCACCTCTCTTAATTAGAATTATATACTCAACATGTTATTCGTATTTACAACGATTGTGAAATTAATCACAAAAAATTACACCAAAATATCTTTCATTAATAGAAGTATGGGGCCCCCGCCCAACGGGGCTTGAAGAAAAAGATGGGCTGCATGATGCTTCCACGCAGAGCTGAAACCGACCCGCACACGAGTACTGGTACACTGGCCCAGGCAAAGCGGTGCATGTCGGTCCGTCCATGCTTATAAACCCTATTAGTTTCATTGGGCGGCAGGGCTTGAGATGTCATTTCATCTCAATGTCGGGTAAAAGTCCCACAAAATTGGAAGCAACGTCTCCAAAACGACATTTACAGTGTTGATGGGGACGTTAAACTTCAAATCAAACAAACAAAACCAAAATATCTTTCATTAATAGAGGTACGGATTTTATTGATTTGCCTAGTATTTTCCGGGACACTTTGGTGATTTAATCCATACCTACTTATTTTCAAAACACAGAAACACACATAACTTGCTATAAATACAACAATCCTGTAAGATCTATCATATTTCATTTTAATAAACGTATGCCAGATCTTAATATTGATACAAACCCTCCTGATATGTTCGTATCTCCTAGTAAAACAATTGCATGTTTTGACATCTATGGACGTTTTGTAGACATGGCTGTTCTGTTGGCGTTTTATATATGCCTTCAATTTGTAGGACTAACCTTTAACTCTTTTGCATGCTGCCTTTTTAAAGGCTATGGGTAACGCTGTTCTGTTGACGGTACCGTCACACTAAAACAATGTAAACTTACATTATATCCCCTTTGGTTACATTGTGCATATCATCACGAAAACACACCTATATTATTCTGACCCCCCTTGAACCCCACTTTTATGTAGTAAAACTTGGGATTACAGGGGTAAACCTTATTTTTCTTATTTCTCCTCTAAAATATAGAATGTGGGTACTGGTTAGAACGGTCTCGATGAGGCGGTTCTTACAAGTACCCACAATAATATTCTGAGCAGAAATATGAAAAATATCACAATTTTTCTTCTGAAAATTGTCGTTTTTCCGCCGCTGAAATTTACAATGTATTTGTATAGGCGTTTTTTCATAATGTCTGTACAGACTCCCCATTCCATTAATAATTTTAGAACTATGCTGCCATCGGTATTGGTTATATCATTGAATTTGTTTTCTGCTGCTTCCGTTACTTATAGCAACATTACGAAAACACGCCTATACAAATACATTGTAAACTTTACCGCCGGAAAAACGAAAATTTTAATATGAAAAATTGTGATATTTTTCTTATTTCTGTTCAAAATACATATTGTGGGTACTCGTTAGAACCGCCTCATCGAGGCGTTTCTAACGAGTACCCGCAATCTATATTTTAAAGCAGACAGAAGAAAAAATATCACAAATTTTTCCACCAGAAAAAATGGCAACTATAAGCGAAAATTACGCGCAATCAAAAGAAAGGTGACTGTCCATAGTATTACTGAATCACGATTGCATTTCACAGTTCATTACCCATCTCTGTATTACGTATTTTAGACACTGAGGCGAATAAATTCTACGATAGTTCAAGTCATTTATGTAGCAGCTCTCTTCTAACTAGAGGTAGTACTCAGCATGCTATTCGTCGTTACATCGATTCTAAAATTAATCACAAACGATATTACACCAAAATGTCTTCCATTTAGAGCGTTATGGGTTTCTTCGGAGTAGCTGTATAAGCTGGCTTTTGACCTACTTATTGATATAAGTCTCGATTGGATAAATTGTAATTTGCGATTGGTTGAAAATGTATCTACTGCTGAAAAAAAAAGTAACTACTACATAATTACTGCAATTTTTCACTTAACATACAACCTAGTCAATTTAAACTCAAAATGGTGTCATAAATTATATGACTTCATATGCCATGTTTCACCACAAATTATTCCTTGCGCTACAATATTACAAAGCTTGTTTCATTTGAAAGAAATTAGCTAAGACTGATGTGAATGCAATGATCAAGCAAGCCTTGTTTACTACAATAATGTCATTGAGTCATAAAAGTGCACAGAAAGTATCCAAGAGAGGTAATAATAAAAAATAGGCAAGTAAGAGCTTTAAAAACAAACACAAAACCAAACAAACAAACACACACACACACACACACACACACACACACACACACACACACACACACACACACACGCACACACAAACAAAAAACCAATACCAGTAAAACAGTTGCAACGAAATAAATCATTACAGACAAGCTTGACCGCCCCCGACCATCGGGTCTTGAAGAAGGGCTGCATGATCCTTCCACGCAGAGCTGAAGCTGGCCGCACACGTGTACTGGTAAACGGCTGAGAGGATCTAAGCCTGCCCAGCCTATCCACCCTGATAAACCCTATTGGTTTCATTGGGCGAAAGGCCTTGAGATGTCATATTTCACCTCAATGTCGGGTAAAAGTCTCACAAAATTGGAAGCAACGTCTCCAAAATTACCTATACAGTGTTGGCGGCGACGTTAAACCTCAAATCAAACAAACAAACGAAAAAGCTTGTAATTCTGTCAATGCCCAAAGGCTAAGTGAACAAGGGGCGTTCAACAAGTTCAACGGGTTGCTCTCAACTATTAAAGTCGATAATATACGGAATTATCACGTGTCTTTTAAAGATGTGAAAAATGGAATATAAAGTCGCATGTTTTATAGAGGTCCTCTAAGTGGGGTGTTGGCTTTTACACTGTTTGGCGCTTCCGTTTCTCCGGGTGCCGTTTTGGGTCAATTTTAACCTTAATTGAGCGTTTCTGACTAAACTACTCAGCAGAAATTTACAAGATTACCTTCTGAAAGTGCATATCTATGATATTGGGTATTCCCTTGTGTTTTCCTCAAGATATTTTCATTTTTTGTGTGGTAAGTCCCAGCCAATCCCATGAGCCATTGTTCCAAGATGGCCACCGTACTTCCTGTTTTCATGTCATAAGTTTTCGCGACCTACTATAAACTAGCTTTTTGGCCAAATTCCATCTGGAATTGATGTGCTAGTGCATAGTTGGACCTTAGATCAGAAATTGTAACTATATTTTGCTATATTGACATAGCTAGTCATGAAGCAGTGGTTGTTTACATTTCTCTTCAGTGCAGCCCTTGTGGCCATGAAGATTCGCGTCGGTTTTGAAGAGACGGACTTTTACCTCGGCAGTTTTCACCTGTTTCCAGTGAAATTGGGTTACAGTGGTAAGTCTTACTGTGATTTGCAGATAGATGAAGGCCTGCCACATTTGATGAGAACATGTTTGTTTAATAACATGAAGAAATTTAAGGACTTTCAGAAGACTTCCCAGAGATTGGCATATTTGTACATTTTCTTTATTATCATTAGTAATTCTTGGGACACAGAACTCAATCCCGGTCCTACATCCCTTCCTTCCTCACATTTCCCATGTGGCGTTTGCGAGGTTGCGGTTGGCTGGGATGACCGGGCTATAGTCTGTGATTCATGTAACAAATGGTACCACATTGACTGCCAGGGAATGGATTCCAGGATGTACTCTATTTATAATCAGCCTCTGGATAGAAGTTTGGCATGGGAATGCCTGAACTGTGGCATGCCAAACTTCTCAACTTCTTTGTTTGATACATTAGGCCTGATTGAGACGAGCAATCGTTTTGACTCCCTGTCAATCCCTGACAGTCCAATCCCAACTGATTTAGGCACACCAACTGCTCATTCTTCTCCTGTTGGAGTGCAGCATCAAAGACCTAAAACAGGCAAAAAGTCTGTTTTAAATCACCCACTTCGGATCCTGATTATGAATTGTCAATCGATCAAGAACAAGAAACCTGAACTTCAGACAATTGTTGATACAGCGAAACCGGACATTATCTTGGGTTGTGAATCCTGGTTGTCTCCGGACATAGCCAGCTCGGAAATTTTTCCTGATGGATATGATGCCATTAGGAAGGACCGGGTTGGAGATGCCCATGGGGGCGTATTTGTATGTTTCAAGAGGGATTTGATTTGTACGGAGGTGACAGAACTTGAGACTGATTGTGAACTTGTTTGGGTCAAACTTCAAATTATGGGCTGTAAAACTTTGTACCTGGGCTCCTTCTACCGGCCCCCAGATATTTCTGATCCGGACTACTTGGATCAATTAAATAGTTCTCTAAAACGAATCATGTCTTGCAAAAATGCCCATGTCCTTCTTGGAGGTGACTTCAATTGTGGGGACATTGATTGGAATAAGCTTTATGTACCTTTGGGCATGCCCAAAAGACAGGTACAGACCAATTTGATTGACATTGTCCAAGAGCACTGCCTCTCCCAGGTTGTCGATATCCCTACAAGACAAGAACGGACCCTAGATATCCTTCTTACTAACAATCCAACCCCAGTTACAAGAGTTAAGGGAATGCCACCTATTGGTCGAGCAGACCATGATATAGTGCTGGTAGAGTATGACATAAAAGCTAAAAGGGTCGTTCAGTCTCCTCGTAAGGTTTACCTCTATAAACGGGCTGATATGCAGGGTCTGAAAGACCACATGCTTGCTTTTGCAGACCGTTTTATGTCGCAGGACTTTGCTCACGTTGATGTTAACGAGATGTGGATTGAATTTAAGACGGTCTTACTCAGTGCGGTAAACAAGTTTATCCCGTCTAAGATGACGAAATGTAAACTTGGATACCCATGGATAGATGCCCGCATTAGGGCATTAATTAGAAAAAGGGAAAAACTATACCACAAGGCCCGCAGGGCAGATAATGATGCCCTGAAGAGTCGCTACAGGAGACTCAGAGCCTTCGTTCAAAAGGAAATCAGAGATGCATATTGGAGATATGTCTCCAATATCTTCAATCCCCTGGATACAGATACTGCTATAGAAGACTGTAACCAAAACGATCGGCTAAAAAAATTTTGGTCCTTTATGAAAAACTTGAAGAAGGATTCCACGGGTGTAGCTTGTCTAAGAGAAAATGGAATCTTGAAAACTGGATCCAAAGACAAAGCTGATATACTCAACAGACAGTTTGAGTCTGTGTACACCCGGGAACAAGTAGGTGCCCCTCCATCAAAAGGACCAAGCCCCTATCCAGACATAGATGACCTATTCATTGACCCAAATGGGGTCAAAAAACTACTAGACCGTCTTAACCCCCACAAATCCTCAGGTCCTGATGACCTCAGCGCCCGTGTGTTAAAAGAATGCAGCGCAGAAATTGCTCCAGTCCTTGCCTGCATCTTCAATCAGTCCCTGGCCCAGGGTAAGGTCCCAGATGATTGGCTTCAAGCCAATGTGGCACCCATTTACAAGAAAGGGGAAAAGTATGACCCTGCCAATTATAGGCCTGTATCACTGACTTGTATTTGCTGTAAGTCTCTGGAGCACATCATCGTGGGCAAAATCATGCAACATCTTTCAGAGCACAAGATCCTTGTCGAATCCCAACATGGATTTAGAAGCGGTAGGTCATGTGAGACCCAGCTTGTCCAGTTCATCCACGACCTTCAGGAAAACCTGGACGGGGCCCATAATAGGGGTCACAAACAAACAGACCTAATTATTATGGACTTCGCTAAGGCTTTCGATAAAGTCCCCCACAGAAGACTTCTGTATAAACTGGAGTACTATGGTATCCGAAATGATACCCTCCAGTGGATTTCTGCTTGGCTATCCGGACGAACACAAAGAGTCGTACTTGACGGTGTTTGCTCTGACCCCGCCCCGGTGCTGTCTGGTGTCCCACAAGGTTCCGTGCTGGGACCGATATTGTTTTTGATTTTTATTAATGACCTGCCAGACAACATCAACTCTACAATCCGCCTTTTCGCTGACGATTGTGTACTGTATAGAAATATAAGAGGGTCTGATGACCTACAGATACTTCAAGATGACTTGGAAAAGTTGGCTACCTGGGAAGAGGCATGGCTCATGAAATTTAATGTCGCCAAATGTCACTCTATGAGAGTGACAAGGCACCCCCACATAAACAGATGGTCCATGGTTATACATTACATAACCAGGTTTTAGAGAACGTTTCTTCTGCTAAATACTTAGGAGTTCAAATCACTGATGACCTCGAGTGGGGTCAACACATTAATGAGATAACTAGTAAGGCTACTAAGACACTCGGTTTCCTTCGTAGAAATTTGGCCTTCGCACCGAGGGAAACCAAGGATGCTGCATACAAAACCTTAGTCCGCCCCAAGCTTGAATATGCAGCTCCAGTTTGGATGCCCTATCATCAAAAGGAGACTGATAGAATAGAAAAAGTTCAGAGGACTGCTGCTCGCTGGACCTGCAGACGTTGGCGCAACCAAAGTCACGTTGGAGAGATGCTTGAAGAACTCAAGTGGCCGACTCTGCAGGAAAGGCGAGAGCAGGCTTCGCTGACTCTATTCTATAAAATCCACAATAATTTAGCCATTATAGATAAGAGTAGGTACCTATCTGAAGCTGGTGGAGGATGTAGGAGAACCAGGTCCCATCCCTTTCAGTATCACCGTCCTAATGCTTATACGGATGGTTTTAAGAGTTCTTTTTTCCCCAGGACAATTGCAACTTGGAATGGCCTTAGAATCGAAGCTGTCTCTTCTGAGACAGTTGATGGGTTTAAGGCCAAAATATAATATCCTGGGGTTGGGCAGGGGATAGGCATGGATTCCTTCCCCTGATGGCTTCTTGTAAATAGTTTTAATCTGCTGGTGGCTGTGTCACAAAGCTCTTTTTGGGGGTGGGGATTGAAAACATTTGTGCCACACCCCAAACCTGTTATCATGGTCAGAATTGACCGAAAACAGTATCGGGAGAAAGAAAGAAAGAAAGAAAGAAAGAACCTTCCCAGCAGGCACATGACGTAATTGTGACGTCACACCAACGTCGGTGCGACGTCATTGTGTTAATTCAACGTCACATCTACGTCGGTGCATAGTACACAAATTGATCCTGACGTTTATTAGAATCAGCCTGCTTGTGCTTATTTTTCCATTTGTTTGTTTTATTTTTCTATAACTTGCAAACACTGAAAATTTGTGTCACGAATGTCTCAGAAACAACGATGTAAGAAATCTGGTATTCATGTGACTTATTCTTCCACAGACGTGTTCAAGTTTTTTGTTTTTACAAAAGGTTTTGCCTCCTAAATCGTGTAATTTTTTTGCGTCAAATTCTTGTAGAATTTTATTTGTCAGCTAAATCGTTTTATCAATCGTCAGAAACACATTTTTGGTGTGGCAAAATTGAAAATGTATTCACTGAAACTAATCCATTTAACTCAGCGTATGGCTGGCGGTATTCGACTTGGGGGAAATTCGAAACCTGAAGCACTTTTTTATTCGACTGTAAAGTCGTGAATCCTTACCCCAGATCAATTTCTGTTGTTTAGAATACTAAAAGACTTATCACTAGGTCGTTTTTCTTTTCTTGGGCGAATTTATTCGTAGATATATAGAAGTACATTTGGAACCGCGGTGCGTGGCCGCCCGTCCATGTTAATAAACCATATTGGTTTCATTGGGCGACAGGGCTTGAGATGTCATTTCATCTTAATGTCGGGTAAAAGTCCCACAAAATTGGAAGCAACGTCTCCAAAATGACCTTTACAGTGTTGACGGGGACGTTAAACCTAAAATCAAACAAACAAAATAGAAGTACATTTATACTAACAAGAAAACTATTTCTCCTAGATCCCTTTCAGTCAATCAATTTTACATATAATTACCCAGTGGATCCGAATGTTATTTAGTGGGCGTGGTTTAGAATGCATTTAAGTTTAAGCATATTTCCTAGTGGTTTAAAGATTAAATGTTGGATTAAAACTATGCTACTAATAATTGAATTCGAATATATTTATACTAAATTGATGTGACGATATCATTAATTTAACAGCAATCTGATAATTTGCTATATAGCCAATAATAAGGTTGCAATATGAGTGTCTTCCCTTAGACATGATATTTTTAGCTGACAAGTAAAAGCTTTAGTAAAGATTTTCATTCACATTCTTATCGATAATTTTTAAGGTCGATTGTTAACCCATTTTTTAGTAATTTTAGCTTTAACGTCCCCGTCAGCAGCGTAAAGAACATTTGGAGTCGTTGTTTTCAATATTATTGGACATTTTACCCGACATTAAGATGAAATGACACCTGAAGCCCTGTTGCCAAATGAAACCAATTTAGGGTTTTTATGCATGGAGCAGCACCACTTTTCCTGGATAGGCTTAGAACCTCTATGTAGTTTACCATTACTCGTGTGCAGTCGGTTTTAGCTCTGCGTGGAAGCATCATGCAGCCCAAACCATTTCTTCAAGACCCATTGGGCGGGGGCAGTCGACCATGTTACCAAGAACAAGATCTTTTTCAGCGCTAAAGTCCACATGACTATCACTGATTTGTTGGTTTCGCAGTGAGGTCAGAGTGTTGCGTAATATGGTTAGCTGTACAATATGGGCTTGAACCATACATGTGTTGGGTTTTGCAAACAGTGTAGGTCCAGATTAGACGCCACAGAACGCGGCGTCTGATGAGGATCTATACTGTTTGCTTAGATCACAATAATACAGAATATTTACATTTCCACTGTAAAGTTTAATAAACACCTGTAGAAAACAACGTAGCTCATACTTCTATGAACGCATCGAGTGACATGATTTTCAGTGACGTCATTCTAAACCATGATTCCCCACTGGCTTTGGTGACGTCAACGCTGTTCATCTCTTTGGAGAAAAACAGCTTGTAAATGTTTTTCAGCTTTACGAGTTTGCCCTATGAGCATTTTTCTCCCAGTGATGATGGGCAAAGAATGTAAATATAGAAAATATACTTATTTTTTTCTGCTTTTCATAAAGTATGAACAACAGCGAATCGCTAGCAGAGTTTACATGAACCCCTTCGAGGTTCAATTACTTTGCACGCGACCCACTGCGTTCATACTTTCATAAATAGAAACAAAAATCATTCTTAAATTTTCTTTAAACTGCACGTTACAAAGATGCATTCAATAAGTGCGACTTTACGGAGTGTTCTTATTTCTTTCAAATTCAACATCTTTCAAGATACCACCCATTATAGGAAAACATATTATACTTATCTTGTTTAAATATATACTTCTTATTTACAGCTGTGTCAAGAGCCCCCCGTGGATCGGGGCTTGAAGAAATAGATGGGCTGCATGATGCTTCCAAACAGAGCTGAAACCGCCCCGCACACAAGTACTGGTAAACCGCTTAGAGGATCTAAGCCTGCTCAGGCAAAGCGGTGCGAGTCGGCCCACCCATGCTTATAAACCCTATTGGTTTCATTGGGCGTCAGGGCTTGAGATGTCATTTCATCTCAATGTCGGGTAAAAGTCCCACAAAATTGGAAGCGACGTCTCTAAAATGACATTTACAGATTTGACGGGAACGTTTAACCACAAATCAAAGTAGAGCTGTCAGTGAAACTGACTAAGCCCCGGCAGTGCCATCAGAGGAGTTGGATTTTTTTCAAAGGGCCATAACTCTTAGAGTATTGTAGCTAGAGTTACGTTACTTGCCATGTAATTGTGTAATGATATTGTGATATACCTAAAGTTAGAAGTTGATACGTTTGACGGTTTTGCCCTCACCTTTCTACTTGACAATATTTATGTTAGATTCGGTACTAAGATATTTAGTCAAATTCTGGGTATTCCGATGGGTACGAATTGCGCACCTATTGTGGCTGATCTGTCCTTGTATTGTTATGAAAGAGACTTCATGTTGTCGCTTTCCATTAGGAACCGATCTGAAATTATTGAAGCTTTTAGCTCCACTTCTAGATGTTTAGATAATTTATTAGATATTGATAATACCTATTTCGATTGTTTGATCAGTTAGATTTACCCCCCCCCCACCCCCAGAACCTCAGATAAATAAAGCAAATTCTTCTGATACGAGGCCACGTTTTTGGATTTACATCTATCTATTATAGATGGGTTTGTTTCGTGCAAAATTTATGATACACGCGATGACTTTGCTTTTGAGATTGTAAATTTTCCTTTTTTGGATGGTGATGTTCCTCGTGCGCCATCCTATGGCGTTTATATTTCGCAATTAATTCGATTTGCTAGCGTGGGTAGTCATGTTACTGACTTCAACACTCGTAATAAATTATTAACGGCTAAACTTCTTAATCAGGGTTATTGGTACCATAAACTACGCAAAGCCTTTTCGAAATTTTATAGACGCCATTCTGATTTAATTTCAAAATTAAATACTGGACTTAAATCTCTTCTGCAACAAGGTCTATCGGAACCCGAATTTTATGGTGACTTAGTATATAAATTCAGAAAAAATATATAACCGCAATGACTTTAGCACCCAATTTCGTAAAATCATTCTTCGATATAAAAAGATTGGGTACAGCATAAATGTTATACGACAGACTGCATGCATGGTAGTTAACCCAATCACGGTTGGCAACTTTGCTTCCCTCTTTAATTGTACGCCGGTGGGTCAGGCCTCAGATTCTATGACGGCTCCAACGTAAAGGCTTTTTGAGAATTAGAGAGATCTAAGTCAAGGTAATGTTGGTTGGTGCCTGATGCTCTGTCTCTGATTGAGCCCACCGTAGTCTAACTGTTGGTTTTCTTTTGCTTCAGCATTTCAGCGGTTTCTTGCTGTCGAGTCCTCACCGTTGTCTCACCTCTGTGGTTCTTTGATCATTTGTGTTCACGGAGATGTTGCACTGATGAGTTGGGAGGCCTTCACGCGGACTGAACAAATTATTTGTCTAAATCGCGACGGAAGTTAGGGCGAGGATTGTGGCCACCTAAAATCGATTTAAGCCCCCAGTGGAAATCTTTTCACTGACCGTTCCAAGGCGGTTCTTCTGTGGTGGTTTATTTATGTTGTTGTTTGTTACTTACTGTGTGTATCACGTGTGTCTTTTTATTTTGGCTGGCCATATGGCCATTTTGTGGGAAAGTAACTGTCCTTATGGCATTCCTTTGTTTAGGTTTCCATTATGGTCTGGTCGCTTTATGTTTGTGTTTCTTTCCCTTTGGAGTCTTTGATGGGTGAAGTAAGTTAATTGTATCGATTCCTGATAGTTAAAAAGTTTGAAGTTGATAGGTTTGACGGTTTGTAAGTTTTTAAGAAAAACATGTAAAATGTGGACATTTTTTATTTTTTCAAAGGGCCATAACTCTGGAGTATTGTAGATAGAGTTACGTAACTTGCCATGAAATTGTGTTATGATATTGTGACCTTATATTTCAAGTTGGTGCGTCTGACGGTTTGTAAGTTATAAAAAAAAAAAAAAAAAAAAAAAAAAAAACATAAAAAACTGGGTAATTACTATAGGGCACCCGCAAATAAATTTTCGGGACCCTAACAAACAAAACAGATGTGTCATGACTTCAGAAAGCGCTATAGCGGGGCTATAGTCAGCTTCTGACAGTTCTAGTTGCCCTAGCGTAACAGAAATAGACAATAAAAGAGAGAAAGAAAACCGTTTATAGTCTTGAAGTATTTATTTGGAATAAGTGAGCTGAAATAAAAGCACGAAACAATATAATTTCGATAAAACATCGTTTTCGGTAAACAGTGTTGACTCAGATGAAAGAACGTTCACAGTATTTAAGTGACCTCTGCCCTGAAGCAACAGGTCTGGTTGCAATCAAACTGTCTGAAAGCGCCGAATGATTGTTCAAGGTTTATGAATGGAGTCATCCCTCTTGTTGCCAAAATCTTTCAAAATCTCCTGTATAAGGGCTGCTTGGATTTTGATTTCACAGAAATGTTTCTTCAAATATTGTTAAAACAATTCTGTTAAGCCCCCGCCCATCGGTGCCTGAAGAAATAGATTGAGCTGCATAGTGTTACACTTTGCTTACTCTTTATCAAAAAGGTGCCTCATTGGCATGGAATTTTCAAATACTTTTGATACTGTTTGAATTCGTAATAAAGTTTATATTTTAAAAACGTTCTTCTTTTCATATTGAACCACAAAATAGTTTCATTATTCATTTACAGTATCTCTTACGCCGTTTATCTGTTTTAAAGATATTTCTTGTTTGACTTGCCTAGTATTTTTCGAGACACTCAGATAATTTCACCCATTCATAGTTATTTTCAAACAACTGAAACCCCCATAATTTGCTATCATACAACACTCCTGATACCCGAGACTTTAAAGACTCAGTGTAATGTTGTCCTGCTGCTGGCCATATATTTTCTGGCAAATGTTTTAGTAACTGCTGATTCAAGAATACAAGTACGAAAACACACCCATACGAATGCATTGTACACTTTACCGCCGAATAAACGAACATTTTAAGATGAAAATTTGTAACATTTTTCCTTATTTCTGCTCAGAATATAGATTGTGAGTACTCGTTAGAACCGCCACATCGTGACGGTTCTAACGAAAACCCCCATTCTATATTTTAGAGCAGAACTAAGAAAAACAAGGTTTCCCACTTTAAAGCCCGGTTTTACCATATAAAAGTGGGGTTCAATGAGTCAAAGTTATATAGATGGAAATATAATTTCTGAGGGATCGAAAAACCGATTCCCTACCAATATTGATTTCAGTAAGTGTATGGAAAACATTGCTGCTGCACTAAATGAATTCGGTAATCGATTGTGAAAGACAAGAGTATGTAGAGCATAAAGCCCTTAAAGAATTGAAACAGCATTTTGAAACCAGGAAATGAACGCAAAACACGAATTTATTACCTCCTCTTTACGTCACCTTAAACTTAGTATTCAAGAATTTCATGGAAAGTATGTTTTGTCACGGTTGGGCTGCAAATACGGAGACTGTCGTGGAGAAGATGTTTTATTTTATTTCAACTCGACTGGATAACTTATTATCTCATGTCGGCGTGGGTGCATATTCGAACAGGTACGAAGCTGGTAGATCGGGCTAATCATACTTGTTTATTCATTAAAAGATGAAATAAACCACCGCACGTTCGCAACATTCCTAAGTGGCAATAAAAGATCAACACACACTTGTAAAGCAGAAGTAAAACAAAGATCAGGAATCGATACAATTAACTTACTCCACCCATCAAAGACACCAAAAGGAAAGAAACACAAACATTAAGCGACCAGACCATAATGGAAACCTAAACAAAGGAAGGCCATAAGGACAGTCACTTTCCCACAAAATGGCCATATGGCCATCCAAAATGAAATGACACAAGCGATACACACAGTAAGTAACAAACAACAACATAAATAAACCACCACAGAAGAACCGCCTTGGAACGGTCAGTGGAAAGATTTCAACTGGGGGGGGGGGGGGGGGGGGGGGGGCTTAAATCGATTTTAGGTGGCCACAATCCTCGCCCTTACTTCTGTCGCGATTAAGACAAATAATTTGTTCAGTCCGCATGAAGGCCTCCTAACACATCAGTGCAACATCTCCGTGAACACAAATAATCTAAGAACCACAGAGGTGAGACAGCGATGAGGACTCGACAGCAAGAAACCACTGAAATGCTGGAGCAAAAGAAAACCAACAGTTAGACTCCGATGGGCCCGACCAGAGACAGAGCATCAGGCACCAACCAACATTACCTTGAATTAGATCTCTCTAATTCTCAATAAGCCTTTACGTTGGAACCGTCATAGAATCTGAGGCCTGACCCACCGGTCAAAGGCGGCAATATACATGAAGATCGTTTATATTTGCTTTTTTCTTATTTGCCAATAAATCCTTGATTTTCCGAGTTTACAACAACAACACCAATAATAACAATAATGATAAAATGTTGTATAACAATTTCATTTCGTTTTCTTAACTAATTCGCTTTTTAGTTTTAACGGATTTGAATGAACGGATCGATAGTTCATCAAAGTAGAAGTGGAGGCAATGATTAGGAATCGATACAATTTACCCACAGCTCCCATCAGAGACAACAAAGGGAAAGGAACACAAACACGAAATAACAGACCCTAAATGAAACATCAACAGCGGAAAGCCAAAAGGACAGTTACTTTCCAACAAAATGGCCAATAGGCTACCCAAAATAAAACAATATAAGCGACAAAAACACCCACAGACAAACCATAACAAAAATCAACCACGACAGAAGACGGCAATATACATGTAGATCTTTTATATTTGCTTTTTTTCTTATTTGTTAATAAATCATTGATTTTCCGAGTTAACAACAACAACAACAACAATAATAATAATAATAATAATAATAATAATAATAATAATAATAATAATAATAATAAAATGTCGCATAACCATTTCACTTCGTTTCCCTATTAGTAATCGAACCCTAATACAGAAAATTATCCAATAAGATCTCAGGTTCACTATCTAACGGGAACCAGAATTTCTTTTTTCATGCTAAGTCAAAGCAATAATTCGACCAAAACTTTTATTAGGTCCATTCAAAGCTATGTTGTAATTTTTCCATATTTATTTCATTTTATTTTCTTTGGCGCCAACAAAATGTAAACCCATATATACCTAGCGTCCTATTTTTGGGGAATTGACAGTGAAGACAAAGATCAGAAGCCACAAAACGAGGCGTCTTCTCTGGGTCTACTGCTTACTTAAAGTGCATACATTTTTGTAAAACTTGTCACAAACAAAACAAAAATGACACCCCTAGAATAAAAATGGACCACTCCAAACTCATTAGGAGAAGCTTCCAATGTCATATACGGGTAAATTGAAAAACCCTCTAGGTTTTATCCTTTAAACTGTAAACAGGAAACGTTTATGATGAAGAATTCTTTTGGGTTGGTACCGAATGCGATTAATTATTATTATCATTATTATTATTATTATTATAAAACGGCAGCTTTAAAATGAATTCACTAAATTAAATTTCAATTCGAGCCGATTGTAAATTGTTAAATGTGTAGGTAAGTACGTGTATTTCATTAACGTGTCACATGTCTGTTTTGTTTGTTTGAAAGTGAAACTGACTAGGGCCCCGGCAGTGCCATCAGAGGAGTTGGATTTTTTTTCAAAGGGCCATAACTCTTAGAGTATTGTAGCTAGAGTTACGTTACTTGCCATGTAATTGTGTAATGATATTGTGACTCTATACCTAAAGTTAGAAGTTGATACGTTTGACGGTTTTGCCCTCACCTTTCTACTTGACAATATTTATGTTAGATTCGGTACTAAGTTATTTAGACAAATTCTGGGTATTCCGATGGGTACGAATTGCGCACCTATTGTGGCTGATCTGTTCTTGTATTGTTATGAAAGAGACTTCATGTTGTCGCTTTCCATTAGGAACCGATCTGAAATTGTTGAAGCTTTTAGCTCCACTTCTAGATGTTTAGATAATTTATTAGATATTGATAATACCTATTTCGATTGTTTGATCAGTTAGATTTACCACCCCCCAGAACCTCAGATAAATAAAGCAAATTCTTCTGATACGAGGCCACGTTTTTGGATTTACATCTATCTATTATAGATGGGTTTGTTTCGTGCAAAATTTATGATACACGCGATGACTTTGCTTTTGAGATTGTAAATTTTCCTTTTTTGGATGGTGATGTTCCTCGTGCGCCATCCTATGGCGTTTATATTTCGCAGTTAATTCGATTTGCTAGCGTGGGTAGTCATGTTACTGACTTCAACACTCGTAATAAATTATTAACGGCTAAACTTCTTAATCAGGGTTATCGGTACCATAAACTACGCAAAGCCTTTTCAAAATTTTGTAGACGCCATTCTGATTTAATTTCAAAATTAAATACTGGACTTAAATCTCTTCTGCAACAAGGTCTATCGGAACCCGAATTTTATGGTGACTTAGTATATAAATTCAGAAAAAATATATAACCGCAATGACTTTAGCACCCAATTTCGTAAAATCATTCTTCGATATAAAAAGATTGGGTACAGCATAAATGTTATACGACAGACTGCATGCATGGTAGTTAACCCAATCACGGTTGGCAACTTTGCTTCCCTCTTTAATTGTACGCCGGTGGGTCAGGCCTCAGATTCTATAACGGCTCCAACGTAAAGGCTTTTTGAGAATTAGAGAGATCTAAGTCAAGGTAATGTTGGTTGGTGCCTGATGCTCTGTCTCTGGTTGAGCCCACCGTAGTCTAACTGTTGGTTTTCTTTTGCTTCAGCATTTCAGCGGTTTCTTGCTGTCGAGTCCTCACCGTTGTCTCACCTCTGTGGTTCTTTGATCATTTGTGTTCACGGAGATGTTGCACTGATGAGTTGGGAGGCCTTCAAGCGGACTGAACAAATTATTTGTCTAAATCGCGACGGAAGTTAGGGCGAGGATTGTGGCCACATAAAATCGATTTAAGCCCCCAGTGGAAATCTTTTCACTGACCGTTCCAAGGCGGTTCTTCTGTGGTGGTTTATTTATGTTGTTGTTTGTTACTTACTGTGTGTATCACGTGTGTCTTTTTATTTTGGCTGGCCATATGGCCATTTTGTGGGAAAGTAACTGTCCTTATGGCATTCCTTTGTTTAGGTTTCCATTATGGTCTGGTCGCTTTATGTTTGTGTTTCTTTCCCTTTGGAGTCTTTGATGGGTGAAGTAAGTTAATTGTATCGATTCCTGATAGTTAAAAAGTTTGAAGTTGATAGGTTTGACGGTTTGTAAGTTTTTAAGAAAAACATGTAAAATGTGGACATTTTTTATTTTTTCAAAGGGCCATAACTCTGGAGTATTGTAGATAGAGTTACGTAACTTGCCATGAAATTGTGTTATGATATTGTGACCTTATATTTCAAGTTGGTGCGTCTGACGGTTTGTAAGTTATAAAAACAAAAACATAAAAAACTGGGTAATTACTATAGGGCACCCGCAAATAAATTTTCGGGACCCTAACAAACAAAACAGATGTGTCATGACTTCAGAAAGCGCTATAGCGGGGCTATAGTCAGCTTCTGACAGTTCTAGTTGCCCTAGCGTAACAGAAATAGACAATAAAAGAGAGAAAGAAAACCGTTTATAGTCTTGAAGTATTTATTTGGAATAAGTGAGCTGAAATAAAAGCACGAAACAATATAATTTCGATAAAACATCGTTTTCGGTAAACAGTGTTGACTCAGATGAAAGCATGTTCACAGTATTTAAGTGACCTCTGCCCTGAAGCTACTGGTCTGGTTGCAATCAAACTGTCTGAAAGCGCCGAATGATTGTTCAAGGCTTATGAATGGTGTTATCCCTCTTGTTGCCAAAATCTTTCAAAATCTCCTGTATAAGGGCTGCTTGGATTTCGATTTCACAGAAATGTTTCTTCAAATATTGTTAAAACAATTCTGTTAAGCCCCCGCCCATCGGTGCCTGAAGAAATAGATTGAGCTGCATAGTGTTACACTTTGCTTACTCTTTATCAAAAAGGTGCCTCATTGGCATGGAATTTTCAAATACTTTTGATACTGTTTGAATTCGTAATAAAGTTTATATTTTAAAAACGTTCTTCTTTTCATATTGAACCACAAAATAGTTTCATTATTCATTTCCAGTATCTCTTACGCCGTTTATCTGTTTTAAAGATATTTCTTGTTTGACTTGCCTAGTATTTTTCGAGACACTCAGATAATTTCACCCATTCATAGTTATTTTCAAACAACTGAAACCCCCATAATTTGCTATCATACAACACTCCTGATACCCGAGACTGTAAAGACTCAGTGTAATGTTGTCCTGCTGCTGGCCATATATTTTCTGGCAAATGTTTTAGTAACTGCTGATTCAAGAATACAAGTACGAAAACACACCCATACGAATGCATTGTACACTTTACCGCCGAATAAACGAACATTTTAAGATGAAAATTTGTAACGTTTTTCCTTATTTCTGCTCAGAATATAGATTGTGAGTACTCGTTAGAACCGCCACATCGTGGCGGTTCTAACGAAAAACCCCATTCTATATTTTAGAGCAGAACTAAGAAAAACAAGGTTTCCCACTTTAAAGCCCGGTTTTACCATATAAAAGTGGGGTTCAATGAGTCAAAGTTATATAGATGGAAATATAATTTCTGAGGGATCGAAAAACCGATTCCCTACCAATATTGATTTCAGTAAGTGTATGGAAAACATTGCTGCTGCACTAAATGAAATCGGTAATCGATTGTGAAAGACAAGAGTATGTAGAGCATAAAGCCCTTAAAGAATTGAAACAGCATTTTGAAACCAGGAAATGAACGCAAAACACGAATATATTACCTCCTCTTTACGTCACCTTAAACTTAGTATTCAAGAATTTCATAGAAAGTATGTTTTGTCACGGTTGGGCTGCAAATACGGAGACTGTCGTGGAGAAGATGTTTTATTTTATTTCAACTCGACTGGATAACTTATTATCTCATGTCGGCGTGGGTGCATATTCGAACAGGTACGAAGCTGGTAGATCGGGCTAATCATACTTGTTTATTCATTAAAAGATGAAATAAACCACCGCACGTTCGCAACATTCCTAAGTGGCAATAAAAGATCAACACACACTTGTAAAGTAGAAGTAAAACAAAGATCAGGAATCGATACAATTAACTTACTCCACCCATCAAAGACACCAAAAGGAAAGAAACACAAACATTAAGCGACCAGACCATAATGGAAACCTAAACAAGGACAGTCACTTTCCCACAAAATGGCCATATGGCCATCCAAAATGAAATGACACAAGCGATACACACAGTAAGTAACAAACAACAACATAAATAAACCACCACAGAAGAACCGCCTTGGAACGGTCAGTGGAAAGATTTCAACTGGGGGGCTTAAATCGATTTTAGGTGGCCACAATCCTCGCCCTTACTTCTGTCGCGATTAAGACAAATAATTTGTTCAGTCCGCATGAAGGCCTCCTAACTCATCCGTGCAACATCTCCGTGAACACAAATAATCTAAGAACCACAGAGGTGAGACAGCGGTGAGGACTCGACAGCAAGAAACCACTGAAATGCTGGAGCAAAAGAAAACCAACAGTTAGACTCCGATGGGCCCGACCAGAGACAGAGCATCAGGCACCAACCAACATTACCTTGAATTAGATCTCTCTAATTCTCAATTAGCCTTTACGTTGGAACCGTCATAGAATCTGAGGCCTGACCCACCGGTCAAAGGCGGCAATATACATGAAGATCGTTTATATTTGCTTTTTTCTTATTTGCCAATAAATCCTTGATTTTCCGAGTTTACAACAACAACACCAATAATAACAATAATGATAAAATGTTGTATAACAATTTCATTTCGTTTTCTTAACTAATTCGCTTTTTAGTTTTAACCGATTTGAATGAACGGATCGATAGTTCATCAAAGTAGAAGTGGAGGCAATGATTAGGAATCGATACAATTTACCCACAGCTCCCATCAGAGACAACAAAGGGAAAGGAACACAAACACGAAACAACAGACCCTAAATGAAACATCAACAGCGGAAAGCCAAAAGGACAGTTACTTTCCAACAAAATGGCCAATAGGCTACCCAAAATAAAACAATATAAGCGACAAAAACACCCACAGACAAACCATAACAAAAATCAACCACGACAGAAGACGGCAATATACATGTAGATCTTTTATATTTGCTTTTTTCTTATTTGTTAATAAATCATTGATTTTCCGAGTTAACAACAACAACAACAACAATAATAATAATAATAATGATAATAAAATGTCGCATAACCATTTCACTTCGTTTCCCTATTAGTAATCGAACCTTAATACAGAAAATTATCCAATAAGATCTCAGGTTCACTATCTAACGGGAACCAGAATTTCTTTTTTCATGCTAAGTCAAAGCAATAATTCGACCAAAACTTTTATTAGGTCCATTCAAAGCTATGTTGTAATTTTTCCATATTTATTTCATTTTATTTTCTTTGGCGCCAACAAAATGTAAACCCATATATACCTAGCGTCCTATTTTTGGGGAATTGACAGTGAAGACAAAGATCAGAAGCCACAAAACGAGGCGTCTTCTCTGGGTCTACTGCTTACTTAAAGTGCATACATTTTTGTAAAACTTGTCACAAACAAAACAAAAATGACACCCCTAGAATAAAAATGGACCACTCCAAACTCATTAGGAGAAGCTTCCAATGTCATATACGGGTAAATTGAAAAACCCTCTAGGTTTTATTCTTTAAACTGTAAACAGGAAACGTTTATGATGAAGAATTCTTTTGGGTTGGTACCGAATGCGATTAATTATTATTATCATTAATATTATTATTATTATTAAACGGCAGCTTTAAAATGAATTCACTAAATTAAATTTCAATTCGAGCCGATTGTAAATTGTTAAATGTGTAGGTAAGTACGTGTATTTCATTAACGTGTCACATGTCTGTTTTGTTTGTTTGATTTTGGGTTTGAGGTTTAACGTCCCCGCATACACTGTATACGTCATGTTGGAGACGTTGCTCCCACTTTTGTGGGATATTTACTCGACATTGAGATAAAATGATATCTCAAGCCCTGCGGGCTAATGAAATAAATGTACATGTATATATTAATGGACAGTCCGATTCGCACCACATTTTCTGGGCAGGCTTTGAATCGCAATTAATTCGATTTGCCAGAGTGTGTAGTCATGTAACTGACTTCAATACTCGTAATAAATTGTTAACGGCTAAACTTCTTAATCAGGGTTATCGGTACCATAAACTACGCAAAGCCTTTTCAAATTTTATAGACGTCATTCTGATTTAATTTCAAAATTCAACATTTGACTTAAATCTCTTCTGCAACAAGGTCTATCGGAACCCGGGTTTTATGGTGACTTAGTATACAAATTCAGAAAAATTAATAACCGCAATGACTTCAGCACCCAATTTCGTAAAGTCATTCTACGATATAAAAAGATTGGGTACAACATAAATGTTATACGACAGACTGCATGCATGGTAGTTAACCCAATCACGGTTGACAACTTTGCTTCCCTCTTTAATTGCACGCCGGTGGGTCAGGCCGCAGATTCTATGACGGTTCTAGTGTAAAGGCTTATTGAGAATTAGAGAGATCTAATTCAAGGTAATGTTGACTGATGCCTGATGCTCTATCTGTGGTCGGGCCCATCGGAGTCTGACTGTTGGTTTTCTTTTGCTCCAGCATTTCAGTGTTTTCTTCTGTCGAGTCCTCACCGTTGTTTCATCTCTGTGGTTGTTTGATTATTTGTGTTCATGGAGATGCTGCACTGATGAGTTAGGAGGCCTTCATGCGGACTGATTAAATTATTTGTCTAAATCGCAATGGAAATAAGGACGAGGATTGTGGCCACGTAAAACCGATTTAAGACCCCCCCCCCCCCCCCCCATTGGAATTCGTTTCGCTTACCGTTCAAAGGCGGTTCTTCTGTCGTGTTTTATTTTTGTTATGGCTTGTCTTTAGGTGTTTGTGTCGCTTGTTTTTTTTATTTTGGATAGCCTATTGGCCATTTGGTGGGAAAGTAACTGTCCTTTTGGCTTTCCGCTGTTGGTGTTTCCATTAGGTCTGTTATTGCATGTTTGTGTTTCTTTCCCTTTGGTGTATGGGTTGATTGTATCGATTCCTGATCATTGCCTCTACTTCTATTTTGAACCTCTAAGTGGTTTACCAGTACTAATGCGCCGTCGGTTTCAGCTCTGCGTGGAAGCGTCAAGCAACCCAATCCATTTCTACAAGCCCCGTTGGGCAGGGGCCTGTCACATGTCTGTATAACAAATAAAGATCCATTAGGAAAACACGTCTTTACCAATGTATTGACAATTATACCACCACTGATATGAAAATATGATGACGAGAAAAAAAGATATTTCCATATTTCTGCTCCAAACAGATTGTGGGAACTCGTTAGAACCTCATCGACGAGGCGCTTCCAACGAGTAGCCACGATCTATGTTTTTGAGAAGAAATATAAACAAGAGCAGCGCACCGCATGCGGATGCCAACGCACGGCTGCAGCCCGTTTTCACGAGAAAAAATATATTTCCATATTTCTGCTCCAAAAATAGATTGTGGGAACTCGTTAGAACCTCATCGACGAGGCGCTTCCAACGAGTAGCCACGATCTATGTTTTTGAGAAGAAATATAAACAAGAGCAGCGCACCGCATGCGAATGCCAACGCACGGCTGCAGCCCGTTTTCATAATGAACAACTAGTCCGAGTTTCAAGTAAATATGTTCAGTAATGACAGAGATATTACAAAATGTCAAATTTTTTGCACGACGTCGCAGACAAAAATGTCCAATTTTTTGCACGACGACGACGTCAGAGCTATCACAATACCTCGTCGTTTTCTTCGAAAACAGCCGAGCTAAAATCAATAATCATTTTCCCTTTAAACCCCAGTTTTACAACACAAAAGTGGGGTTTAATGGGGTCAAACTAATATAGGCTTCTGTTCGTATGTCAACTTATCGCAACGGGCCTCCGTGGCCTAGTAAATAAGAGAGCTGACTCTTAATCATTAGGTCTCTCACCGCTGTGGGTTCGAGCCTGGCTCGGGTCACTTGTGAGACGCCTAGTTCTGCAACGGACGGTCAGGTGTTTTTTCTCCGGGTACTCCGGTTTTCGCCCACCTCTGATTTACGATCGGCTCGATATGAGTGAAATAGTCTTGAAAGGGCCGTACCCCACCCCCCACACCCCCCACAAAAAACTACTCGCTAAAATCACATTGTAAATATATTTTGCTAAAAAATTAGCAATCAAAGATTAAATGCGTTATAAACCCGTTCACGTTACATAAGTTAGAATAGAAGTGGAGGCAATGTTCAGGAATCGATACAATTAACCCACAGCTCCCATCAGAGACATCAAATGGAAAGAAACACAAACATAAAACAACAGACCCTGATGGAAACATCAATAGCGGAAAGCCAAAGGACAGTAACTGTCCCACAAAATGGCCAATAAGCTATCCAAAATAAAATAATATAAGCGACACAAACACTCAAAGACAAACCGTAACAAAAAAAAAAAAAAAAAAAAAAAAAAAAAACGCGACAGAAGAACCGCCTTGAAACGGTCAGCGCAAACGAATTCCACTGGGAGGCGATTGTACGTGGCCACAATCCTCGCCCTTACTCCCATCGCGATAGTCCGCATGACGGCCTCCTAACTCATCATTGCAACATCTCCGTGAACACAAAAATCAAACAACCACAAAGATGAAACAACGATGAGGACTCGACAGCAAGAAACCACTGAAAATGTGGAGCAAAAGAAAACCAACAGTTAGACTCCGATGGGCCTGATCAGAGACAGAACATCAGGTACCAACCAACTTAAGCTTTTACGTTGGAACCGCCATAGACTCTGAGGCCTAACCCACCGGCGTGCAATTAAAGAAGGAAGCAAAGTTGTCAACCGTGATTGGGTTAACTACGATCCATGCAGTCTGTCGTATAACATTTACGTTGTACACAATCTTTTTTTTTTATATCGAAGACTGATTTTACGAAACTGGGTGCTGAAGTCATTGCTGTTATATATTTTTCTAAATTTATATACTAAGTCACCATAAAATTCGGGTTTCGATAGACCTTGTTGCAGAAGAGATTTAAGTCCAATACTGGATTTTGAAATTAAATCAGAATGACGTCTATAAAATTTTGAAAAGGCTTTGCGTAGTTTATGGTACCGATAACCCTGATTAAGACAGTTAGCCGTTCACAATTTATTACGAGTGCTGAAGTCAGTCACATGACTACACACTCTGGCAAATCGAATTAATTGCGAAATATAAACGCCATAGGATGCCGCACGAGGAACATCGCCATCCAAAAAATGAAAATTTACAATCTCAAAATCAAAATCATCGCGTTTATCATATTTTTGCAAGAAACAAGCTCATCTATAATAGATAGATGTAAATCAAAACGGGGCCTCGGTATCAGAAGAATTTGCTTTTTAACTAAAGTTCTTGGGGGGGGGGGGGGTTGACTGATCAAACGATCGAAATAGGTATTATCAATATTTAATAAATCATCCAAATATCTAGAAGTGGAGCTAAAAGCTTCAATGATTTCAGAATGGTTTTCATCAAAAAGGGACATCGTGAAGTCTCTCTCATAACGAAACAAAAACAGATCAGCCACAAGTGGTGCGCAATTAGTACCCATCGGAATACCCGCGACTTGTCTAAATAACTTAGTTCCAAATCTTATGTAAACGTTTTCAAGTAGAAAGGTGAGAGCTTCACACACTTTCTGATATGACCATAAAGTATAATTTTTTATGCACTTCAGAAGTGAAAAAAAGCATTTCTTACATTACATGCAAGATAGAGGGAGTCTTCCCTATGAAATGTAGTTTAAAGGATGGACAAATCATAAGAAGACAGACTTGAAGCACGAAAATTCCTGGATTTCAATTTATATAAAACTCCATTAGATTTTTTAAAGACCAAAACAGATATCTACCTGATCTTTCGAAGACTTTGTCGCAATATTTTATCACATATTTTTTATGGCAGTAAAAAATGAAATGCAATATTTTATCACATGTTTTTTGATGGCAGTAAAACATGAAGTTAATAATTTGGGGAGTTCAGTGGTGGTACAAGAGCTTGAAGTTGCAATAAACCGTGCTGTGTATGGTCTTTTATGAAGTTTAGGTAACCGATATAAAGTAGGAAGCTTGTCTTGGCCTTCTGTAACTTAGAAGCCTTGTTAATACTGTTCATTAAAAAGACCAATTTCTCTGTCGAATTGAATGTGGCAAAATATATATTGCATGCTTGTGGTTTTCCTTGTTATTCAGAGGTGGGCAAAATTGGATTACCCGGGAGAACACCGCCTGACCTTATGCTGCAGAACTTGTCGTCTCACATTTGACCAGAGCGAGGCTTGAACCACAGCGCGGAAAGACCAAATGAAGACCGGACTAGGCCACGGATGCCCGTACCCGTCCCATGTCATAATGCTCTACTGATTGGCATTGTCGCGAAAAAACACCCTCGTGGCTTCCTACTAGGTATCTAAGTATGCTCAGGTAGACACTATTATCATCCAATAAAGACTTTGGTTAAGATATAAACCAGACACCAAAAAGGCTAATCAGCTGACTCTTAATCATTAGGTCTCTCACCGCTGTGGGTTCGAGCCTGGCTCGGGTCACTTGTGAGACGCCTAGTTCTGCAACGGACGGTCAGGTGTTTTTTCTCCGGGTACTCCGGTTTTCGCCCACCTCTGATTTACGATCGGCTCGATATGAGTGAAATAGTCTTGAAAGGGCCGTACCCCACCCCCCACACCCCCCACAAAAAACTACTCGCTAAAATCACATTGTAAATATATTTTGCTAAAAAATTAGCAATCAAAGATTAAATGCGTTATAAACCCGTTCACGTTACATAAGTTAGAATAGAAGTGGAGGCAATGTTCAGGAATCGATACAATTAACCCACAGCTCCCATCAGAGACATCAAATGGAAAGAAACACAAACATAAAACAACAGACCCTGATGGAAACATCGATAGCGGAAAGCCAAAGGACAGTAACTGTCCCACAAAATGGCCAATAAGCTATCCAAAATAAAATAATATAAGCGACACAAACACTCAAAGACAAACCGTAACAAAAAAAAAAAAAAAAAAAAAAAAAAACGCGACAGAAGAACCGCCTTGAAACGGTCAGCGCAAACGAATTCCACTGGGAGGCGATTGTACGTGGCCACAATCCTCGCCCTTACTCCCATCGCGATAGTCCGCATGACGGCCTCCTAACTCATCATTGCAACATCTCCGTGAACACAAAAATCAAACAACCACAAAGATGAAACAACGATGAGGACTCGACAGCAAGAAACCACTGAAAATGTGGAGCAAAAGAAAACCAACAGTTAGACTCCGATGGGCCTGATCAGAGACAGAACATCAGGTACCAACCAACTTAAGCTTTTACGCTGGAACCGCCATAGACTCTGAGGCCTAACCCACCGGCGTGCAATTAAAGAAGGAAGCAAAGTTGTCAACCGTGATTGGGTTAACTACGATCCATGCAGTCTGTCGTATAACATTTACGTTGTACACAATCTTTTTTTTTTATATCGAAGACTGATTTTACGAAACTGGGTGCTGAAGTCATTGCTGTTATATATTTTTCTAAATTTATATACTAAGTCACCATAAAATTCGGGTTTCGATAGACCTTGTTGCAGAAGAGATTTAAGTCCAATACTGGATTTTGAAATTAAATCAGAATGACGTCTATAAAATTTTGAAAAGGCTTTGCGTAGTTTATGGTACCGATAACCCTGATTAAGACAGTTAGCCGTTCACAATTTATTACGAGTGCTGAAGTCAGTCACATGACTACACACTCTGGCAAATCGAATTAATTGCGAAATATAAACGCCATAGGATGCCGCACGAGGAACATCGCCATCCAAAAAATGAAAATTTACAATCTCAAAATCAAAATCATCGCGTTTATCATATTTTTGCAAGAAACAAGCTCATCTATAATAGATAGATGTAAATCAAAACGGGGCCTCGGTATCAGAAGAATTTGCTTTTTTAACTGAAGTTCTTGGGGGGGGGGTTGACTGATCAAACGATCGAAATAGGTATTATCAATATTTAATAAATCATCCAAATATCTAGAAGTGGAGCTAAAAGCTTCAATGATTTCAGAATGGTTTTCATCAAAAAGGGACATCGTGAAGTCTCTCTCATAACGAAACAAAAACAGATCAGCCACAAGTGGTGCGCAATTAGTACCCATCGGAATACCCGCGACTTGTCTAAATAACTTAGTTCCAAATCTTATGTAAACGTTTTCAAGTAGAAAGGTGAGAGCTTCACACACTTTCTGATATGACCATAAAGTATAATTTTTTATGCACTTCAGAAGTGAAAAAAAGCATTTCTTACATTACATGCAAGATAGAGGGAGTCTTCCCTATGAAATGTAGTTTAAAGGATGGACAAATCATAAGAAGACAGACTTGAAGCACGAAAATTCCTGGATTTCAATTTATATAAAACTCCATTAGATTTTTTAAAGACCAAAACAGATATCTACCTGATCTTTCGAAGACTTTGTCGCAATATTTTATCACATATTTTTTATGGCAGTAAAAAATGAAATGCAATATTTTATCACATGTTTTTTGATGGCAGTAAAACATGAAGTTAATAATTTGGGGAGTTCAGTGGTGGTACAAGAGCTTGAAGTTGCAATAAACCGTGCTGTGTATGGTCTTTTATGAAGTTTAGGTAACCGATATAAAGTAGGAAGCTTGTCTTGGCCTTCTGTAACTTAGAAGCCTTGTTAATACTGTTCATTAAAAAGACCAATTTCTCTGTCGAATTGAATGTGGCAAAATATATATTGCATGCTTGTGGTTTTCCTTGTTATTCAGAGGTGGGCAAAATTGGATTACCCGGGAGAACACCGCCTGACCTTATGCTGCAGAACTTGTCGTCTCACATTTGACCAGAGCGAGGCTTGAACCACAGCGCGGAAAGACCAAATGAAGACCGGACTAGGCCACGGATGCCCGTACCCGTCCCATGTCATAATGCTCTACTGATTGGCATTGTCGCGAAAAAACACCCTCGTGGCTTCCTACTAGGTATCTAAGTATGCTCAGGTAGACACTATTATCATCCAATAAAGACTTTGGTTAAGATATAAACCAGACACCAAAAAGGCTAATCAGGCTAAGCGGATCTGACATGAACGTTGTTCGCATGTTTACAATCCAAGTTTTTACATGATTAGGCTCAATTCATAAAGACGGCGAGTGGTATTAGGCCTTGTGATATACACCAGGTGCAACATATCCTTGCGGGGTTTTATGGCACCGACACTTCCAAGGCTCCATGCTGTTAAAGTGAGTATGTCACTAAATATCATATATGCACAAATGAGATAAGGACAGTTCGGATATGTTTTGATCTTATTAATGATTTCCAAATGGGTCATTTGTTTCCTAAGGATAATAAAATCAGGGTAGTTAGTGATATCTTTCTGTCGCGAGAAATGGAATTCTAAAACCCATTACTGTCTAGCGCCAAATAAAAGTACTTGCCAAATATTATAGACCCAGATCAACCACAGATCTTAAAAGCGTAGCGTGATCGGGGTCTAAACTATTGGCTTAAAACATACGCATTTAATCTTTACACCTGATTATGTCTCCCCCGAAAACTTTTTTTTTTCGGAGAGACTTCTTGTTTTTTCCCCGTGCGTCTGTCTGTCCGTCTGTCTGTCACACAATAGTGTCCGCTCTATAACTTGAAAACCGTTCAAGCTATCGTCACGAAACTTCATATAAGTATTAATCAATATTAGACGACGTGCAATGCGCAAGAACTATAACTCTCACATTCATACCTTTTGAATTATCACTCTTGGAAGTTTGTCGGTATGTATGTATGTATGGGCAAATCGTGTCCGGTCAATAACTTTCTTATTTTCAGATGGATTTTACAAGTACTTGGCAGAAATTTTAACCACCATGAGACGATGTGTCGCGTGCATGACCCAGGTTGGTACCTCAAAGTTCAAGGTCATACTTAGAGGTCAAAGTTCTAAAAAGGGGCCTTTCCTTCGTGTTTGGTCAATAACTTTCTTATTTTTAGATGGATTTTGAAATTATTTGGCAGAAATGTTAACAGTCATGAGTCAATGTGTTGCGTGCATGACTCAGGTTGGTACCTCAAAGGTCATGGTCATACTTAGAGGTCAAAGGTAAAAAGGCCATTTTTACGTGTTTTGTCAATAAAAATCTTATTTTTTGATAAAATTTGAAATTTCTTGGCAGAAATGTTAACTATTATGGGACTATGTGTTGCACGCATGATTCAGGTTGGTACCTTAAAGGTCAAGGTCATACATAGAGGTCAAAGGTCAAAAAGGGGCCCCTTTTTCGTGTTAGGTCAATAACTTTCTTATCTTAAGATGGATTTTAAATTATTTGGCAGAAATGTAACGATCATGAGTCGATGTGTTGCGTGCATGACCCAGGTTGGTACTTCAAAGGTCAGGGTCATACTTAGAGGTCAAAGGTCAAAAAAGGGCCTTTTTCGTGATTTGTCAATGACTTTCTTATTTTTGGATAGATTTTGAAATTACTTATCAGAAATGTTAACTATCATGAGGCGATGTGTTGCACGTATGATTCAGGTTGGTACCTCAAAGGTCAAGGTCATTCATAGAGGTCAATGGTAAAAAAGGGGCCTTTTTCGTGTTTGGTCAATAACTTCCTTATTTTTCGATGGATCTTGCATGACCTATGTTGGTACCTCAAATGTCAAGGTCATACATAGAGGTCAAAGGTGAAACAGGGCCTTTTTTAGTGTTAAGTCAATAACTTTCTTATACCTGGATAGATTGTGAGATTACTTGGCAGAAATGTTTACCATCATGAGACTATGTGTTGCGCGCTAGACTCAGGTCGGTACCTCCAAGGTCAAGGTCACATTAAGGGGTCAAAGGTCCAAAAAAGTATTTTTTGTGTCCAGTCATTGACTTTTTTATTTCTGGATGGACTTTTTAAAGTAACCATGCAGAAATGTTCACCTTCAATACGTGATGAGTTGTGTGCAAGACCAAGGTCCATCCCTCCAATTTCAAGGTCATACCTAGAGGTCAAAGGTCAAAAAGGGGCCTTTTTGTGTACAGTCAATAACTTTTTTATTCTCAGGGATTATGAAATTACTTGGCAGAAATGTGAACCATCATGAGGCGATGTGTTGTACCTAAAAGGCCTAGGCCATACTTAGAGGTCAAAGGCAGAAAAAGGGCTTTCTTGTGTACGGTCAATAACTTTCTTATTTCTCTACGAACTTTTTAAAGTTACCTTGCATAAATGTTCATCTTCATTAGATGATGTGTTGCACACAAGATCTAGGTCCATACCTCCAATGTCAAGGTCATTCTTAGAGGTCAAAAACGGGGAGACATCTGTGTTTTTTGTAGAAAAAAACAACAAAACAAATTCTAGTTTAGAACGTTTAGCAGTTCCTTATACTAGCCATAAATGGGTAAAATATCGTAAAACACATCACGAACACATGCCTATATAATTTTGAACCCCTTGAACCCCACTTTTATACAGTAAAACTGGGGGTTACAGGGGTAAACCTTATTTTTCTTATTTCTGCTCTAAAATATAGATCGTGGGTACTTGTTAGAACTGCCTCATCGAGGCGGTTCTAACGAGTACCCACAATCTATTTTTTAAGCGGAAATAAGGAAACTATCACAATTTTTCTTCTTAAAATTTTCGTTTTTGGAGGTAAAATTTGCAATGTATTTGTATAGGCGTGTTTTCGTAATGAGGAAACACAAGACAGCCCCTGAAATAGAATATAATATGTGAGTATATTTTAAATATGAATTTGGGAAATATCTATTACTATGTTAATGTTTGTCGATTTCAAGCTTTGTGGATTAAAGAAAGTGAAAAACAGCAAAATTTTGATACTTTGCTGAATTAATTAAAAAATTTATAGCCATTCAAATATATTCAACATCAGATCTATTCAAATATATTTAACATTTTACCACCAAACAATAAAATATATCAGACAGAATAATCTGATTTTTACCTTATTACCTTATTTCTGCTCAAAACTTAGATTCCGGGTACTCGTTAGATCCGTCTGGGCAAGGCGGTACTAACGAGTACCCAGAAGTTAGGTTTTTAATCAGCAATAAGGAAAATATTTAATACCCATGAATACGGTGGCTAAAGTGACGGTCCCTGCACTCTAGCCATTCCTATGTGGCCAGGCTAGAGTGCCGGTAATACAATCCTTGACAGCTATAATCCGCCAGAGAGCTTCATACTAAGGATGAATTAAAGAAAGAAAGCATTTTCCTGACATTATATAAAAATTATCAACCATATTAGAGGAGAGAATACTCCACATGGTACGTATACTAAGTTTGTTTGTTTGTTTGATTTGAGTTATTTTCTCCACCATATTTGGCCAAGTCGCCCATAAATTCAATGAGCCACGTTGCGGACGTTGTAATTTTATCATTGAAAGATCTTCCTTACAGTTAAATAACAAGGTATTTCATGCAAAAGAAAGCATGAATTGCACTTTCAAAAATGCACTGCATGCTTAAGTTTGTAATGGCTGCAAAATTCTATATTAGGCAGACCTGTGACAAACTTCGAACCAGACGGACAATTTATGACCAACAAATAAGAGACCCATCAACGAGACCACTGCCGAATGTTCTGTCTCTGGTGGGGCCCATCGGAGCCTAATCGTTGGTTTTCTTTTGCTCCAGCTTTTCAGTGGTTTCTTGCTGTCGAGTCCTCACTGTTGTTTCATCTTCGTAGTTGTTTGATTTTTGTGTTCTCGGAGATATTGCACTGATGAGTTAGGATGGGAGAAGGGGGGGGGGGGGGGGTGGGGGCTTCATGCGGACTGAACGAATTATTAGCCTTCATGCGGACTTCATCGATTTAAGCCACCATGTGGAATTCGTTACACTCACCGTTCCAAGGCGGTTCTTCTATCGCGGTTTATTTTTGTTATGGTTTGTCTTTGAGTGTGTATATCGCTTATTTTTATGCTCCCCGAGGGGGGAGCCATATAGTCGCCGCTTTGTCCGTCCGTCCGTCCGACCGTCCGTCTGTCCGTCACACTCCATATCTCTAAAAGTGTTATTTAAGTGAAACTTGATATACTGATAGAGGGCGATGAGGGGAATCGTAGAATACAAGAACCATAATCCTGTCACCCAAGATTAGATTATCCGAGTTTGCGCGGGAGATTTATCTTACTACTAAACTTAGATATCACGTATAATACACCCGTTGGTTGAAAACGACATTACGTTCCTCGTCTTTAAGGTAATGCGTCATTTACATTGTGAACGGTGCAATTTTTTTATGTACGTCAGTACATTAAGGCAATACATCGCAGGGCCTCATTATGAGTGATGCCAATGAATATGAGGCAAATAAAATAAGCGAAGAAGTAAAGTGCACAACGCAAAGTCAGAAATTAGGCATCACCAACAAAGCACTATACCTCTGACCGTTGTTGTTCTATCTGCTACGGACAGTTTAGAGCTAGAATTAGACTGATCCGTTAAACTGTAACATTTCTCGCATGCGATTAAGTTTGGTCATTGCCAGTAATGATAGACGAACTATTACATTGGCGGCAATTATGTAATAGATATATAACAGTGTCACGAAATATTTGCAGATATACTTCGATGGACGAGAGGCAAAGCCCCGAGAAGTATATCTGCAAATATTTTGTGTTAATTCTATACATGTATCATTTTGTGTCATGGCAAGCCACTTAGTTTACAATGGTTTTCATGTAACCATAAAATATACTTTCTATCCTGCCTGCGGAGATGCAGTCCATTCCTACTGAAATCACAAACAAGACAGAATCCACCAATATGTCTGGATGTTAATTTTACTTTTCACAGATTTATTCTGAAAAGGAACCAACGAACTACCTTTATTCTCGCACCACTTTGCCTAGGCAGGCTTAGATCCTCCAAGCAGTTTACCAGCACTATACCTCTGACCGTTGTTGTTCTATCTGCTACGGACAGTTTAGAGCTAGAATTAGTCAGATCCGTCAAACTGTAACATTTCTCGCATGCGATTAAGTTTGGTCATTGCCAGTAATGATAGACGAACTGTTACTTTGACAGCAATTATGTAATAGATATATAACAGTGTCACGAAATATTTGCAGATAAACTTCGATGGACGAGAGGCGAAGCCCCGAGAAGTATATCTGCAAATATTTCGTGTTAATTCTATACATGTATCATTTTTGTGTCATGGCAAGCCACTTAGTTTACAATGGTTTTCAAGTGACCATAAAATATACTTTCTATCCTGCCTGCGGAGATATAGTCCATTCCTACTGAAATCACAAACAAGACAGAATCCACAAATATGTCTGGATGTAAATTTTACTTTTCACAGATTTATTCTGAAAAGGAACCAACGAACTATCTTTATTCTTGAAATACTGTTTTGTTAACCTCTTCGCAGACGATGCTACTTTTCATTCGCATGATAAAAAATAAATAAAATATTTGTCTTAATCGCGACGGAAGTAAGGGCGAGGATTGTGGCCACGTAAAATCGATTTAAGCCCCCGCCCCCCCCCCCCCCCCAGTGGAATTCGTTTCCCCTGACGTTTCCAATGTGGTTCTTCTGTCGCGGTTTATTTTTGTTATGGTTTGTCTTTGGGTGATTGTCTCGCTTATATTATTTTATTTTGGATAGCCTTTTGACCATTTTGTGGGAAAGTGACTGTCCTTTTGGCTTTCCGCTATTGAAGTTTCCATTAGGGTCTGTTGTTTCATGCTTGTGTTTCTTTTCCTTTGGTGTCTCTGATGGGAGCTGCGGGTTAATTGTATCGATTCCTGATCATTGCCTCCACTTCTATTTTGTTAATATAATGTATACTTAAATGACTTAACCCAGACGGCTCCAACCAGCACTAAAACTGCAACAACTAACACCAAATGTTTTCCTGTGGACATGATTTACAGTCAACGTTAATCAATGCTCCGCTAAGGCATCAATGTGCCCTAAGGTGGTAACACAAAGAGCCTGGATAGGAACTTTCGACCGAGAATATTTCCTTATGTACCAACTACAAACAAGAGTTGTCAGAAGACAACATAGCTCGCCTTTGGGGGCCTAAGATGGATGAGGGCAAGTTATAAAAAAAAATTCTTCTGTAAAACAGCCAAATAGACTGCAGCAAATGAAAGAGAACCAAAATGTACCCCTAATCATCCTGTTTTCAAGCCTTTCTACTGCAAAAAAAAAAAAAAATGAAAAAGAAATCTATATTTGATAAAAAAAAAATTCTACAAACTACCAAGTAATAACAAGGCATCACAGACTATACAAATCCCCTAGAGCAAGACGAATTAAAAAAAGCCTTGCCTAGCATTTGTGTAAAATTACATTATATCCATCAAAAAATGTAGGTACTTAAGAGTGATGACAAAGTTTTTCTAAAAATAGCCACAGTGACCTTGACTTTGAGCCCCAGACCCTGAAAGTTGAACTTCATACCCAACATTTGTATGAAGTTATCTTAAAATCCATCAATAAATCTGGACACTAGAGCAATGATCAAGTTTTTCTAAAAAATAGGCACAGTGACCTTGACCTTCAGCCCCTGACCCGGAAAGTTAAAGTCACTCAAGATATCATCATACCAAACATTTGTGTCAAGGTATATTAAAAGCCATCAATAAATGAAGGCGCAAGAGCGATGACAAAGTTTTTCTAAAAATAGCCACAGTGACCTTGACCTTCAGCCCCAGACCCTGAAGGTTGAACTCGCTCAAGATATCAACATTGCCAACATTTTTGTGAAGTTATATTAAAATCCATCCATAAATGTAGGCACAAGGGCGATCACAAAGTTTTTTCTAAAAATAGCCACAGTGACCTTGACCTTCAGCCCCGGAACCTAAAAGTCAAACTTGCTAGAGATATCATCATACCCAACATTTGTGTGAAGTTATACTAAAATCCATCAATACATTAAGGTGCAAGAACGATGACAATGTTTTTTTCTAAAAATAGCCACAGTGACATTGAGACCGTGACCCTGAAAGTAGTGACCTAGACCTTAAGCCCCAGATCCTGAAAGTCAAAGTCACTCGAGATATCATTATACCAAACGTTTCTGTGAAGTTATATTAAAATCCATCAATAAATGAAGGCGCTAGAGCGACGACAATGTTTTTCTAAAAATAGCCACAGTGACCTTGACCTTGAGCCCCAGACCCCTCTATGTTTCTAAAAAGAAAAAAAAAGAAAAAAGAAAAGAAAAAAAAACCGTTTCTCCCCCGGGATTTGAACTCACGCAGCTCGCAGGTAAATTTTAACACAGAGAAGTAAGGGAGGTAATACAGAGGAAAATATTAACTTCTCAAAAAGTCCAATTTAAGCCAAAAAACCTGTAAAATGAAGATGTTAAATATTGTTTTTTTTAGCATTTATTAATTATATATTCAAAATAAAGTTGTAAAACATCACATATAAGAGCTTGCAGGTAAACTTTAACCAAATGCGGACGCTGACGCCGAAGCCGGACGCCTGGGGGTATGGCAATAGCTTCCCCTTACTTTCGTAAGGCGAGCTAAAAATCAGAATACAAAGAATATTCATACTAACACTCTGGATACCAAGACAATGTAAAAACTCAGCGTATTGCTATCCTGGTACTGGTCATATAATTACTGGCAATATATAGATTATTCCTGATTTTAGGATACGATTGACAAAAATAAGAACTGAGGGTAATGATCCGGGATCGATACAATTAACCCGAAGCTCCCATCAGAGACACCAAACGGAAAGAAACACAAACATTGAAGAACTAGACTGTAATGGGAACAACAATAGCGGAAAGCCAAAATGACAGTTAGTGTCCCACAAAATGGCCAATTGGCTATGCGAAACAAAAAGATATAAGCGATGCATACACTCAAAGATAACCATAACACAACTAACGGCCAGTGAAAAGAATTTCACTGGGTGTCTCAATTCGATTATACGCGGCGGCCGCAATCGTCGCCCTTACTTCCGTCGCGATTTTGACAAATAATTTGTTCAGTCCGCATGAATGCCTCCTAAGTCATCAGTGCAACATATCCGAGAACACAAAAATCAAACAACCACAGTGATGAAACAACGCACTCGACAGCAAGAAACCACTGAAATGCTGGAGCAAAAAAAGAAAAATCAACAGTTAGATTCCGATGGGCCCAACCGGAGACAGAGAATTAGGCCCCAACCAATATTGATAAAATTAAATTCTAATTCATAGTGAGCCTTTACGCTGGGAACGTCATAGACTTAGAGACCTGGCCCACCGGCGGGCAATTAAAGAGGGGAGCAAAGTTGTCAACCGGGATTGGGTTAACTACCATGCATGCAGTCTGTCGTATAACATTTATGTTGTACCCTATCATTTTATATCGGAGAATGATTTTACGAAATATGGTGCTCAAGTCATTGCAAGGCTATATTTTTCTGAATTTGTTTTGTTTGTTTGATTTGAGGTTTAATGTCCCCGTCAACACTGTAAAGGTCATTTTGGAGACATTGCTTCCAATTTTGTGGGACTTTTACCCGACATTGAGATGAAATGACATCTCAAGCCCAGTTGCCCAATGAAACCAATAGGGTTTATTAGCATGGACGGTCCGCCTCCCACTGCGGTTCCTGGACAGGCTTAGATCCTCTAAGCTGTTTACCAGTACTGGTGTGCGGGTTGGATTCAGCTCTGCGTGGAAGCATCGTGCAGCCCATATATTTCTTCAAGCCCCTATGGGCGGGGGCGGCTCTGAATTTGTATACTAAGCCATCATAAAATTCGGGTTACGATAGACCTTGCTGCAGAAGAGATTAAAGTCCAATATTGAATTCTGAAATTAAATCGGAATGCCGTCTATTAGATTTAGTAAAGGCTTTGCGTAGTTTATGATACCGATAACCCTGATGAAGAAGTTGAGCATTTAACAATTTATTACGAGTGAAGAAGTCAGTTTCATGACGACACACTCTAGCAAACTGAATTAGTTGCAAAATATATAGGATGCCGCACTTGGAACATGACCATCAAAGAAAGGAAAATTTACAATCTCAAAATCAAAATCATCGCGTCTATCATAAATTTTGCAGGAAACAAACTCATCGATAATAGATAGATGTTAATCCAAAACCGGAGCCTCGATATCAGAAGAGTTAGCTTTAATCAACTGTAGTTCTGGAGGGGGGGGGGGGGGGCGTAAATGTGACTGCTCAAACCATCGAAATAGGTATAGTCAATATTTAACAAATCATCCAATTACAGTAGAACTTCGATGGTTCGAACATCGATGGCTCGTTTACCATGGATGTGTCGAACCCATTTTTGAGCTCCTAGCGAAATCCTCTACATAAGAAATAGTGGGGGATAATTAAGGAGATTTTAGTCTTTTATCTTGCAAATGTATGCTTCGAGGCGATTCTAATGAGTACACACAGCATACATTTTCATTATAGAACATCGAAAAGATGTCTAAAAGTATCTCGGTATGCTTCCTGACAGTAACCCTCAGTGGCTCGAACTACCCCAGTCTCGATCGGATTTTCGAGGTCCCAAAGGTGTTCGAGCCATTGAAGTTCGACTGTATCTAGAAGTCGACCTAAAGGCTTCAATTATTTTAGATTGGTTTTCAACGAAAAGGGACATCATGAAGAGGCTTTCATAACAAAACAAGCAAAGCCTTTTCTAAATTTTTAGACGTTATTCCGATTTAATTGCAAAATTCAATGTTGGACTTAAATCTATTCTGCAACTAGGGCTATCGGAACCCGAATTTCCTGGTGACTTAGTATATAAATTCAGAAAATATATGCCTGCAATAACTTCAGAACCCACTTTCGTAAATCATTCTTCGATATAAAAAAAAGATTGGGCACATCATAAATATCTCTGGTCAGGCCTATCGATCGGAGTCTAAATGTTGGTTTACTTTTGCACCAGCACTTAATTGGCTGTTGAGTCCTCAGTCCCCAAGTGAAATTCTTTTCACTGACCGTTCCAAGGTGGTTCTTCTGTCGTGGTTTATTTTTGTTAAGGTTTCTCTTTGAGTGTGTGCATCGCTTATACCTTTTTGGTTTGGACAGCCAATTGGCCATTGTGTGGGAAAGAAACTGACCTTTGGCTTTCCGCTACAGGGTCTAGTTATCTTGTGTTTCTTTCCCTTTTGTATCTCTGATGGGAGGTGTGGGTTAATTGTATCGATTCCTGACCAGTGCCTTCACTTCTATTGTTCAGGTAGGCAGGTGTATTTCACAGTCTGGTCAATGCATTTGAGCATCCTAAATTATTAACCCAGATCATGCTGAGAATGTTCTGGGAACGCATGCGCGAAAGTGAGCCAGTGCGCATGACTGGAATAAACATGGCACAGGCGGCCAGCGACGAATCAAATTTGACTGCCATTCATGAACACACATCAGCAGTCATCTTTTCACTATAGATGCAACAAGGCACAGCGATTATCCTTGTGATAAAGAAAAATCTGATCACACTGCGTTCGCGCAGTCTGGTCAGACTTTTCAGTGGTAACACATGCCAGATTATCGGTTTTCATAGGTACACTTTTCTAGCTAGCGGTAATTTGAATATCAAACGATATGGTTTCTAATTACAGGAATATATAATTTCTGAAGAAAAAACATCGTAAACAATAATTAAAACATTCAGAAACCCTAAATTAGTGAAAAGACCTAAATTAAATGTTTAAATATCGTGTATGAATGGCTTGACTCACCCGTTTGTTTGTTTGTTTGATTTGCGGTTTTACGTCCCCGTCAACACTGTATAGGTCATTTTGGAGATGTTGCTTCCAATTTTGTGGGACTTTTACCCGACAATGAGATGAAATGACATATCAAGCCCTGTCGCGCAATGAAACAAATAGGGTTGATAAGCATGGAAGATCCGACTCGCACCACTTTGCCTGGGCAGGCTTAGATCCTCCAAGCAGTTTACCAGTACTCGTGTGCGGTTGGTTACAGCTCTTCGGGGAAACATCATGCAACCCAACTATTTCTTCAAGCCCCGATGGGCGGGGGCCGATTGACATACCCGTAAGTGTCTGAATAGATTCGCACGCCTAATACATTGGCCAGGTTCATTAACAAATATAGAGATTTCTAGTTTGATTACAACTGTTGTATTATGTACTAGATTGACTATATCGAAATGCTGTTAAGAGAGAGAGAGAGAGAGAGAGAGAGAGAGAGAGAGAGAGAGAGAGAGAGAGAGAGAGAGAGAGAGAGAGAGAGAGAGAAACAGTAATATAGATTATGTTATTTTTCCTGTTCTATCCCAAAATCTTTTATTAGAACCACGCCACTGAGACAGTTCCAATGAGTTCCAAAGGTTTATTAATATGATTAGGAGAAGTATCTTTTTTTGTCAGAAAAAAATGTTATTTTCGCAATATTAAACAAATCATCACGCTTCATGGGTATGTTTAACAAGTGGAGTGATTTATTTTCTTGAGTTGTTTGAGCTAACATTTGCTTTCATGAGAGATACCTTCCTTGATATTTGGGCTGTAGCGTGAGATCTTTAAACCCGTGAGAACCGTAATACCAAGGTATATCTGCGCATGCGCAAGAAGGCCGTGAGAAGTTTCATCCATTTCCTGTTAGCCCCTGCCCCATTTGTTTAAAATGTCTAAATAAATCTGCTTACATTACGAGCTTTAAATAGAACATTTTTATTACAGGCTTTATTTTTATTTATTTATTTATTTATTCGAAAGATGCCCGTATTAAATATGCCATAAATAGGTTTCCATGTGTTCAAAAAGAACAAAATATATATGCGGGTACATGTATTTCCTTGAACTTATTACGAAAACACGCGTGTATTTTAAACCCCACTTTTATACAGTAAAACTGGGGTTTAAAGCGGCGTATATTATTTTCATATTTCCGCTGGAAAACTTAGTCGGGGATTTGAAATTCGTAGCACCCGTATTTAAGGAGTTTAATGCACCTTATTTTCTCACACTTAACTATGATATGAATTTATTTAGAGGTCTCTCAGCATCTTGAAAATGAAGTTATAAAATCAAAAAAGTGGGGCAAAATACATAAAAAGGGGAGATAAATGTTCCTAATCATTCCTCATTTAAGCATCCAAACAATTACAAACGACATCTCCTCTGAAACTACAAGGCCAATTGGAACCAAATTATATGTGAAGCTGCCATGGGGTGGAAGAACAAACATATATTCTGAATGTCTGGGTCACATGACCAAAATGTCCACCATGCCCATATATGGTAAAAACCTTTGAAAATCGCCTTCTCAGGAACCAATCGACCGATGACCTTGAAACTTGGTATACAATATCGGGGTCATGGGCCCTATCAAATTTGTTCAAATGATGACATTTCGTTGACCTTGACCTTTCTTACGTAAAGGTCACATTCGGTCATTTAGGATTTTGTATGGAAAAGACAAGATTTTTCTGGTTCTGTTGCAGCTTATGACATCATAGTTGAGATTTGCAATCAGCTTAATGATCCTGGGACCATACGATTAAATATTTTTTAATTTGCTTAAACTACTGGGCTAACTGATACCAAATTACATATACTGCATCAGTGTGGACGAAAAATCAAAGTTTGTTGGAGGGATCTGTGTGATCGACACACCAACATATGGCCAGAAGTGATTATGTATCCTGCATCTCAACAAATACAAGACCGTGGTATGCAGCATTTTGGACTCTAGCCCTGCAAAATTGTTCAAAGCATACCATAATGTATGCGACGGCAACAAAAAAATGGTTTATTTTTCTCTCAAAATAATTTGGCAGCAATGGTCCTGGGATTGGCCTCTACTAAACAATGATGATCTGTGAAAATAAATGGCCACCAGGAGGATGGGGTGGGGATGGGGGTGGGGGGGGGGAGGGCGATTTATGCCCACTTGAGCTCTGGTGGGCGTAGTTACCCATGGGCCGCTTATTTGTTTATAATTTTGTGTTCAGGGCATTTATTGAAAGCCCGCTTAAGCTTGATGGCAAGCTTAAGCTATATTTAATTGGCCCGCCCCCGCCCATAGGGGCTTGAGGAAATATATGGGCTGCACGATGCGTCCACGCAGAGCTGAATCCGGCCCGCACACTAGTACTGGTAAACCGCTTAAAGGATCTAAGCTTGTCCAGGAACCGCGGTGCGAGGCGGACCGTCCATGCTAATAAACCCTATTGGTTTCATTGGGCGACAGGGCTTGAGATGTCATTTCATCTCAATGTCGGGTAAAAGTCCCACAAAATTGAAAGCAACGTCTCCAAAATGACCTTTACGGTGTTGACGGGGACGTTAAACCTCAAATCAAACGAACAGAATATTTAATTGGCATTGTCATAATACAGCAGCTACAGTTTTCTGCTTTACTGATTGCGCTTGTTTGGTTATATTTTGTTGCTCCCCTGCATTTCCCAGCCTTCATAAACAGTTAATTGATAACCAGTGGTAGTTTGGTATGAAGTTGCCATGACAGTAATACCTCTGAAAGACGACAATGTTCGGTGAAGATAACAGCGCGGCCCTATTTCAGTCTTTTTTCAAAGGGTTGGCAGATTTTTGTCCAGTATTTCATGAAGGAAAGACGTATTTTAATAATTTTACGCCTCTGAACAATCCAGCCTCCTTTTGACTGAAGGTCTGCGAAATTTCACTGCAAACAAAAAAGAAACATTATAAAGTATTTGGTGAAACGACTTTACTTAAGTGTTTTAGAGGTTTGTTGTTTTGTTTTTTACGATTAATTTAAATATCAGCTTCTAATTCTGCAGCTTCGGATTTGATGTATTCAACCTTATTTGCTGATTGAATGACACTGGTTTTGGTCGATCTTTTGGCAAACATGCGCGAATTTAGGTCACCAAGTTACATGAAGATGCAGAAAGGTAAGTCGTGTCTGTGTTGAACCCGATGTTCCCACCCTTCTTGACAAAGCTGTAGAGAAGAAGTTTGATTTACTTAGGAATCGTAACATTTATTATGCCAAACATCGTCCCTGTTCACTGTTCAATATATCTGACATATTAGGTTTCAACCTCAAGTAAATTAACCCGCCCGCCTTGTTTCTTTCGTGTGTAGGAACGCATTTCAGCTAGAACGCCTGAAGGAAGGTGTCTGAAACTCTGTCTCTGGTAGGGTTAACCGGAGCCTAACAGCTTGGTTTCTTTTGCTGCAGCATTCTAGCTATTTCATGCTGCCGAGTCCTCATCGTTGTTTCATCTCATTATTCGTTTGATTTTCTGTTCTCGGAGATGTTGCACTGATGAGCTGGAACTCCATCATGCAGAATGAACAACATCGGTTTTAACCAAGCTAATCAAGGGCGAGTATTATGGCCACCTAAAATCAATTAAAGTGGCCACCCCATCCCCGTAAAACTTCTTACTGACCCCGTTCCATGGCGGTCCTTTTTTGTAGTTTAATTATTTTCATAGTTAGTCCTTAAGATTTATATATTGCTAATGCCTTTTTTTATTTTAGATAGTCGTTTGGCCATGTTGGTTTATAACTGTCCTTCTGGCTCTCCATCCATGAGGTTTTCATTTTGGAGTTTTGAATGGGAGATGCGAGATATTTTGTATAGATTTCTGATCATTGCCTACACTCTTTTTTCAAATCCTGATAACTCCTGATGGCTTGTCATAGAAGTCCTTTTTGGCCAATATGTATGGACAATTGGAATGGTTGGGTGAGGCAAAGGTGACGTGTACCTTGCCTCAATAGAGCGTCCAACTGATATTGGCTTACAAGTGTACAAGACCTGCTGTTCTTGCAGTAAATAAGGGTAGAGGGGGAATACTGTTATTTCTTCTGTTTCTGCTTTTCCATTTTTCCGCTTTTTCCTTTATCCCTCACTTTCGTCTGCTCAACTATCTCTTCTATCGCTTTTCTCCCTTTCTCTTGGGAGAGGACACAAAATGACCAACAGGGTCGACGTGGCTTAAAACCCAAAACAACCAATATAAAGGGGAAAATATCAGTAAAAGGAAGTAGTAAAAAGGCGATGAAGAACAGATTAATCAGTGTGTGACAAGAGACACAGAATAATTAAGAGCTAATGGTGAACAGAGGGACAAGGCTATCGAAGGCAGGTTGCCCAACGAAATGATAGAAATTAAGTGCGATGACATCTTAAGATGCACGCTTACAGGTTATAACACAACTCTGGGAAAAGGTAAATAGAAGAATGTTTCAGGGGTGACTTTACATTACATTAAAACTCGGGCACTATTTATTTTTAGTCGTGCGACTTAACAGAGACCTTGTGGTGGCCAGTAACATTTACGTCCTTAGAATATAATGTTGTCGATGGTACTTGGGGAGCCTTCAGCACAATCCGGAAACTTTGGATACTGATTCTTGAAATATACAATGTATTCATTAAATGTTGATTGATTCAAGTCACCAGTTTAGAGAATCACTTGATAGTTCACCCACTGACAAATATTCTTGATGTACATGTTTATTCCCCTCACAAAATTTAAACTGGAAGGAAAAAGCCATCAGTAACTTTTCAAAAATATATCTATTGGTCCCTGTTATGATACATCTATAACCAGCCAGTAAAATAGTTTATTTGATGTTTGTTTTAATATGTATTGTTATCAAGATCTATGACACAACAGGAAAAAGCGGTAAAAGGGTCCATAGATATCGGAGTCCCTTGTTCATGCTCGGATTGAAACAGAGTGATCAATTTTCACATGCACGTTCAAAAATAACCGTCCTGCATACTGACGAAAAAGAAATTGTTTCAAAAAGTACTAAAAATCATTTAGCGCGAAAATAGTGAAAAAATTACCAAATTTGTGGGGGCAAATTTCAATGGTCAAAATTTATGGTAACACCGCATGTAGTTACGTCATATCATGAATTTTGGTGTCTTCGAGTATTGACAAATATTTTGACTGATGCAATAAATCAACATTTATTTGTAAGCGCAAGTTACACATAACTTAACTTAATCTAACTATACCATCCGCATGGGGGTGGGTGTAAAATCATAGGATTTTAACCCCTTTTCCCCACCAGATTTGCTAAATAATCGCATGCCATATAGGTTAAGCTTCTATCTCAATGAAACGCCACAAATAAAGCGTGAGAATTTTGGGTGCATTAAATTTTTCGAAATCTGGTCTCAAATCCCGGACTAACTAAGATTGTATATATATAGGTACTCGTTTTGATTTGATTTGATTCTCGGTCTCGGCGAGTACCTACAATCTATGTTTTCCAGCCGAAAATTAATATGAAAAATATCAGAATATTTTATCTAAAAAAATGATGGTAAAATTTCAATATATTTTTAATGGGCGTGTTCTCGCAATTTCAAAAAAACAAGTTCTGTGGAAATTTTAAAATTATTTTTCTTACTAAATGGATTGGAACACTGTAGCATAAGCCTGATCTCAATATAAGTGCCCTTTTACAATACTACTACTACTACTACTAATAATAATATAACAATAATAATAACAATTATAATAAATAATAATGATAATATTAATAATAATCCGAGGCTTAGAGAAAACATGTACACTCTTACCTTTTCAGTTCTACGGTGTATTCCTAGCTTCCAAAGATAATTGAACCCGTCATGGAATTTAAATTTTGGTGATTAATAAGTGTGATTTATGGTTTGACATTTCCTGTTGTCCCCATGCTTATCAAAACAAACTGACTAATTTTCACACCTTTCTGCTTATATGGGGTAATAATGCCTAATGTCAATCAAACAGGTTTTCTCTTAACCGTTTCAATGAAAAAAAAAAAAAAAATGAAAACACAAAACTCAGAAGTAATTACCGAACCCACTGCTCACTTTCAACCAATCAAAATCGACCCCACCAACCGGGGCTTGAAGAAACAAATGGGCTGCATGGTGGCCAGGTAGGTAGGTATGTAGATAGGGTGAATGGTCTGGTGGACATATAGGTAGGTAGGTAGGCTTACTTTTAACTTCTTCCTTCGATGTTGTTTGTTTTGTTTGATTTGACGTTTAAAGTCCCCGTCAAAACTGTATAGGTCATTTTGGAGACATTTCTTCCAATTTTGTGGGATGAAATTACATTTCAAGCCCTGTCGCCCAATGAAACCAAAAGGGTTTATAAGCATGGACGGGCCGACTCGCACCGCTTTGCCTGGGCAGTCTTATATCCTCAAAGCGGTTTACCAGTACTCGTGTGCGGTCATTTTCAGCTTTGCGTGGAAGCATCATGCAGCCGACCTATTTCTTCAAGCTCCGATGGGCGGGGGCCAACCTTCGACGTTGTAGGTAGGTAGGTATGGGTGCCGTTTTACAATTTAATCCGTATTTATAGATATCCATAAATCGAATTAAGGATATCCATAATTCGATTTATGGATATCCATAAATCAGCATAATAAGGGATATCCATAAATCGAATTATGGATATCTATAATTCGATATATGGATATCATTAATTCAGATCGATTTATGGATATCCATTATTCCTCTGATTTATGGATATCCATAATTCCGAATTATGGATATTCATATATCGATTTATGGATGTCCATAATTCAGATCGATTTTTGGATATCCATAATTCGAATTATGGATATCCATAAATCACCGCCAAACCTTTTGGTTTAATGATTTCTCCCTAAGACACGTGATTGTTTAATGTAAAAAAAATTAAGGTCTTCATCATCGCTGGGAGATGATGGCCAGTCAAAGGGACCTCTCTGCCGTGCAGCCCGTTATAGCCCCGTAAGGCTTCCAAAGCAACGGACGCCATACGCTGAACGCCCGCCACGTGTGCTGTTAAATATCGGAACCAGCCGTAAGATCTGGAAATTCCGGCAAACGCATCCTGTCCCTCTGGAATCACCTATATGAGGACTGCGCACCTAAGGGCATTGAAAATCGGACGTAAGATTATAATGATCCAAACAGGCATTCCGTGCATGCTTTCGGGAGAAAAATGCACATGGTCGTTATACAGTAAAATTCCTATATTAAGACCACTTCTGAACAGTTCCAAAGGTGGTCCCTGACCAGAGGACAGTGTGTGAAGAATTCACGAAGAAAGAATAAATGCACCCTTCTAAATAAGGTTTTTTTTACAGCAGAATTAGTCTTAATTTTAGATGGTCTTAATAGCAGAATTCCACTGTGTATATAGTATTAACATATATCCATATAATACTCTACTTAAGATGTATGGAGTACCAGGCAGATTCAGAGATACATCCTGGCCCCCGTCCATTGTTGCTTGGAGAAACAGATTTGGCTCCATGAGCTGAGAGTAATGGTAAACCGTTTAGAAGGCTGTCTAAACAAAGTCGTGCGAGTCGTTGGGCGACAGGGATTGAGATGTTTGTTTGTTAGTTTGTATTTGAGTTTAACGGCCCAGTCAACACTAATTAAGGTCATTTTTGGGCCGGTCAGTTTACCTATCCACACTTTTTCTGGGCAGGCTTATACGTAAGCAGTGTGTGTGTGAATTCGGGTTTAACGTCGCTTTCAACAATTTTTCAGTCATATCACGACGGTGTCTGGTTGCGACAGGGGGCTCAATGCTCACTTTTATAGTGCTGCCTCACTGAAGTATCATGTCCCAGACACATTACATGATACAACACCCAGTCACATTATCCTGGCACTGGGTCGACCAGTCCTAGCTCTTCCCTGTAAATCTGAGTGCCAAGCGAGGAGCAGCTAGTACCATTTTTAACGACTTTGGTATGTCGCGGCCCGGGATCGAACCCGTGACCTCCCGTTCCCCGGAGCGGACAATCTACCAACTGAGCTATCGGGGCCGGTATACGTAAGCAGTTAACCAGTACTGTGCACATTCTTTCGCCAGAAACTGACAACTGCCCTTCGTGAATCAGCGAAAGGGAGAGAATGACCGTAGAAAATATTTCATGACCAATCTTCACGAAAGAATGTTGCCGACCCTGGCAAGTATCGAACCCGCGTCCCGCTGATCACCAGTCGGACGCGCATCCGACTGAGCTATCGAGGCCGGCGGGATTGAGATGTCATTTCATCTCAGTGAAGGCTTAATGCCCAACATAATTGGATGCGACATCTCCAAAATGACATAAATAGTACTGAAGGGGACGTTAAACCTCAAATCAAACAAAACATATCTTTCCTTCACCATAGGCCACCACTAAGCCTACCCTACATTACCTCCACCTCCATCTCGGCTTTTATTACACACCCAAATCGTAAACCTGACGCGAATAGTCGATTTTTTTTGGGGGGGGGGGGGGGGGCATAGGGAGCAGTCATGATTTAATGGATATCCATAATTCGATTTATGGATATCCATAAATCAGCCGAATAATGGATATCCATAATTCGATTTAAGGATATCCATAATTCGATTTATGGATATCCATATTTTGATCTAAACTAATGATATCCATAAATCGCTTTATGGATATCCATAATTCGATTTATGGATATACATAATTCGATTTATGGATATCCATAAATCAGCCGATATATGGATATCAATAAATCGAATAATGGATATCCATTATTCGATTTATGGATATCATTAATTCAGTTCGCTTTATGGATATCCATAATTCGAATTATGGATATACATAATTCGATTTATGGATATCCATAAATCAGCCGATATATGGATATCAATAAATCGAATAATGGATATCCATTATTCGATTTATGGATATTATTAATTCAGTTCGCTTTATGGATATCCATAATTCGAATTATGGATATCAATAATTCGAATTATGGATATCCATACATAATTATGGATATCCATAATTCTAATTATGGATATCCATAAATAATTATGGATATCTATAAATACGGATTGAATAGTAAAACGGCGCCCCATAGGTAGGAAGTTGGGTAGATATTTTTTGTTTGTTTGTTTGATTTGAGGTTTAACGTCCCCGTCATCACGGTACGGGTCATTTTGGGGACGTTGCTTTCATTTTTGTGTGACTTATGTCCGACATTGAGATGAAATGACATCTCAAGCCCTGTCGCCCAATGAAACCTATATGGTTTATAAGCATGAACGGTCCGACTCCGACCGCTTTGCCTGGACAGGCTTAGAGCCTCTATGCGGTTTACCAGTACTCGTATGCGGTCGCTTTCAGCTCTGCGTGAAGACATCATGCAGTCATATATTTCTTGAAGCCCCGATGGGCGGGTGCGACAGGTAGATAGAGTGGAGGTATGCATGTAGGTAGGTATATCACGAAAACACGCCTATTCAAATATATTGACAAAATTTTACAACCAAAAACGAAATTTTTCAAATAAAAATCTTGATATTTTTTCCTATTTCTGCACAAAACATAGATTGTGGGTACTCGTTAGAACCGCCTCGGCGCGTCGGTTCTAACGAGTACCAATAATCTATGTTTTTGAGCAGAAATTAGACAAATAATAAATATCCCTGTAAACCCAAGTTTTACTATCTAAAAGTGGGGTTTAAGGGTATCAAAATTATACAGGTCGAAGGTAGGATCGTAGATATGTATGTTTTGTTAGGTAGGTAAGCAGGCAGGAATATAGGTAAGTAGGTATTACGTACGTACTCGTATATCGATTGGAAGGTATGCAGACGTATAGGTAGGAAGGAATGTAACTAAGCAGGTATGTTTTTGTTGGAATTGGGGGTTTAATGTCCCCGTCAACACTATTAGGTCATTTTGGAGACGTTGCTTCCAATTTTGTGGGACCTTTACCCGACATTGAGATGAAATGACAGCTCCAGCCTTGCCGCCCAATGAAACCATCAGGCTTTGGACGGACTGACTCATTCCACTTTGCCTGGGCAAGCTTTGTACTTCTAAGCGCTTACCAGTACTCATGTGAGGTCAGTTTCAGCCCTGCGTGGAAGCACCATGCAGTCCATCTATTTATCCAAGCCCCGATGGACGGGGTATGCAGGTAGGTATGCAGTCCGGCCCCGCTCACCGGGACTCGAAGAAATAGATGGACTGCATGGTAGCTAGGTAGGCAGGTAGGTACATAGGTAGGGAAATGATATGGTGGCTTCGTGGCTCGGTGGGTATAGGTAGATAGAGTATGTACGTACGTATATCGATATGAGATAGGTGTATTGATAGGTAGGTAGGAATGTAGCTAAGTAGGTAGGTAGGTAGCTAGGTAGGTAGGTAGAGTTGTAGAGTGGCTAAGTATAGATAGATAGGTGGGTAGGTCCGGACTGACGGCCGGACGGACAGACAGACAGACATTAATTTTCTAATTCCGAACTTCTTATTTCTAAATTCTATTTTTTTATTCTTTCCGCTAACTTCAAACCTCCTGTCTTCTAACTTGGTGGTGCGGTAGGTAAGAATGTTGACAGGCAGGTAGATAGATAGGTAGGTAGGTAGGTAGGTAGGTAGGAGCGTACGTAAAATAGAAGTGAAGGCAATGATCAGGAATCAATACAATTAACCCACAGACCCTGGTGGAAAGATCAATAGCAGAAAGCCAAAAGGACAGTTACTTTCCTACAAAATGGTCAATTGGCCAGCCAAAACAAATAATATAAGCGGTGCACACAATCAAAGACATGCCATAACAAAAATAAACCGCGACAGAAGAAGCGCCTTGGAACGGTCAGTGAAACGAATTCCAATGGGGGAGTGGCTGGGCGGGGCTTGAATCGATTTAACGTGGTCAAAGTCATCGCCCTTAGTTCCGTCGCGATTCAGACAAATAATATGTTCAGTCTGCATGAAGGCCTCTTAACACATCAGTGCAACATCTCCGTGAACACAAAAATCAAACCACGGCAGCGATGAAACAACGGTAAGGACTCGACAGCAAGGGTTTGTCACTCAGTTTTACGTCCTACCTACGGAGATGGGACCTCGGTTAAAAGACTCATCTGAAAGTCTGTGAAAACCCGGGATCGAATATATGACCCCAGGTCTATGAGGCCAGTAACATAACCACTACACCACAGAGGCTTCTTTCCGTATGGGAACGGACGGTCAGACATACATTTACTTATTTCTACCTGCCTACCGGCCTACCTAAGTACCCTATTGGTTTCATAAGGCGGTAGGACTTGAGATGTCATTTCATCTCAATGTCGGGTAAAAGTCGAACAAATTGTTTGCAATTGGTCGCAATGTCTCCAAAATGAGTTTCGCAGTGTTGACGGGGACTTTAAACCTCAAGTCAAACAAACAAACAAACACAAACAAACAAACAAACACCTACCTGCCTTGCCACCAAGACACCCCCTTACCTGCCTACCTAAATCTATCCCGCCCATCGGGACTTGAAGAACTAGATGGGTTGCATGAGTCCCTACCATACCTTAGTACTGGTAAACCGCAAAAACCTGCCCAGGCGAGTGATGCGAGTCCATGAATAAAAACCCTATTGGTTTCATTGGGCGGCAAGTCTTGAGATGTCTTTTCATCTCAAAGCAGGGTCCCACGAAATTGGAAGCATCGTCTCCAAATGACCTATGTAGTATTGACGGGAACGTTAAACCTCAAAACTACCTACCTACCTACCGACCCACCAAGACACATCTCCTTACCTACCTACTTAAATCTACCCCGCCCATCGGGACTTGAAGAAATAGATGGGCTGCATGATGCCCGACCGCACATGAGTTCTGGTAAACCGCTTAAGCCTGCCCAGGCAAAGTGTTGCGCGTCGGACCGTCCATGCATATAAATCCTGTTAGTTTCATTGGGCAAGGTCTTGAGATGTCATGTTAACTCAAAGTCGGGTCCCACGAAATTGGAAGCATAGTCTCCGAATGACCTATATAGTATTGGCGGGGACGTTTAACCTCAAACCCAACCTATATACCTACCCAGCCACCCATCTACCTACCTATCTAGCCACCAAACCACCTACCTACTTACTTACCTACCTAAACAACGTCAAAGCAGAAGTTAGAAGTACGAAGACATCTTGCCCCCGCCCATCGGGCCGTGAAGAAATAGATGGGCTGCACGAGGCTTCCGTGCAGAGCTGAAACCGACCGCACACGAGTACTGATAAACCGCTTAGAGGATCTAAGCCTGACCAGGCAAAGCGGTGCGAGTCGGACCGTCTATGCTCATAAACCCTATTAGTTTCATTGGGCGACAGGGCTTGAAATGTCATTTCATCTCAATGGTCGGGAAAAATTGGAAGCAACGTCTCCAAAATGACCTTAAACAGTGTTGACTGGGACGTTAAACCTCAAATCAAACAAAACAAACAAGTAATGTCCCTACAGTTTTTCTTTGTTTTTTTTGTTTTTTTTTTTGTTTGTTTGTTTGATTTTTGGTTGTTTTTTTTTTTCGTAATTTGATAGGACCATTTCGACCCTAAGTCCAGTCGCCCTGAGTGATCTCGGGCGTTGCAGTTTGGCTTTGGTCAAGTCGGACCCCAGTACAAGTTCAGCTTGACCGAGTTGTCTTTTATCAAGATAATATCCTTCTCCATTCTATAGTATCTGTTTGTCATTGGGCCCCCGACAATCGGGACTTGGTAAATAAATAAATAAATAGAATCACTTAGTACACAGTTTCTAATTTCCTTAGATAGGCTCTCCAGCAGAAAATCAAAGTTTAATTAATGTGCCAGCATAATTTATCATTTAATATACTAAGAGAGTTTCGTTACCCCAATCTCTTATAGAGTTATCGTATTACAGTTCTCACGGCTGAATTCTCTCACACCCCTCCGTGAGGGATTTCAGCCACTTCCGGTGCGACTGAAGAATCTCACGGGATCAATAATCTCACGCTACAGCGCCAGTTGTCAGTCAATCGACCAAAACTAACCAAGAGCAGTATCTTTACGCATTAATGTCCTCCTGATACGCAATCCAGATAACGATACTTATCAGTTACCCCAATATTAATTGCATTGTACAACCATGACCTGATTAAGATATGCTGTCGCACGACAAGTGAGCTTTATCAGGTCAACGTGGCATTGCACTTCAATGAACTGGAATGCTGAACAAAATGTGAAAAATGGAAGAGTTTTCAATGGGATTCACTGATAAATAGAATACCAGATTCGTGTCATTCGATATCAAGTTTATCAGGCACGGCTTCGAGAACGCATGGAGAATTGCTCGGCAAGCCTCGCGATTCTACAAGCGTTCTCGAAGCCATGCCTGATAAACTTGATTTCAAAAGACACGAATCTGGTATTTTCTATTTGTAGCATCACTATTCTTCTATATGGGCTTGAAGAAATATATGGGCTGTATGATGCTTCCACGCAGAGCTGAATCCGGCCCGCACACTAGTACTGGAAAACCGCTTAGAGGAACTAAGCCTGTCCAGGAACCACGGTGCGAGGCGGACCGTCCATGCTAATAAACCCTATTGGCTTCATTGGGCGACAGGGCTTGAGATGTCATTTCATCTCAATGTCGGGTAAAAGTCCCACAAAATTGGAAGCAACGTCTTAAAATGACCTTTACAGTGTTGATGGGGGACGTTAAATCTCAAATGAAACAAACAAATAATTCTTGTCGTTGTGAAGTCAGATTACCGTGTAAAGAATGCTATCTGTTTTTGTTTGTTTGATTTGAGGTTTAATGTCCCTGTCAACACTCATTAGGTCATTTTGGAGACGTTGCTTCCAATTTTGTGGGACTTTTACCCGACACCGAGTTATGACATCTCAATCTCTGCCGCCCAATGAAACCAATAGAGTTTATATGCATGGACGGGCCGACTCGCACCATTTTGCCTGGACAGGCTTAGACCATCTAAGCAGTTTACCAGTACGCATGTGTAGTCGGTTTCAGCTCTGCGTGGAAGCATCTTGCAGCCCAATCTATTTCTCCAAGCCCGGATGGGCTGATACCAGAAGGCTATCTGTATAACATTCTTTGCGATTGTGCTTGGGCAAACGGTGTATACCCAGATCAGACATCACAGAAGGCGGCATCTGATCAGGGTCTACACGGCAGTTTGCTTAAAAATACAGGAATTTTAAGGTCTATTTGCACGTTCCGTAACATTTTCGAATGCTATTCGCAAAATGTTGTCAGTACTTTGTTTCGCTTGCTTAGCGGTTGCTCTTTTAACCAATCCTCAAAAGGTAAGAGGTATTCGCGCATGCGCACTCAACAAAGACTCGAATCAGCCTGCGTACCCTTTCAGCAACTAGTCAATAGTCATTTGCATCACTTTAACAAGTCCGTGTAATGGACGGCCCTGTTAACCCCACTTTATTTAGTAAAAGCTGGAGTAAATAGGCGTTATATTTCTAGTCTCTTTTCGAAGACATGAGTTGTTGGTGCTCGTTAGAACCGCTTTAATGAGGCGGTTCTAACGTTCACCCACACGCTAAATTTTGAGTGGAAATTTATGAAAACTAGGCTTTTATTTTTCAGATCAGAAGGGATGCTCTATGTCGCACGGATCTATTATTGTAATGGGTATCTACATCACGCAAACAAGTCCGTGAAATAAACACCCCCTTACACCCCACTTTATATAGAGAAAAGTGGGGTGTACGGGGGTATAAATTATTTTCCTTATATTTGCTCCTAGACATAGGTTGTGGGTACTCGTTAGAACCGCCTCAATGAGGCGGTTCTAACGAGTACCCACAACCTATGTTTTGAGTATAAATAAGGATAATATCACATTTTTTCTTCAGAAAATTTACCGTTTTAGAGATGTAAAAAAAATCACTATGACGCACGGGTGTGTTATCGTGATGTATATGGCGCACATCATAGACTCTCAGACTGATTGGTCTGCAGGGATTCTACTTGCTAATCTGAGACTTGGCTCTCCGCCGGTAAATGTTGCAAGGCCTCTTTTCGCGGCCCATATTAAAACTATTACGAGGACTTCGACATCAATATCTTTTGCCATCAAGCTGTCATCCAAAGCCTGCAGCAAGAAGATACCGTACAGTCTAGCCTTGCGCATGAGGCGTATTTGCTCTGACACGGAAATTTTCGAGTTGAGAGGAAATGATCTAAGCAACCAGCTACGCGACAGGGAGTACCAGAAAAAGTACATTGTCCTTGGAATTAACAAGGCAAGGCAACAAGAACGACAGCATGTGCTCTCATATAAGCCCAAACCACCCAGGGACAAACTCTTTTACAACTTGTGTTAACATATCAACCTGACCTACCAAAAGTTAAGGAGATTGTCCACAAACATTGGTTCATCATAGACACATCTGAGCACTTGAGTCGGGGTTTTCCAAATAAACCCATTATGACCTACCGAACACCAAAGAGTCTCCGCGATCTTCGTGTAAGAGGCAACCTCAAACCTCATATGAGTGTTGATGGTTCTCTGGGGAAGTCAGGTCCTTGTGGCCGGGCACGATGCTTGTGATGTAAAATGATAATGTCGACGGAGGTTGTGCAATCCGCGTCTGGTGCACCGGTGAAACTAAGACAAGACGCTACATGCAAAACAACTAACGTAGCCTACCTTCTATCTTGTGTGGTTTATAAGGCAAACAATATGTAGGAGAAGCAAAAGACATCCAAAGCGGTAGAATGAAAAGACATCGTGACGACTGGAGACACAGCTGATGCCGAAGGTCTCCTGTCATAGAACATTTCCGTACAGCGGACCATGATTTTCTGGCCCATGCTTCTGTATGCTGCATCGACCACAACCGAGGCTGGATTAACAAAATGCGGACGTCACGAGAAATCTACCTTTACGATAACACGCCCGTGCGACATAGTGCATTTTTTCACATCTCCAACATGGCGTCTTTTCTGATAGTAAGTACTAAGTAAGTAAGTAAGTAACGACTTTATTTTAAGAGGGTAACTCAATTGGCGAACAAATTTTCATTGAGGCCCTCTAACAAATAACTACTACGTAAGAGACATCATAAACAACAATATAAAGTGCATTATGTCATTCACGCATCCACACATACATACATATTCATACATACTCTTAAAGATGCATTTTCAAGAGATAAAATTCAGCTAATGGCGGCGGAGGTCCAAATGTGAAAAGACCTTAATGTTTCAACCAAACAGTACATTTATTTACAAAAGAACTCAAGGTAGTAGCATTCTTTATTTCAAGTGGGATACTGTTCCAGATCAAAGCACCTGAGTAGGACATGCTGTTTTTAAACAAATCGATTTTAGGTTTGGGTATCAAAAAGTTCCTATTGCTTATGGAACGTAAATTCGATATGGTGTCATCCGTATTACATGACCTCATTTGAAACAAATCTGTCAGATATTCTGGTGCAATATTGTTAGCAACTTTATACATCACTTTGGCTTTTTGTAAAAATACACTTTCGTTAAAAGACAGGATTTTTAATCTATCTCGAGCCTCTTCAAGAGTTAGATATTCATTTCTTAATATTAACTTGCATGCACGTCTTTGAAGTTTAGTAATTTTATTGATGTTAAAACAAGTAGAATTTCCCCAGATAACAGAACAGTAATCGAAGTGGGGTCGGATATATGCATTATAAAAAAGTAATCTGTGCTCTATTGTTAAATATGATGAAATCTGTGATAAAAGCCATAAGTGAGAGGATACTTTCTTCACAACCTGTTGGTATTGTGAATTCCAAATTAAATTTTCGTCTATATTGATCCCTAAAATTTTATCATTATTTACTACTGTAAGATCCAAGTCGTTATATTTTAACATGAGAGATTTATCCTTTAATTTAAGTCTTTTACGCCGACTTGTAATGAGCATAACTTTAGTTTCATTAGTGTTTAAAAGCATTCCATTCTCTTTACACCATTGCTTAAGCAAATTTAAAGATTTTTGTAGATTATTTTCCAGTGTTTGTTTGTCAGACTGCACGTCATAAATGGTCGTATCGTCCGCATATAAGTCAGTGGCTGCGACTACATTTTGAAGTATCAGAGGCAAGTCATTGATGAAAATTAGGAAAAGGAGTGGACCTAGAACAGACCCCTGTTGGACACCACAAATGATGTCTTTACTGTCCGATTTAGTATTTTTAATTGACACTTGTTGTGTTCGTTGTGTTAAGTATGATTTAAACCAAAGTAAACTATTTGAGTTACATTTATAAAGTGCAAGTTTTTGCAATAAAATGTCATGATCAACCAGATCAAAAGCCTTTCGGAAATCAACCATTACGCAACCTACTAGTTTGTCTGATGAAAATCCATGATACTTTTCTTATTTATACTGCCAACATAGGCTGTCGGTACTCGTTAGAACCGCCTCAATGAGGCGGTTCTAACGAGTATCCACAACCTAGGTTTTGGAGCAGAAATACCTTAAAGGCAAATAGTGTTTACCCCGCTTAAACCCCAGTTTACTCTATATAAAGTGGGGTTTAGGGGGGTGTTCATTTCACGGACTTGTTCACGTGATGACTGGATGCGACGCCTAAATACTCGGAGGGGGCCCCCGCCCATCGGGGCTTGAAGAAAAGATGGGCTACATGATGCTTACACGCAGAGCTGAAACCAACCGCACACGAGTACTGGTAAACCGCATAGAGGATATGAGCCTGTCCAGGCAAAGCGAGTCGGACCGTCCGTGCTTATAAATCATATTGGTTTCTTTGGGCGACAGGGCTTAAGGTGTCATTTCATCTCAATGTCGGGTAAAAGTAGCAACGTCTCCAAAATGACCTATACAGTGTTGACGGGGACGTTAAACCTCAAAACACACAAACAAAATACTCTGAGGCCACATTGTATAAATAAAGGTGACTAAGTGGCCCAGAAGGGTCAGTCGGGTCCAACAGGGTGACAGTAAGATTCACAGTAAAGTAGAAGTAAAACATAGTTCAGGAATCGATACAATTAACTTACTCCTTGCCCCCACCCATAGGGGCTTGAAGAAATATATGGGCTGCATGATGCTTCCACGCAGAGCTGAATCCGGCCTGCACACTAGTACTGGTAAACCGCTTAGAGGATCTAAGCCTGTCCAGGAACCGCGGTGCGAGGCGGACCGTCCATGCTAATAAACCCTATTGGTTTCATTGGGCGACAGGGCTTGAGATGACATTTCATCTCAATGTCGGGTAAAAGTCCCACAAAATTGGAAGCAACGTCTCTAAAATGACCTTTACAGTGTTGACGGGGACGTAAAACCTCAAATCAAACAAACAAACAAACAAATTAACTTACTCCACCCATCAAAGACACCCAAGGGAAAGAAACACAAACATGAAGCGACCAGACCATAATGGAAACCTTAACAAAGGACGGCCATAAGGACAGTTACTTTCCCACAAAATGGCCAAATGGCCATCCAAAATAAAAAGGCACAAGTGACACACAGAGCAAGTAACAAACAACAACATAAATAAACCGCAACAGAAGAAACGCCTTGGAACGGTGAGTGGAAAGAATTCCACTGGGGGGGGGGGGGGGGGGGGCTTAAATTGATTTTACATGGCCATAATCGCCCTTACCTCTGTCGCGGTATACACTAATTTTGTTTTGTCCGCATGAAGGCTTCCTAACTCATCAGTGTAACATCTCCGAGAACATACAAATCAAAAAAACTACTGAGATGAAAAAAGGTTGAAGACTCGATAGCATACAACAACAGAATTGCTGGAGAAAAAGAAAACCAACAGTTAGATATATACGGAATTGTCACCGAAGACACCAATACTGGGTTATTTTCATGAAGTGAATGTGCACGTGCAAAATGAAAAAAAAAAAAAAACAGCAAATTTTTTGTAATCACGATATTTACAGTCATTAAAAGCCAGCAAAACTTTTCATAAGAAGAAGCCGATAGGACGTCTAAGTACCGTCGATCGTCATCGTGCCCTCGGTATGGTTGAAGTTGGGCATTCATACCGCCAAGTTGCAGAGCGTATAGGTTGTTCGCACACTACGATTGCTCGATTGGTAGAAAGACACAGCGCTACGGAGTCTGTGGACGATAGACAATGCCCTGGATTAGAACGTGTTACTATAGGTCAGCAGGACGGGTACATTGTTTTGAGTAATTTACGCGACCGATTCAGGCCGTGGAAACTGCCCAGGAGACAGTGGGAACCCATAGCCTACGCATATGTGCCTTAAATGTACGGCGGCGTCTCCAGGAACGTGTAATGGTGTGTGTAGGGATCTCATGGCGCCACAAAACCCAACTCATCGTGGTTGATGGCAATTTGACGGCACGTCGGTACATCGATGAAATCTTGAGTGGTACCGTTTTACGCAATAATGGTGACGTCACGCTTTTCCAACAGGACAACGCAAGTGCTCATTCGGCGAGGCTAACCATGAACTTTTTCAATCAAAATGGTGTGCAAATTCTTCCCTGGTCTGCGTTTTCGCCGGATTTAAACCCAATTGAGTACCTTTGGACCAGCTCGAAAATCGTGTGTACAGCCGACGTCATCCGCCAATAAACCGTCAACAGCTTGCCATGGCGCTACAGGAAGACTGGGACAACATCACACATGACGAGATAAAGTGTTTAACTCGAAGCATGAGGCGCCGATGCCAAGCAAGACTTGATGCTAATTGTGGACATAGCCGGTATAAGGATATGTGCTTTTGATTTTTCGGGTGTGTGGACTTAGTGAGGTATAGTGCTTTTTCATTGAATCTGAGTATATACATGCATATATATAATAAAATAAAGTAGAAACTGAGCCTGTGCGATCGCAGGATTTGAACATACGCTGACAATGGCTGCCGCGCCTAACCGTTTACCGGACTAACCGACTGCGCCATCACGCCCCTCAAAAAATAGTTTTCATGGAACGGTGTAATATAGTGCAGTTTATATTTTACTTTTGGTCCTTTGAGATCATCGTGAATATTCTGAGAAATCAGAAATAAATTATTTGTTTAGACTCATTCTTGACAGGTTTTTAATTATTTGGACCCCATTTTGATTTATATCAGTCTTTGAATCGACTGCCTATTCGAAATTCGCAAAATTGCAGTATGTTTCCTCTGGCTTTGTTTGCCGGATCATTACAGGGTCACTGATGAGGCTTTATAAGCCGAAACTACGTAGTATGGCCCATCTTCTTTCTTATGAATGTTTTCATTGCTCTTAAAGGAACTCATTTTTGATTGTTATTTGCCTTCACTGCTGCTGGTGTTGTGCCGTGTGGCGGCCGTAAAACGTCTCCCCGTACATCAACCATAGTGCAGTTTATATTTTACTTTTGGTCCTTTGAGATCATCGTGAATATTCTGAGAAATCAGAAATAAATTATTTGTTTAGACTCATTCTTGACAGGTTTTTAATTATTTGGACCCCATTTTGATTTATATCAGTCTTTGAATCGACTGCCTATTCGAAATTCGCAAAATTGCAGTATGTTTCATCTGGCTTTGTTTGCCGGATCATTACAGGGTCACTGATGAGGCTTTATAAGCCGAAACTACGTAGTATGGCCCATCTTCTTTCTTATGAATGTTTTCATTGCTCTTAAAGGAACTCATTTTTGATTTTTATTTGCCTTCACTGCTGCTGGTGTTGTGCCGTGTGGCGGCCGTAAAACGTCTCCCCGTACATCAACCATAGTGCAGTTTATATTTTACTTTTGGTCCTTTGAGATCATCGTGAATATTCTGAGAAATCAGAAATAAATTATTTGTTTAGACTCATTCTTGACAGGTTTTTAATTATTTGGACCCCATTTTGATTTATATCAGTCTTTGAATCGACTGCCTATTCGAAATTCGCAAAATTGCAGTATGTTTCATCTGGCTTTGTTTGCCGGATCATTACAGGGTCACTGATGAGGCTTTATAAGCCGAAACTACGTAGTATGGCCCATCTTCTTTCTTATGAATGTTTTCATTGCTCTTAAAGGAACTCATTTTTGATTTTTATTTGCCTTCACTGCTGCTGGTGTTGTGCCGTGTGGCGGCCGTAAAACGTCTCCCCGTACATCAACCATAGTGCAGTTTATATTTTACTTTTGGTCCTTTGAGATCATCGTGAATATTCTGATAATTCAGAAATAAATTATTTGTTTAGACTCATTCTTGACAGGTTTTTAATTATTTGGACCCTATTTTGATTTATATCAGTCAGATTTACCCCCTAGAACTTCAGTTAAATAAAGCAAATTCTTCTGATACCGAGGCCCCGTTTTTGGATTTACATCTATCTATTGTAGATGGATTTGTTTCGTGCAAAATTTATGATAAACGTGATGACTTTGATTTTGAGATTGTAAATTTTCCTTTTTTGGATGGTGATATTCCTCGTGCGCCATCCTATGGCGTTTATATTTCGCAATTAATTCGATTTGCTAGAGTGTGTAGTCATGTAACTGACTTCAACACTCGTAATAAATTATTAACGGCTAAACTTCTTAATCAGGGTTATCGGTACCATAAACTACGCAAAGCCTTTTCAAAATTTTATAGACGCCATTCTGATTTAATTTCAAAATTCAATATTGGACTTAAATCTCTTCTGCAACAAGGTCTATCGGAACCCGAATTTTATGGTGACTTAGTATATAAATTCAGAAAAATATATAACCACAATGACTTCAGCACCCAATTTCGTAAAATCATTCTTCGATATAAAAAGATTGGGTACAACATGGATATTATACGACAGACTGCATGCATGGTAGTTAACCCAATCACGGTTGGCAACTTTGCTTCCCTCTTTAATTGCACGCCGGTGGGTCAGGCCTCAGATTCTATGACGGCTCCAACGTAAAGGCTTATTGAAAATTAAAGAGATAATGTTGGTTGGGGCCTGATGCTCTGTCTCTGGTCGGGCTCATCGGAGTCTAACTGTTGGTTTTCTTTTGCTCCAGCATTTCAGTGGTTTCTTGCTGTCGAGTCCTCACCGTTGTCTCACCTCTGTGGTTCTTTGATTTCTGTGTTCACGGAGATGTTGCACTGATGAGTTAGGAGGCCTTCATGCGGACTGAACAAATTATTTGTCTATATCGCGACGGAAGTAAGGGCGAGGATTGTGGCCACGTAAAATCGATTTAAGCCCCCCAGTGGAAATCTTCCACTGACCGTTCCACGGCGGCTCTTCTGTGGCGATTTATTTATGTTGTTGTTTGTTACTTACTGTGTGTATCACTTGTGTCTTTTAATTTTGGATGGCCATATGGCCATTTTGTGGGAAAGTAACTGTCCATATGGCCTTCCTTCGTTTAGGTTTCCATTATGGTCTGGTCGCTTAATGTTTGTATTTCTTTCCCTTTGGTGTCTTTTATGGATGGAGTAAGTTAATTGTATCAATTCCTGATCTTTGTTTTACTTCTACTTTGAATCGACTGCCTATTCGAAATTCGCAAAATTGCAGTATGTTTCATCTGGCTTTGTTTGCCGGATCATTACAGGGTCACTGATGAGGCTTTATAAGCCGAAACTACGTAGTATGGCCCATCTTCTTTCTTATGAATGTTTTCATTGCTCTTAAAGGAACTCATTTTTGATTTTTATTTGCCTTCACTGCTGCTGGTGTTGTGCCGTGTGGCGGCCGTAAAACGTCTCCCCGTACATCAACCATAGTGCAGTTTATATTTTACTTTTGGTCCTTTGAGATCATCGTGAATATTCTGAGAAATCAGAAATAAATTATTTGTTTAGACTCATTCTTGACAGGTTTTTAATTATTTGGACCTCATTTTGATTTATATCAGTCTTTGAATCGACTGCCTATTCGAAATTCGCAAAATTGCAGTATGTTTCATCTGGCTTTGTTTGCCGGATCATTACAGGGTCACTGATGAGGCTTTATAAGCCGAAACTACGTAGTATGGCCCATCTTCTTTCTTATGAATGTTTTCATTGCTCTTAAAGGAACTCATTTTTGATTTTTATTTGCCTTCACTGCTGCTGGTGTTGTGCCGTGTGGCGGCCGTAAAACGTCTCCCCGTACATCAACCATAGTGCAGTTCATATTTTACTTTTGGTCCTTTGAGATCATCGTGAATATTCTGAGAAATCAGAAATAAATTATTTGTTTAGACTCATTCTTGACAGGTTTTTAATTATTTGGACCCCATTTTGATTTATATCAGTCTTTGAATCGACTGCCTATTCGAAATTAGCAAAATTGCAGTATGTTTCCTCTGGCTTTGTTTGCCGGATCATTACAGGGTCACTGATGAGGCTTTATAAGCCGAAACTACGTAGTATGGCCCATCTTTTTTCTTATGAATGTTTTCATTGCTCTTAAAGGAACTCATTTTTGATTTTTATTCATCTTATTTTTCCTGCATGGCCGGTCAGATCCGTTGTGCCTTGGCACACCCAGATTTATAGGATGGATGACTGTATCCTGTCGATATCGACTGTTGCAATTAATTCATGAGTTGCGGCAATAGCAAACAAGTCTTCGGGGATACACCGATCAGTGATACCGCAGATCAGGCTTCGGGTAGACTGCCACCAATGAACAAAAAGGCTCTAATAAGACTTCGTAGAATTATTAGAACGTTGTGGTTGCTGGCCGCCTTTTTTATGTTTTTTAGCTCACCTGAGCACGAAGAGCTCAAGGTGAGCTATTGTGATCGCTTTGTTCCGTCGTCCGTCCGTCCGTCTGTCCGTCAACAATTTCTTTAAATGACATCTCCTCCTAGGCAAATGGCCGGATTTCAAAATCATTCCACAGAAATGTTCCTCTGGTGACCCTCTACCAAAATTGCTAAAATGGTTTTGCTCCGCTGAACAAAATGGCTGCCAGAGCTAAAAATAGAATAAAAAACTTCAAACGACATCATCTCCTACCGATTTCAAAACAATTTCACAGAAATGTTCCTTGGGTGAATGTCTACCAAAATTGCTAAAATGGTTCCGCTCTGCTGAACAAAATGGCCGCCACATCTAAAAATAGAAAAAAAGCCTTAAAATGATATCTCCTCCTAAGCCAATTGCCGGATTCCAAAATCATTTCACAGAAATGTTCCTCGGGTGACCCTCTACCAAAATTGCTAAAATGGTTTTGCTCCGCTGAACAAAAGGGCCACCAGAGCTAAAAATAGAAAAAATCTTGAAATCACATCTCCTCCTAGCCCAATGGCTCGATTTCAAAATAATTTCAAAGAGACGGTCCTTGTCTGACCCTCTAAAACAATTGCTAAAACGGTTTCGTTTTGCTAAACAAAATGGCCGCCAGAGCTAAAAATAGAAAAACTTTTATACGACATCTCTTTCTAGGCCAATGTCCCGATTTCAAAATAATTTCACAGAAATGTTCCTTTGGTGACCCTCTACCAAAATTGCTAAAAAATTTTTGCTCGGCTGAACAAAATGGCCACCAGATATGAAAATAGAAGAACCTTTAAACGATATCTGCTCCTAAGCCAATGGCCCGATTTCAAAATCATTTTACAGAAATGTTCCTCGGGTGACCCTCTACCAAAATTACTAAAATGGTTCTACTCCGCTTAACAAAATGGCCACCAGAGCTAAAAATAGAAAAACCTTTAAACGACATCTCCTCCTAAGCCAATGGCCTGATTTCGAAATAATTTCACAGAGACAGTCCTTGGCTGACCCTCTACCAAAATTGCTAAAACGGCTGTGCTTTGCTGAACAAAATGGCTGCCATACTTTTGCGGAAATGTTCCTAGGGTGACCCTCGTCCAAACTTGCGAAAATGGTTTTATTCCAATGAACAAAATGGCCACCAAAGTTAAAAATAGAAAAGACCTTTAGATGACAGCTTCTCTTAGGCCAGTGGCTAGATTTCGAAATAATTTTACTGAAATGTTTCTTGGGTGACCTTTTACCAAAGCTGCTAAAATGGTTTCCCTTGCTGAACACAATGGCTGTTTGATATTATTATTTTAGGACTAGCCTGCCCAGGCAAGGTGGTGCAATTTGGACCATCTATGCACATGAACTATATTGGTTTCATTGGGTGGCAGGGCTTGCGATGTCTTCTCGTGTTGGGTAAAATTCCAACAAAATTGGATACAACATCTTCAAAATGACCTAAATAGTGTTGACTGGGACGTTAAATCTCAATTTAAACAAAAGGGCATAAGAGGACAAGTCTGATCTGAATCCACACTGTTTGCAATAATGACTTTAAAGTAACCAGCCAACACAAAGCAGAAGACAATACTGAAGGTTTTAATAGAAACATCTTAATCACTCTTTGAAATTGTACATTTATATAAAAACAACAAGGTTTTAGACCTGTCAAAATATCAACAGGCAGTTGAAGATAGACTATTATACATAGCTCTGTCACTGCTTGCATAATATGGTATGAATCAGTAGGAATCAAAACAAACTGTGAAGTGACTAATATTGTTATGCCAGAAGGTATACATATTAAATTGTGCAGTGACTGTAGCTCTGATTGTATAATAGAAGTCACTTGGAGGTTAGGACCCAGGTGTTTGATATAGTTATAAACAGAGCTGCAAAGTAGAAGTAAAACAAAGATCAGGAATCGATACAATTAACTTACTCCACCCATCAAAGCCACCAAAGGGAAAGAAACACAAACATTAAGCGACCAGACCATAATGGAAACCTCAACAAATGAAGGCCATGAGGACAGTTACTCTCCCACAAAATGGCCATATGGCCATCTAAAATAAAAAGACACAAGTGATACACACAGTAAGTAACAAACAACAACACAACTAAACCGCCACAGAAGAACCGCCTTGGAACGGTCAGTGGAAAGATTTCCACTGGGGGGGGGGGGGGGGGCCTTAAATCGATTTTACGTGGCCACAATCCTCGCCCTTACTTCCGTCGCGATTTAGACAAATAATTTGTTCAGTCCTCATGAAGGCCTCCTAACTCATCCTAGCAACATCTCCGTGAACACAAATAATCAAAGATCCACAGAGGTGAGACAACGGTGTGGACTCGACAGCAAGAAACCACTGAAATGCTGGAGCAAATGAAAACCAACAGTTAGACTCCGATGGGCCCGACCAGAGACAGAGCATCAGGCACCAACCAACATTACCTTGAATTAGATCTCTCTAATTCTCAATAAGCCTTTACGTTGGAACCGTCATAGAATATGAGGCCTGACCCACCGGCGTGAAATTAAAGAGGGAAGCAAAGTTGCCAACCGTGATTGGGTTAACTACCGTGCATGCAGTCTGTCGTATAACATCCATGTTGTACCCAATCTTTTTATGTCGAAGAATGATTTTACGAAATTGGGTGCTGAAGTCATTGCGATTATATATTTTTCTGAATTTATATACTAAGTTACCATAAAATTCGGGTTCCGATAGACCTTGTTGCAGAAGAGATTTAAGTCCAATATTGAATTTTGAAATTAAATCAGAATGGCGTCTATAAAATTTTGAAAAGGCTTTGCGTAGTTTATGGTACCGATAACCTGGGCTAGATAACTACTAGGCTCTTGAAAATAATGTAGGTGGCTTAAGGATCTGCGCTGCAGTATACAGAATCAGCACCAAAAACTGTTTATTTTGGATGGAGTGATGTAGATAAGGTGGATATATGTTGATAGTTATAGGATAATTTTCCTTATCAATAAAACATTATGTTGTGGGTATTTATTAGAACCACCTTGCTCTTAATGAATATATACACACCATACATTTTTATCGAAAAATAAGGGAAACTTTAGCTGATGTACCACTAAATACCCACCATATCTACAGCTCTATGAACTAAAGATTTGACTAATTGATTGTTTTTGGGTTTAATGACACGTCAACCCTTGTGGGTCATTTTGTTTCCTCTCAGAGAAACAGAGAAAAGAGGTAGGAGAGATAGTAGAGGATATGAAAGTGAGGGACAGAGGAGAAAAGGCAAATGAATGGAAGGAAGTGTATATAGAAACAGAAGAAATAACATTCCCCCCTCTACCCATACTTGCAGCAAGGACAGTAGACCTTGTCCAACTGTGAGCCAATATCAGTTGGACACAACAGTGATGCAAGATACACTAATAGAGATTTAATAACAGTATTAATAAATGAATTCTGAGCCAAGGCACAGAAAAGAATCAAGCTGGCATATAGTATTGGCATGCCTAAATAGTGTTGAAATGGATGTAAAGCTCAACACAAACAAACAAATTAACCCTTGCCCTGCTGAGCCTGGATATGCCTTATCTTTCAAACAATGTAGATTCTGATCAGGTGGCTTCTTGGCTTCTAAAGAAGCCATCTGATCAAGAGCAGTTTGTGAATGGATAGGAATAAATTACATCATTTTAACCCAGTTTGTGCAGAAAACTTAGAATGGGATACTGGCAACCCGGGATTGGCAAACAGTGAAGGCCCAGATCAGATGCTGCTGAACTTGACGTCTGATCTAGGCCTACATTGTTTGTAATAGGTTCTGCCATTTTCCATATTAGGGGTTGATGTTGACAAAACAGTGTAGACCTAGAACAGATGCCACAGAATATGGCCTCTGTCTGATCAAAGTCTAATTTGATACTTACAGTACAGGACATTTTGAGTCAGATGCTGCAGAATGTGGCGTCCAATCGGAATTTACACATTTTGCTTACAGTAGAGAAATGTACAAGTAATAAACGAAATGTAAACAGTCTATACCGCAATTCAGGATCATTTTCCTAGCCTATATTCCCACACAATTGGCCCACCAGTGCTGTCAGTGCTTTGAAATATGCTATTGTTTCCCAAAATAAAACTGACTTCATAACGAACTTAAGTGCTTATGCTCGAAAATCTAATGTCATTTTTTCCAAAAACAAAACTTAACGTCATTTATATTCAAATACAAAAACTCCAGTGCAAACTAACACAATTTCATGTTATCAGAAAATTAGTGTTAGAAGCTTCTATGGTGAAATGGTTAAACTACTTGCCTAATAAACCAAGTTTCATGGGTTCAGTCCCATGCTTCTCCACACTTGAGGCGTTTTTGATGCCGAGAATCCACATCCTTTGAACACAGTGACTGAATTGAAGAAAATGTTACAAAATCTCCACCTGAGTTCTTAAATGGTTCTGTTACATTGAACAAACAGCACATAGACAAAAATAAAAACATCATCAAAAGATAATACAACTTGACTCAGGTGAGCGAATTAGGTCCATCATGGACCTCTTGTGTTTCTTTTTTTTTTGTTAGCCCACTTGTCACGTAGTGACAAGGTGAGCTTTTGTGATCACATTTTGTACGTCGTCCGTGCGTGCGTGCGACCGTAAACAATTTCAAATAAGTATATCTCCAGCTTTTCTCAGCCGTTTATGATCTGATCTTTTTGTAACTTTTCATAAACGAGGACAAGCATTAAATCTCGGACGAGTTCGAATTTGGTTTTCCAGTTACATCCCCTTGAGCGTGAAAATTTTCCCATATACTTATAATGTGGAAAACGACGTCTCCACTTTTTCTCAGCCATTTCTGATCCGATCTTCATCAAACTTGCAGATAACCAGTGGGGGACTTACAGTCTACGCCGAGTTCATATTTGGGATGCATGGGACAAACAGCTTTTGAGTTACCTGCCCTTAAGCATAAATATAAGTGAAAAATGGTGTCTCCAGCTTTTCTCAGCCGTTTATGATCTGATCTTTTTATCTTTTTGTAACTTTTCATAAACGAGAACAAGCATAAATTCTTGCACGCGTTCGAATTTGGCTTGAATCTGACGAGCGCTTTTTTTTTGTTTTTTTTTTTAAGTTACATCCCCTTGAGCGTGAAAACTTTTTCCTATAGACTTATGATAGGGGAAAACGACGTCTCCACTTTTTCGCCGCCATTTCTGATTCTATCGTCATCAAACTCGCAGATAACCAAGAGGGGCTTACAGGTAGCATTGCACTAAATACTGGGAGGTACCGGGATTTATCACTTTTTGACCGAGCTTTTAGTTGCGTTCTAAATACCAGACTTGCCTCCATTGGATATATATCCCATGTTTTATTTCAATGTCAGAAAATGATAGGGTATAAGGGACTAAAATGATGCATGTTTTATAAATATATCTGCAAGCTCAAAGACATTTTTGTTGATTTTATATGGTCACTCCTCCTTTAAAAATGTTGGTTTGTATTTACTCCGTTCTAGTAGGCAAACAAGCATGGTTGACTGTAACTTGAAAAGGAGCAGATCAACTTGTGATTTTTTTCTCATTAACTTGTTTGGCTAGGATGGTTCTATATACAAGTAAGGTTTGAAAAGTTTCGTGTGTGTAGTTTTTGTGGGAGCAGGTAAAATGTAACTATTGTCGCCTATGGAAAACATTAAGTGGAAAGCTCCCTACAGCAAAAGTAGGACCGCTGTCCTAGTTCAGTCATTACAGACTTTTTCCACGCATTTGTAGTTTCTGTCCCATTCTGTTTCATAAAATGTATCTTCATGGCATGTAAAAAAAGAGATGGTAGTGCTAATTTAGGTCTAACTGGGTGTATTTGATGAATTTTTGCCTCTGATCTATGTTCTTGGGAGGGGGTGTACTTTAAATCCATGTAAATCAGTTTTTATTGATGTTTTTGGAAAGGAGACCCTTTTATAGAACATATTTGCAGTAATTGTATCTGCACAAACACAAGAAAGAATCTAATCCATCTGGAATATAAAAGTAAGGTTTTCATGTAACTAGTACTATGTCTCAGACCAAAGCAAAACTTCAAAATTGTTTCGCCGAAACAGCCCGCTGCAATATCCGGATAAGTTTTTTCATCCGTTATAAGTTCTTTTTTATTGTATCCATGTAAAAGGATGTGATCAGATATACTCAGCAATTCCTCATGGCATTAAGACATTTATAAACATTTTCGTGGCATTTTTGTCCACAAAATATCCTCAAAATGCCATTTTTTACTTGAAATAGGGGATGTAGGTGTGGAAGTAGCCATAAAATGAGTATTGGTGCTATTTAGGTATACTTCTGTGCATTTTAGTATTGAATTGTTCCAAAGACATTGGAAAGAACCACTGATGCAAGCCGCTGTCTGGGTTCCATTACAGAAAGAGATAAACTTTGCACTTTTCAAAAGCTATGCTTTGCTCGGCTTTCATTGTTGATTCTGAAAGCGATAACCTTTTCGCAAACTTGAAAGATTCTTTGTGACTGAACTATTATTATGCATGACTAAATTATAAGATATGGCCTAAATTTCTATTTGGCAATTCTTTTGAAGCATCATAAAGAAACTAACAATTTGGCATAGGTAGCATTGCACTAAATACTGGGAGGTAACGGGATTTATCACTTTTGTACCGAGCTTTTAGTTGCATTCTAAATACCAGACTTGCTTCAATTGGATATATATCCCATGTTTTATTTCAATGTGAGAAAATGATAGGTATAAGGGACTAAAATGATGCATGTTTTATAAATATATCTGCAAGCTCAAAGAAACTTTTGCTGATTTTATATGGTCACCCCTCATTTAAAAATGTTGGTTTGTATATGCTTCGTTCTAGTAGGTAAACAAACATGGTTGACTGTAACTTGAAAAAGAGCAGAACCACATGTGCAGTTTTTCTCATTAACTTGTTGGGCTAGGATGGCTCTATAAATAAGTAAGGTTTGAAAAGTTTTGTATGTGTAGTTTTTGTGGGAGCAGGTAAAAGGTTACTATTGTCGCCTATGGGAAACATTTAGTGGAAAGCTCCCTATATATAGTCTACGTTGAGTTCAAATTTGGGCTGCACGGGACAAACAGCTTTTGAGTTACCTGCCATTGAGCATAAATGTAAGTGATTGGATCATTTTGTAACATTCGGTAAAGAGGAAAAGCATAAAATCTCGAGCGAGTTCGAAGTTGACTTGAATCTGACCAGTCGTTTTCCAGTTACATCTCCTTGAGTGTGAAATATTTTCCCATAGACTTACAATGAGAAAACAACGTCTCCAGCTTTTCTCGACCATTTCAAATCAGACCTTCATCAAACTTGCAGATAACCAGGAGCGCCATACAGTATGTGTTGTGTTTGAATTTGGGCCACGCAGGTCAAATGACTTCTGAGTTACCTGCCCTTGAGCATAAATATTAGCGAAAAACGGTGTATCCAGCTTTCCGCAACCGTTTTTGATCTGATCTTTTTGTTACTTTTGGTAAAGGAGGATAAGCCTAAAATCTCTAATGAGTTCGATTTTGGCTTGAATCTGACCACCGGATTTCCAGTTACATCCCCTTGAGGGTGAAAAATTTCCATAAATATTAGTGAAAAAATAGTATCTCAACCGTTTCTAAGCTGATCTTTTTGAAACTTTCATTAAACAAGCACAAGCATAAAAACTCAGTCGAGTTTGAATTTGGCTTGAATCTGACATTTGGTTTTGCAGTTACGGCCCTTACAGCTTTAAAAATCTTCTTGTCTGAAACCTGAAGGCCCAGGTCTTTGATGATGGCGTGAAGCTTCATCTAATGGTCCTCTAGTGAGATTGTTCAAATTATAGCCATGGGGCCAAAAATGCCCCCGCGCCAGAGCCCACTAGTTTTACATGGGCTTATATAGGGAAAATCTTTAATGATCTTGTCTGAAACCAGAAGGCCCAGGTCTTTGATATTTGGTATGAAGCTTCATCTAGTGGACCGATACCAACTTTGTTCAAATTATAGCCCTTGGGCCAAGAATGTACTACAGACACTGATTCTCAGGTGAGCGATTCAGGGCCCTCTGGGCTCTCTTGTTCGTACATCATTTTCATGTGATCCGATATACAGCACAGATTATCGAATTGCATGAGCGAAAAAAGAATATTTATCTCAACATTTACACCTGCGAAATCTGGAAGTCTGGTCAGCGTCCTTGACTGTTGCTCTGCGGATGATTATATTCTATAGAATAGTGAAGTAACCTATATGAGTGGATGCATGTGATCGTCTTGCGAATTTCATATTGTAGAACTCAAAATGTGCCGGCCCGTAAAAGTAGATAAAAATCAATTTTCTATCCGCGATTTTGTTCAGTTTTCTCATATACGCCAAACTACAGAGTAAAACCATCAAATTTAAGTGCAGCATCTTGACAAGGATGGGGAAAAGCAGTCTTGTTTGCGCGATGGTATTTATTATTATGAATTGCCTGGAGCGTTTGCCAGTTTCTGATGGTAATGCTATCAGTAAAAGAGATGAATCGGGGATAGAGATAACTATAGGACGGACAGGTAGTATAAACACTTCTGATAGTTTTTGTCCCTTTTGAATAAATGCGTTAGATGCCGGCATTGAAGGAAAGGGCATTGCAGATGGAAAACGGGTCCAGTTAGAAGAAAGAAGTTAGAAATAAGAAATGTCCCTACCCTGTTTTTGTACCAGAATGACGACAATAGTTTGACGGGGACGTAAAACCTCAATTCAAACCAACTAGCTAGCCTGAATCATTTCATGTGTCGAATATAATCGTATGATAGGGCAAATATTCGTACCACAAAATGCACGGGGCACTTAGACTAATGGGTAAGAGAGCTAACTTAACATTTGATCGCTTTGAGTTTGTGGATTGATCGGGTCACATGTTAGATTCCAGGTTCCACACCCGAAGGTCAGCTTTTTTTCAGGGCATTCCGCTTGTCGCCAATCTCTGATTAATGTTCGACTCGAAATAAGTGGAATAACATTAACAGGGACGTAAATCAAAACGTCCATCACGAAAACATCGCTTTATAATTTTAACCCCCTTGAACACCACTTTTATTATAAAAAACTGGGGTTTACAGGAGTGAACCTTTTCTTATTTCAGCTCTAAAATATAGATTATGGGTACTCGTTAGAACCGCCTCGATGAGGCGGTTCTAATGTGTACCCACAATCTATATTTTGAGCAGAAATAAGAAAAATATCACAATTTTTCATCTGAATTTTTTTTTTTTTCCGTCGGTAAAGCTTACAATGCATTTGTATAGGCATTTTTATAGTTTCAAACTGCATCAAGCACTGTCAAGACATCACGAAAACACGCCTATCTCCTATATTATTATGACCCCCTCGAACGCCACTTTTATATAGTAAAACTGGGGTTTGCAGAGGTAAACCTTATTTTTCTTATTTCTGCTCTTAAATAAAGATAGTGGGTACTCATTAGAACCGCCTCATCCAGGCGGTTCTAGCGAGTACCCACACTCTATAGTTTGAGCAGAAATAAGAAAGTGATCAGAATTTTTCATCCTAAAATTCACATTTTCCGGCGTTAAAAGTGACAATGTATTTGCATAGGCGTGTTTTCGTAATGAACATTTCTGCTTTGGAACATACCATATAATGAACAAATAACACCAAGGTTCATGTCACAGAGATGAGGAATTAGGACACACTTGCATAAAACATATACATTGTACTCACCGGAGTGAGTGATTTTAGTTTCACGTCCCACCAACAGCTAAGGTCATACGGAGACGGGACCTCGGTTTAAAGACTCATCCGAAAGTCTGGAGAAGCCCGGGATCGATCCTGCAATCCCTGGTTTAGAAGGCGAGTAGCTTGTACTCACCGGATATAGAAACTATACACACATTTTTAAATTGTCACTGGCAAAACATTTTAATAAAATTTGAATTCCAATTATATTACATTATCATCAGTGGCCTAATAGAAGTGAAGGCAATGATCTGTTTAAGCGAATAAAATGATTAATGAAAGCTACGAAGGCAATGGTAAAAATCTTCGTGTTCAAGTTGTCATTGAGTCAAACATATTAAGTCGCGAATGTGATTCCCATTTTTACCAATTATTACTCACCATCTAACGTTGGGAATAGTGTTTACAAAATGAAAACATTCACACTAGTTGAAATGTTATCAACCTTTTTATATTGCACCAAACCACCGGAACTGAGCGAAAAGAATGACATTTCTGATTGCTGTTTTTTTTTATCAAAATTTAAGACGCATCTGAAAATGTTTAAATGATTGAAAGCACTTTTGGGTCGATTTTTTGCTTGAAACATTATTTTGAAAATTTCGCTGAAAAAAGCAGTTTTTGAGGTTTCAATAAAATGTTTGTTTCTCGATAATTTTTCGGTGTTATGTTGTTTTTTTTATTCCTTGCTGTTAACTTTGCTGTTAACTTATTATTATTATATTATTTACTTATACGCAAAACTGTTGAAATAAAAATTCGATTACAAACAGATCTTGTGAAAAATGCACTTTTTTACATTTTCCCCAAAAACTTTGATTATGAACACCAGATTTTCCTTTAAATTGTTACAGGACTCATGTCTATTGTTAGTCAAATCCTTAATCAGTAATTTTAGCTGAATTATCCACTTGTTTTGTCAGGAGAGACGATTAAAAAGTGTATAGTTTCTATTTCCGATCAGTATACATCGAAGTTTTTAAAGATCAACCCAATCTGAGTCTTTCCTGGGTGCACAAGTCTTATTGAAGATTTTATTTAACTGATTACCAACACTGAATGTCTGTCACACGACAGCATAGCTCGCCTGTTTCACAGCATTGCATTTTGGAGAAAAAAGTTTGGCGGCAGGATGCTTCCAAACAGAGCCGAAACCGACAGCTTAATTGAGTACTAATAAACTGCTTAGATGATCTAAGCCTGCCCAAGAAGATTCATGGTAATTGAACCTCCCCAAGAACCCTAGTGGTTTGTTTAGGTGCTATGTCATTTCACCATAGAAGTGAAGGCAATGATCAGGAATCGATACAATTAACCCACAACTCCCATCAGAGACACCAAAGGGAAAGAAGCACAAACAGGAAACAACAAGACCCTAACGTAAACATCAATAGCGGAAAGCCAAACGGAGAGTTACTTTCCCACAAAATGGCTAATTCGCTATCCAAAACAAAATAATATAAGCGATTCACACACTCAAAGACAAACCATAACAACAAAAACAAAACGCGACATAAGAACCGCCTTGGAACGGTCAGTGAATCAAATTTCACTGGGGGGCTTTAATCGATATTACGTGGCCACAATGCTCGCCCTTATTTCCGTCGCGATTTAGACAAGTAATTAGTTCAGTCCGCATGAAGGCCTCCAAACTCATCAGTGCAACATCTCCGTGAACACAAGAATCAAACAACCACAGAGATGAAACAACGGTGCGGACTCAACAGCAAGAAACCACCGAAATACTGGAGCAAAAGAAGACCAACAGTTAGACTCCGATGGGCCTGACCAGATACGGAGCATCAGGCACCAACTAACATTACATACAATTAGATACTCTCTAATTCTCAGTAAGCCTTTATAATGGAACAGTCATGGAATCGGAGGCCTGGCCCACCGGCGTTCAATTAAAGGGTCAACTACCAAGCATGCAGTCTGTCATATAACATTTATGTTGTTACCTATCTTTTTATATCGAAGAATGATTTTACGAAACTGGGTGCTGAAGTCATTGCATTTATAAATCTTTCAGAATTCATATACTAAGTCGCCATAAAATTCGGCAATTTCAATAAGAGGGGCGTCAGGTATGTTTTGTTTGATGTAAGTTGTACAAAAATGTGTTCTGTGAGCAAACAGTGTAGACTCAGATCAAACGCCACGTTCTGTGACATCTTATGTCGGTCTACACTGTTTGCCAATGTAATCCAGATACAAAGTAGTACTGACCAGGGTGTATATACATTTTAAAGCATTTTTTATAAACCTTCAATGTGACCTAATGGCTAGTAAAAGTCCCACACAATCCGAAGGTATGTCTTCAAAATGACCAAAATAGTGTAGGCGGGGATGTACAATTTCAACGTAAACAAATGGAAACATTTAATTATGATTTGTACCACGTCATCGCAGAGCTTGGAGAAATATATAGGCCTGTATAGTGCATCCACGCAGAGCTGAATCCAACCGCACATGAGTACTTTGTTTGATTGTTTGATTTGAAGTGTAACGTCTCCGTCAACACTGTAATGGTCATTTTGGAGGCGTGGCTTCCAATTTTGGGGGACTTTTACCCGACACTGAGATGAAATGACATCTCAAGCCCTGTCGCCCAATGAAACCAATATGATTTATAAGCATGGACGGGCCGAATCGCATCACATTGCCTGGGCAGGCTTAGATCCTCTAAACGGTTACCAGTACACGTGTGCAGGTCGGTTTCAGAATACTGGTAAACAGTTTAAGGTCTTATTCCGCCCATGAAAATTAGGGGAAGACGGACCTTCCATGCATATTGGTTCCATCGGGTGACAACGCTGGAGATATCAATCAATGCCAGGTATAGGTCCTACAAAATTGGTAGCAAGTTCTCCAAAATGACCCAAATAGTGGTGATGGGGACGTTGAACCTCAATCAAACGAATAAACAATATGATTTTAATCCAGATACAAAGTAGTACTGACCAGTGTTTATAAAAATTTTGAAGCATTTTTAGCTCACCTGTCACGAAGTGACAAGGTGAGCTTTTGTGATCACTTTTCGTCCGTAGTCAGTGCATGTGTGTGTGTGCGTGCGTGTGTGCGTACACAATTTCTTCAAACAACATCTCCTCCTTAACCACTGATCAGATTTTGACCAAACTTCACAACAATGATCCTTTAGTGGTCCCCTTTCAAAGTTGTTCAAATGGTTCCCTTTGGGGCCCTTTGGTTTTACATGGGCTTATATAGAGAAAATCTTTAAAAATCTTCTTCTCTGAAACCGGAAGGCCCAGGTCTTTGATATTTGGTATGAAGGTTCATCTAGTGGACCCCTACCAAGATTGTACAAATTATAGTGCTAGGGCCAAAAATGCCCCGCCCTGGGGCCCTTTAGTTTTACAGGGACTTATATAGGGAAAATCTTTAAAAATCTTCTTCTCTGAAACCGCATGGCCCAGGTCTTTGCTATTTGGTATGAAGCTTCATCTAGTGGACCCCTACCAAGATTGTTCAAATTATAGTGCTGGGGTCAAAAATGCCCCCGCCCCGGGGCCCTTTGGTTTTACATGGGCTTATATAGGGAAAAGCTTTAAAAAAAAAAAAAAACTTCTTCTCTGAAACCACAAGGCCCAGGTCTTTGATATTTGGTATGAAGCTTCATCTAGTGGACAACTACCAAGAACGTTCAAATAATAGTGCTGGGGCCAAAAATGCCCCCGCCCGGGGCCCTTTGGTTTGACATGGGCTGATACAGGGAAAATTTTTAAAAATCTTCTTCTCTGAAACCGCTTGGCCAAGGTCTTTGCTATTTGCTATGAAGCTTTATCTATTAGACCCCTACAAAGATTGTTCAAATTATAGTGCTGGGGCCAAAATTGTCCCCGCCCCGGGGCCCTTTGGTTTTACAGGGGCTCATATAGGGAAAATCTTTAAAAATCTTCTTCTCTGAAACCGCAAGGCCAAGGTCTTTGCTATTTGGTTTGAAGCTTCACCTAGCGGACCCCTACCAAGATTGTTCAAATTATAGCGGTAGGGCCAAAAATGCCCCCGCCCCGGGGCCCTTTGGTCCACATGGGCATATATAGGGAAAATCTTTAAAAAGCCTTCTCTGAAACCGCAAGGCCCAGGTCTTTGATATTTGGTATGAAGCTTCATCTAGTGGACCCCTACCAAGATTGTTCAAATTATAGTGATCGGGCCAAAAATCCCCCCGCTCCGGGGCCCTTTGGTTTTACATGGGCTTATATAGGGAAAATCTTTAAAAAATATTCTTCTCTGAAACCGCACGGCCCAGGTCTTTGCTATTTGGTATCAAGCTTTATCTAGTGGACCCCTACCAAGATTGTTCAAATTATAGTGCTAGGGCCAAAATACCCCCGCCCCGGGGCCCTTTGGTTTCACATGGGCTTATAAAGGGAAAATCTTTAAAAAATCTTCTTCTCTGAAACCGCAAGGCCCAGGTCTTTGATATTTGGTATGAAGCTTCATCTAGTGGACCCCTACCAAGGTTGTTCAAATTATAGTGCTAGGGCCAAAGATGCCCCCGCCCCTGGGCACTTTGGATTAACATGGGTTTATATAGGGAAAATCTTTGAAAATCTTCTTCTCTGAAATCGCATGGCCCAGGTCTTTGCTATTTGGTATGAAGCTTCATCTAGTGGCCCCTACCAAGATTGTTCAAATTATAGTGCTGGGCCAAAATGCCCCCGCCCCGGGTCCCTTTGGTTTTACATAGGCTTATAAAGATAAAGGGAAAATCTTTAAAAAATCTTCTTCTCTTAAACCACAAGGCCCATGTCTATGCTATTTTGTATGACGCTTCATCTTGTGGACCTCTAGTATCTAGATTGTTTAAATGATAGCCCTGGGGCCAAAAATGCCCCCGCTCCGGGGCCCTTTGGGTTTTAGCCCACCTGAGCACGAATTGCTCATGGTGAGCTATAGTGATCGGTCAATGTCCGTCGTGTGTCGTGCGGCGTCAACAATTTGCTTTAAATGCTAGCTCCTCCTTAACCCTTGAGCCAATTTCAATAAAACTTCATAGGAATATTGCTGAGTTGACCTTCTACAAACACAGCTTAAATTGTTCTGCTCCGCTGAACAAGATGGCCGCCGGAGCTAAAACTAGAAAAAATCTTTAAACGACAACTTTTCCTGTACCTTAAGGCAAATTTCATTCAAACTTTATAGGAATGTTGCTTAGGTGACCCTCTACCAAAATAGCTAACATGTTTCCGCTCCGGTGAACAAAATGGCCGCAAGTCCTAAAATAGAAAATTCTTTAAACGACAACTCCTCTTGTACCCTTGGGTTAAATTAATTCAAACTTCATAGGAATGTTGCTCAGGTGACCCTCTACTTAAATAGCTAAAACGGTATTGCTCTGATGAGCAAAATGGCCACCATAGCTAAAAATAGAAAAACATCGTAAATTTGCTTCAAACACAAACTCCTCCTCAACCCTTGGGCCAATTTGATTCAAACTTCACAGGAATGTTGCCCAAATGACTCCCTACCAAAATAGCTAAAATCGTTGTGCTCTGACAAACAAGATGGCCACCAGAGCTAAAAATAGAAAAAAAAATCTTTAAACGACAATTGCTCCTGTTCCCTTGGGCCAAGTTTATTCAAACTTCATAGGAATGCTGCTTAGGTGACCATCTACCAAAATAGCTGAAAAGGTTCTGCTCTGATGAGCAAAATGGCCGCCATAGCTAAAAATAGAAAAACATCGTAAATTTGCTTCAAACACGAACTCCTCCTTAACCCTTGGGCCAATTTGATTCAACCTTCACAGGAATGTTATGTAGGTGACTCCCTAAAGAAAGAGCTAAAATCATTCCGCTCTGACTAACAAGATGGCGGCCAGAGCTAAAAATAGAAAAAAATCTTCAAACGACTACTCCTCCTTTACTCTTGGGCCAATTTTATTCAAACTTCATAGGAATGTTGCTTAGATGACCCACTACTAAAATAGCTTAAACACTTTCGCTCTGATGAGCAAAATGGCCGCCATAGCTAAAAACAGAAAAAAACTTTGTAAATTTACGTCAAAAAACCCGAACTCCTCCTCAACCTTTGGGCAAATTTGCTTCAAACTTCACAGGAATGTTAGTTAGGTGACTCCCTGCCAAAATAGCTAAAATCGTTCAACGTGGCGAACAAGATGGCCACCAGAGCTAAAAATAGAAAAAAATCTTCAAACGACAACTCCTCCTTACCCCTTGGGCCAATTTGATTCAAACTTCACAGGAATATTATGTTGTAGACTCGCTACCAAAATAGCTAAAATTGTTCCGCTCTGACTAACAAGATGCCCGCCAGAGCAAATTTCTTCAAACGACAATTCCTCCTTACCCCTTGGGCTAATTTGATTGAAACTTCAAAGGAATATTATGTCGTTGACCCTCTACCATATTAGCTAAAATGGCCACCAGAGCTAAAAATAGAAAAACATTGTAAATTTGCTTCAAACTTCACAACAATGATGCCCAGGTGACTCCCTACCAAAATAGTTAAAATCATTCCACTCCGATAAACAAGATGGCCACCAGGGCTAAAAATAGAAAAAAATATTCAAACGACAACTACTCCTGTACCCTTGGGCCAATTATATTCAAACTTCATAGGAATGTTGCTTAGATGACTCTCTACCAAAATAGCTAAAATGGTCTCGCTCCGATGAATAATATGGCCGCCAGAGCTAAAAATAGAAAAACATGTTTTTTTCAAATGCGAACTCTTCCTAAACCCTTGGGTCAGTTTGATTCAAACTTCAAAGGAATGTTTCCTAGGTGACACCCTACCAAAAAAGCTAAGATCGTTGCAGTCTGATGAACAAGATGGCAACCAGAGCTAAAAATAGAATGTACTAGAGACAGTAACATTCAGGTGAGCGAATCAGGGCCCTCTGGGCCCTCTTGTTTCTACAAAACTTCAATCTGAATGTGACATAATCTTGACCCCGAGGCCCCGCACACGGGCCATACCTCGGGGACAGGTGTTTTCGAATAAAATTTTACACTATTGTCAACATACATTTTAGGCGCCGGGTTCCGTGGCAGCTGATCAGGGTCTCCAGTCGCTTGATTCTAGTCCAGATTCTGTAGATAACCAGGCAATAAGAATAGTGAGGCTATTTTCTATAAATAACCGTTTCTGAGATTTCCTACAGATCAATGGTAGTCACGTGAACATCAGCACTGCAGCGTTTCGGTGCGTTATTCTGATGCGCTTCCCCGCTTGATAACTTTGGGTTAATTGACAAAGATTCGACCAAAATGCATTAAGAACTAATTTGCCCATTTTATTTTACCTTCACCCATATATGACTGTGGGATCTTCCACCTAGTAAGTTTGGGCTGGTCCATTTCCAATTACAGGGGTTCCAGGTTTGTTTTATTTGTTAAAAAGGGCATCTGTCATTTGTACCCACGCATGTTTTTTTCTTGAAACTTAGTATATTGATTACTCAGCATATACAACCTAAGAAAATGCATTTATTAAATTATATAGATAAACGTAGGACTCAGGTGGCAACCCTGACTGACTCTCTCCATGAGCTAATGCCCGTCTCTAAATAAGTTTGTCTAAAATCTAAAGTTTTATTTAGTTTCAAGATTTGTGAATTTGATCGAATGCAGAACTCCATAGGCATTCTTTTGATACCACACAACCTTTTGAATTAAATAACGTGTACATATTATGATTAGATAATTATCAAAAATGCCATTTTTTTAATCAAAATTTAAAAAAAAAATATCTGCTTTCAATTCCTAAGCTAAATATGTTCTAGTCTGTGTCATGATATCATATTACCAGGAGAATTTGCCATATGTATCTTCTGTAGCTATGCCGAATTTTATGAAAATCCAAAACCGGTAACACTGTAATTTTTCTCCTTTTATGGTTTAGGCCGTTTTTGCGAAATTAGCATTTTTGTTGAAATCAACAAAAACCTTACAGAGATGCATTGCTTTCAAAATTCCTAACACTTATCTGATAAAATGAGTTTATACAGATCAAAATAAATATATCGTGAGCTGACATAGCCTTGAAACCATTAAATGTCATGAATTTCTAGTATTTGCCTTCCATTTGTTCAATGTGGTCTATCAAATAGTAGATAATAGAACACACTAAATCAAAAGATATTATAATTAACAAATTAGGCCTAACAATATCTATTGCTTTTATTCTTAGCGGCAAAATTATTGTGAACATGTGCAACTTTGTATACAAGTCATGTTATTAAAATATGTGTAAGGCAAGGAGAACCATTACTTCCATTGCCATACTGAGATGATGTGCAAAGATGCAATTGTCAGTGGTATGTAATTACTTGTACACGTAGTCACATACGCCTATAGGTTGTACTGTTTATATATTCATGGCAAGAGCTAGCCCCAAATATACTCTGTATTTATGTCCACTTGGTTTCTTATCCTAAAACACACTCATAAAAACGTATAGTAATTATCGGTCAGTATTACCCAAGACTGAAACTGATATTTAGTTTTTGTTCTCTGTTGCCAAAGATATCATTGATGAATGCGGCACAGAATATTGTATGCTGTTCAGTGACAAAGACACATTTTGCATCAGACAGGAGAGCAAGAGTTTCCTTCCTTACAGTATGCAAACTTGAAAATGCTTCTTTTCTGCACTGGTATTGTAATTGTTGGCGTTTCTATAGTGTCTCATTTGTCTGTTTTAAGTTTATCACGGTAAGGAGCTTTTTAGTATTTTTCTGTGGTTGTAAAACTTTCACTCACTTACTGAACATTTCTGCTGAATGCAAGTTCATTGTTCTTTTAAAGCACTGTTCTTGCTTGCTTTATTGTTCATTAATACGTGACTGTGCAATTTATCCTTCAGCGTAGCAAGATTATTGGAGTTTTTGGATAGAAAGTGCATCGTAGTGTATTCGCTAAAAATAATTTAGTAGGCTTACATCATAGTGTAGTTTATATTTTCTTGTCCTTTGGGATCATTGATTCCATTGTGGAATTTTGAAAATACTTGAGGGTCACCGATGAGGCCAAATTGGTCGAAACGAGCTGGTCTGGCCCAGAAAACATGCACACTTCATATTTTCTAGTTCTGTGGTGAATTCCTTGCTTCCAAAGGATAACCTTTTTACAGAACATATTTAACGTCACTACAGCTGGTGTCTGGGAATGTGTGACGGCCGTAAAAAGTCTCCCTGTCTTACATCATAGTGTAGTTTATATTTTCTTGTCCTTTGGGATCATTGATTCCACTGTGGAAATTTGAAAATACTTGAGGGTCACTGATGCGGCCTAATTGGCCGAAACTAGCTAGTCTGGCCCAGAAAACATGCACACTTCATATTTTCTAGTTCTGTGGTGAGTTCGTTGCTTCCAAAGGATAACCCTTTTACAGAACATATTTACGAGTACGTACATGCAACACAATATTCAGCTGTTCATCAAATATTGTATTTTGAATCTTTTTGTTTCACTTGTTCAAGACATTTCTGAGCTAGTTTTTGTTTTGCACTTTTTCTGTACTCGTCTTTTGTGATTTTTCACATCCTTGTTGTAGGTATTTGGTGTCTTTCAATTGTTTGGCTGGACTGTGTTTTATTATTGTGGCTCAGTCTGAATTTATTTCACTTTAACTACATGGGCATTTTAATGCAGTAATTGTTCTTAATATTAAGAGTTCTTGTAATTATCAGCTGAATGATATTCAGATGGGATTTGGACAAGACGTATGCCTTTTTATGCCCCGCGAGAATCTTTGATTCGGGGGCATACAGTATTTGCCGTGTCTGTCTGTTTGTTTGTTTGTCTGTCTGTCCGATCATAACTTCAAAATTATTTGACCTAGCCCCATGAAACTTCACGCACTTATTCACGATCACAAGGGCTACATTCTGACCAAGGGCCATAACACTGTCGTCATTTTGGCTGAATTATCTCCCCTTGAAATTTTGCAAAAACTCAGAAATCGGCTCCCAAGGGTGGGGAGGTGCATTGGTCACCTAACGTGACAGCTCTTGTTGTAGTTACTAAAAGTGATCAAGTAGTCACATTGTTAGCTTTTTACATACGAATTCATTATTGATGAAATTCTGATATTTTTGAGTCATTTATCTTTGTGAAAATGTTTTTTTTTTTTTTTTTTTTCTTTTAAGTACAAACATTTCAGTTATGAATTATTGTACAAGTAGTATTATGTAGTGTCATTACAGAAGAAATGTTTTATCCAAAAATGTGTACGATTTCTAAACTGATCAAACTGGCATCGCGTAAACGCCGTATCTCCATTATGGCTACACTTCTGATGAAAATTCCGTAATATTTTTCTGAGTAACTGGAAACATGGGTTGTCGGTGCTCGTTAGACCGCCTCATTGAGGCGGTTCTAACGAGTACCCACAACCTATGTCTTGGAGCAGAAATAGGAAACACAATGTACACCCCGTAAACCCCAGTTTTCTCTATATAAAATGGGGTTTAGAGGGGTGTTCATTTCACGGACTTTATCACGTGATGCCTACATAACACAAGGGCGGATAGCAACCACAAATAGTTGATCCGTTTGCCCTTTTTAGTTGTGTTTGGCGAAGTAACTCAGTCTGCGGTGGTCTATATAAAGGTGATATTTCCTTCTTTATGGGGCGATTGTTTATCAATCGACCCAAAGTTAGTAACTACAATTCCTCTTCAGTGACCATCACCAATTGTTGGAAATCCACGTAACGTTATGTATAGTAATGGAATAAAAATCTGCAATGGAATCATGAATTGAGTTTGGAAGATCAACAGATCAGACACCACAGAACGCGGCATCTGATCAGGGTCTACAATATTTTCTTTAAGTGTGTGGATTTATTGCAAAACACGTTTTCTGGTAAGGATTTACACGTTTTCTTACAGTACAGGGATGTAGGGGTTAAACGAAGTATTAACAGTCTATGCCACCGTTCAGGATCGTGTTTTATTTACTATAAAGCCAATATTCATAGTTAACATGCAAATGTCCATGGAAATTTTAGCTTTAAAGTAAAGTGGAATTATTCATGACTTTTGGCTTCTGGCGATCTTCCACCTGCCTAATCACATGTTTTGATTTCAACATATATCGAAATACCTTAAAGAAGATCTTATAATTACTTGATCGTTATCATTATTTATAATTTATTTAGTGTTAGATTATAGGCGTCATCTTACAAACCTTCACTCTGAGTTTCTGAAGTTGGTTCTTACATTTTTATCCCCCGACCGAATAGGTTCGGGGGATTTAGCGATCAGCCTGGCGTCCGTTCATCCGTCCGTAGACGCAACCTTGTGATGGCCATAACTCCTATACCCTTTGAGATTCATTGATAGTTCTTGGCACAATTCTTCACAAGGCTGAGACGACGTGTCATGCGCAAGAACCAGAACTCTGGATACCATACTTTTTTAGTTATTTCCCCTTTTAATAAAAAAGAATGTCTACTTTGTGATGGCCATAACTCAAATACCCTTTGAGATATATTGATGGTACCTGGCACAGTTGTTCACAAGGCTGAGACAGCGTGTCATGCACAATGACCACAACTCTGGCTGCCATGGTTTTTAAGTTATCTCCCCTTCCAATAAAATAGAGTGACTACCTTGTGATGGCCATAACTCCATTACCCTATACCTGGCACAGTTGTTCACAAGGCCGAGACAGTGTGTCATGCACAAGAACCACCACTCTGGCTTGCCATGGTTTTTGAGTTATCTCCCCTTCCAATGAAATAGAGTGACTACCTTGTGATGGTCATAACTCCAATACCCTTTAAGATATATTGATGATACCTGGCACAGTTGTTCACAAGGCAGAGACGGTGTGTCATGTACAAGAACCACAACTCTGGGTGCCATGGTTTTTGAGTTGTCTCCCCTTCCAATAATAAAGAATCACTACCTTGTGATGGCCACATCTCCAATACTCTGAGAAATATTGATGGTACTTGGCACAGTTGTACACGAGGATAAGCGTGTCACGTTCAAGAACAACAACTCTGGTTGCCCTGGTTTTTTAATTATCTCCCCGAACAATATAACCTTTTGATGGCCATACGCCAATACCCTTCCAGATATATTGATGGCACTTGGCACAATCGTATACAACAATTCTGGGTGTTATGATAAATATTTGGGTTATCTACCCTTCCAATATAACAGTATGACCAGCTTTTGATTTCCAACACCCTTTGAGACATACTGATGGTACTTTGTACAGAAATGCATGAGCTTAAGCAGGCATGTCATGCGCAAGAACCACAGTTCTGAGTACCCTAATTTTTTAGTTAGCTCTCCGGAGGTATAATCTTGTGATGGCCATAACTGCAATACTTTTGTGATATATTGCTGGTTTTATTCTGGAGCACTTTCTATTAGTGAAAAATCTTCTGAAGGCCATATTGGCTTTTGGTCGGGGGATTTGCCATCTCTTCAGATGGCTATTTTTAATGTTGCAATAAGCGTGTATAAGCCAACAAGATTATCATACGAAGCAAATTGTTTATCCGAAGCATGAAGCCTTCCAAACGGGTCAACGTCCGACCGACAGCGACACGACGTGGTAACGACGTATTTCTGTCGGCCCGACGTTGGCCTTCTGTTGCGTGCTAGCTGGGCTGTTCATAAGGAATTCAACTATTTTTAATACGTTTACTTCCCTGAAGTTGTATGTTGTAATTATCAGCTGAGCGATATTCAGATGTGGGATTTGGACAAGAAGTGTGCTTTTTAGCTCACCTGAGCACGAAGTGCGCATGGTGAGGTATTGCGATCAGTGAATGTCCGTCGTGCGTCGTCAACAAGTTGATTTAAATGCGAACTCCTCCTAAACCCTTGGGCCAGTTTGATTCTAACTTCACAGGAATGTTGCCTGGGTGACTCCCTACCAAAATAGCTAAACTCATTCTGCTCCGATGGACAAGATGGCCACCAGACTTAGAAATAGAAAAAGAAAATCTTTAAACGCCAACTCCTACTGTACCCTTGGGTCTGTTTAATTCAAACTTCACAGAAACGTTGTTTAGGTGACCCTTTACCGCAATAGCTAAAACGGTTCCGCTCCAGTGAGCACAATGGCCACCAGAGCTAAAAATAAAGAACATCGTAAATTTGCTTCAAACGCGAACGCCTAAACTCTTGGGCCAGTTTGATTCAAACTACACAGGAATAATGCCTGGGTGGCTGCCTACCAAAATAGCTAAAATCGTTCCGCTCCAAACAAGATGACCGCCAGAGCTAAAAGTAGAAACTCTTTAAACGCCAACTCCTACTGTACCCTTCGGCCAATTTCATTCAAACTTCACAGAAACGATGCTTAGATGACCTTTTACTAAAATAGCTAAAACGGTTCCGATCCAGTGAGCAAAATGGCCAAAAGGGCTAAAAATAGAAAAACATCGTAACTTTGCTTCAAACGCGAACTAAACCCTTGGGCCAACTTGATTCAAACTTCATAGGAATGTTGCCTAGGTAATTCCCTGCAAAAATAGCTAAAACCGTTCCGCTCTGACGAACAAGATGGCTACCAGAGCAAACAATAGTAAACAACATCTTTAAACGACAATTCCTTTCGTACCCTTGAGCCAATTCCATTCAAACTTCATATGAATGTTGCATAAGCGTCGCTCTACCAAAATAGCTAAAATGGATCGGCTCCGATGAACAAAATGGCCGTCAGAGATAAAAGTAGAAAAACATCGTAAAATTTGCTTCAAATGCGAACTCCTTCTAAACCCTTGGGAAAATTTGATTTAAACTTCACAAGAATGTTGCCTAAGTGACTCCCTACCAAAATAGCTATACTTGTTCCGCTTTGATGAATAAGATGGCCGCCAGAGCTAGAAACAGAAAAAAAACTTGAAACGACAACTTCTGTACACGTGGGCCAATTTCATTCAAACTTCATGGGAATGTTGCTTAGGTGACTTTCGTCCAAAATAGCTAAAACAGTTCTGCTCTGATGAACAAAATGGCCGTCATAGCTAAAAATAGAAAAACATCGTAAATTTGCTTCAAACGCGAACTCCTCTTAAACCCTTGAGTCAGTTTGATACAAACTTCACAAGAATGTTTCGTAAATGACCCCATACCAAAAAAGGTAATTTCGTTCCGCTCTGACAAACAAGAGCTAAAAATAGAGACAACTCCTCCTGAACCCTTGGGCCAATTTCATTCAAACTTCATAGGAATAAACCGACCCCGATAGCTCAGTTGGTAGAGTGTCCGTTCCGGGGAACGGGAGGTCACGGGTTCGATCCCGGGCCGCGACATACCAAAATCGTTAAGAATGGTACTAGCTGCTCCTCGCTTGGCACTCAGATTTACGGGGTAGAGCTAGGACTGGTCGACCCAGTGTCAGGATAATGTGACTGGGTGTGGTATCATGTAATGTGTCTGGGACATGATACTTCAGTGAGGCTGCACTTTAAAAGTGAGCATTGAGCTCCCTGTCGCAACCAGACACCGTCGTGATATGACTGAAAAATTGTTGAAAGCGACGTTAAACCCGATTCACACACACACACACACACACACACACACACACACACACACACACACACACACACACACACACACACACACACACACACACACACACACACACACACACACACACACACACACAGGAATAATGCTTGCATGACCTACCGAAATAGGTAATTTAAACGATTACGCTCGGGTGAACAAAATTGCTGCCAGAGCTAAAAATCGAAAAAACATTGCAAATTTGCTTCAAACGCGAACTCCTCCTAATCCCTTGGGCCAGTTGGATTCAAACTTAACAGGATTTTGCCTTGGTTGTCATTTGGGTGACATGGAGACTCCCAAAATAGCTAAAATCGTTACGCTCTGACAAACAAGTTGGCCACCAGAGCTAAAAATAGAAACAAAATCTTCAAACGAAAACTGCTCCTGTACCCTTGGACCAATTTCATTCAAACTTCGTAGGAATCTAGATAACCCTCTACCAAAATAGCTGAAGTGATTCCGCTCTGATGAACAAAACGGCCACCAGAGCTAACAATAGAAAATACATGGTAAATTTGCTTCAAACGCGAACTCTTCCTGCACCCTTGGCCCAATTTGATTCAAACTTCACAGGAATGTTGCCTTGCTGACTCCCTACCACAATAGCTTAAATTGGTCCACTCTGACGAACAAGATGGTCGCCAGAGCCAAAAATAGTATGTGCTAGAGGCAGTGACACCCAAGTGAGCGAATCATGACCCTCTGGGCCCTCTTGATTGTATTTAATAAAAGTGATCAAGTAGTAAGAGTGTTTTCTTTTTACATATGAATTCATTGTTTATAAAATTCTGTTATTTTTAGCTCACCTGACCGAAGGTCATCGTGAGCTTTTGTGACTGTGAAATGTCCGGCGTCGTCGTTCGTCGTGCGTCGTGCGTCCGTAAACTTTTCTTGTTAAAGGTGCATTATTGAGCTACCGGGTCTCATTTTTTTTCTGGTTTTTATCTTCAATGCATACTCTTTTGTCATGCGTACACTTTTGGAGCCAAATACAGCTTCAGAACTTTGTGAAAATGGTCGTTTTCATTCGTGTTTACCCTTCGCTCTGAACATGTGTTCGGAATTTCTGTTCTAAAAATAAATCTGTCACTTTACACATGCATGGCGACAGTATCGTATCTGAGTGTCAATACTTATGGCATGGTATTCAGCGTCATATTTTTTCCGATTCAGGCATGGCTTAAGCAAACAAGGCCAAAAATGAACGTCGCATAACGTCATATATGGGAATTCAATTTTTGGCACGAACTAAAAATAGATCTAACTAGTGTTCGAAACCTAGTTAGGGAATCCCTCTCAAATTCGTTTACCTGTCAACATAATTGTTCGCATTTTTGCATAAAATGCATTCATTTGTATTGTTTTAAAGACAAAATACCGGCTATATGTATTTTATTTTTGGAAGCATTTTTTCCGGATAGCTCAATAATGCACCTTTAACACTCTAGAGGCCACAGTTTTGATCCAATCATCATCAAATTTGGTCAGAATGATCATCATGACAATACGTCGGTCAAGTTTGAATATGGGTCATGTCGGGTCAAGAAGTAGGTCAGTAGGTCAAATCAAAGGAAAACCTTGTTAACACTCTAGAGGTCACAATTTTGGTCCAATCATCCTCAAACTTGCTCAGGGAGATCATCTTGATAATATCTCGGTCCAGTTCGAATATGGATCATGTCGGGTTAAAAAGTAGGTCAGTAGGTCAAATCATAGAAAAACCTTGTTAACACTCTAGAGGCCGCAGTTTTGGTCCAATCTTCCTCAATCTTGGTCAGAATGTTCATCCTGACAATATCTCGGTCAAGTTTAAATATAGGTCATTTCAGGTGAAAAAGTAGGTCAGTAGGTCAGATCATAGAAAAACCTTGTTAACACTCTAGAGGCCACAGTTTTGGTCCAGTCATCCTCAAACTTGATCAGAATGAGCATCCTGACAATATCACGGTCAAGTTCGAATATGGGTCATTTCGGGTCAAAAAGTAGGTCAGTAGGTCAAACCACAGAAAAACCTTGTAAGCATTCTAGAAGCCACAGTTTTGGTGCAATCATCCTCAAACTTGTTCAGAATGATCATCCTGGCAATATCTCAATCAAGTTCGATTATGGGTCATGTCGGCCAAAGAAAATGGGTCAGTAGGTATTCATAGAAAAATCTTGTTAACATTTAGAGGCCACAGTTTTGGTCCAATCATCCTAAAACTTGCTCAAAATGATCATCCTGACAATATCTCGGTCAAGTTTGAATATGTGTAATGTTGGGTCAAAAAGTAGGTCAGTAGGTCAAATCATAGAAAAACTATGTTAATACTCTAGAGGCCACAGTTTTGGTCAAATCATCATCAAACGTACTCAGAATGATCACCTCTGCAATATCTAGGTCAAATTCTAATATGGGTCATTTGGGGTCAAAAGTTGGCCAAATCATAGAAAAACCTTTTTTACACTATAGAGACTGCAATTATCATCAAACTTGCTCAGAATGATCATCTTGACAATATCTAGGTCAAATTCGAATATGGGTCCTGTGGGGTCAAAAAGTAGGTCAGTAGGTTAAATCATAGAAAAAACCTTGTTAACACTCCAGAGGCCACAGTTTTAGTCCAATCGTCATCAAACTTACTCAGAATTGTCTTCTTTTGGTAACCCTTGCTCAGGAAGGGTATTTTATTTGACAGAAAATGCTGTTAGTAAACAGTGCAGACCCTGATCAGATGCCACATGCTGCGACGTCTGATCTGTGCATATGCTGTTTGCCAGGCTACCCCTTCAGGGGTTTCCCGTCTTTTTAGGTGTTATTATAACTTTAAACAAATATTCTGTATGATAATACAGTATCTCAAGCAATTCATACTTTCAGGGTGTTTGGATCATGGTCAAAGTTCTTTTGGCTATTTTTAGAAAAAAAACTGTCATCACTCGACCTGCTTTTATTGATAGATATTAATATAACTTCACACAAATGTTGGGTCGGATCATATCTCCAACATGGTAAACTCTCAGGGTCCTGTGCACAAGGTCAAGGTCACTGTAGCTATTCTTTTTTTAGCTCACCTGACCGAAGGTCAGGGTGAGCTTTTGTGACTGTGAGATGTCCGGCGTCGTCGTGCGTTGTGCGTCGTTCGTCGTGCGTGCGTAAACTTTTCTTGTTAACACCCTAGAGGCCACAGTTTTGATCCAATCATCATCAAACTTGGTCAGAATGATCATCATGACAATATGTCGGTCAGTTCGAATATGGGTCATGTCGGGTCAAAAAGTAGGTCAACAGGTCAAATCAAAGGAAAACCTTGTTAACACTCTAGAGGCCAGAATTTTGATCCAATCATCCTCAAACTTTCTCAGGATGATCAAATTGATAATATCTTGGTCAAGTTCGAATATGGGTCATGTCGGGTCAAAAAGTAGGTCAAAGCACAGAAAAACCCTTGTCAGCACTCTAGAGGCCACAGTTTTGATCCAATCGTCCTCAAACTTGCTCAGAATGATCATCCTGACAATATCTCGGTCAAGTTCGAATATGGGTCATGTCGGGTCAAAAAGTAGGTCCCCAGGTCAAATCAAAGGAAAACCTTGTTAACACTCAAGAGGCCACAGTTTTGGTCCAATCATCTCAAACTTGTTCAGGATGATCATCTTGATAATATCTTGGTCAAGTTTGAATATGGGTCATGTCGGGTCAAAAAGTAGGTCAGTAGGTCAAATCACAGAAAACCCTTGATAGCACTCTAGAGGCCACGGTTTTGGTCCAATCATCCTCAATCTTTCTCAGAATGATCATTCTGACAATATCTCGGTCAAGTTCGAATATGGGTCATGTCGGGTCAAAAAGTAGGTCACCAGGTCAAATCAAAGGAAAACCTAGTTAACACTCTAGAGGCCACAATTTTGATCCAATCTTCCTCAAACTTTCTCAGGATGATCAAATTGATAATATTTTGGTCAAGTTCGAATATGGGTCATGTCGGGTCAAAAAGTAGGTCAAAGCACAGAAAAACCCTTGTAAGCACTCTAGAGGCCACAGTTTTGGTCCAATCGTCCTTAAACTTGCGCAGAATGATCATCCTGACAATATCTCGGTCAAGTTCGAATATGGGTTATGTCGGATCAAAAAGTTGGTCACCAGGTCAAATCAAAGGAAAACATTGTTAACACTCTAGAGGCCACAGTTTTGGTCCAATCATCCTCGAACTTGCTCAGGATGATCATCTTGATAATATCTTGGTCAAGTTTGAATATTGGTCATGTCGGGTCAAAAAGTAGGTCAGTAGGTCAAATCATAGAAAAACCTTGTTAACACTCTAGAGGCCACAGTTTTGGTCCAATCTTCCTCAATCTTGGTCAGAATGTTCATACTGACAATATCTCGGTCAAGTTTGAATATAGGTCATTTCAGGTGAAAAAGTAGGTCAGATCATAGAAAAACCTTGTTAACACTCTAGAGGCCACAGTTTTGGTCCAGTCATCCTCAAACTTGATGAGAATGATAATCCTGACAATATCACGGTCAAGTTCGAATATGGGTCATTTCGGGTCAAAAAGTAGGTCAGTAGGTCAAACCACAGAAAAACCTTGTTTAGCACTCTAGAAGCCACAGTTTCGGTGCAATCATCCTCAAACTTGCTCAGAATGATCATCCTGACAATATCTCAGTCAAGTTCGATTATGGGTCATGTCGGCCAAAGAAAATAGGTCAGTAGGTATTCATAAAAAAATCTTGTTAACACTTAGAGGCCACAGTTTTGGTCCAATCATCCTCAAACTTGCTCAAAATGATCATCCTGACAATATCTCGGTCAGGTTTGAATATGTGTCATGTTGGGTCAAAAAGTAGGTCAGTAGGTCAAATCATAGAAAAACTATGTTAACACTCTAGAGGCCACAGTTTTGGTCAAATCATCATCAAACGTACTCAGAATGATCATCTCTGCAATATCTAGGTCAAATTCTAATATGGGTCATTTGGGGTCAAAAGTAGGCCAAATCATAGAAAAACCTTTTTTACACTCTAGAGACTGCAATTATCATCAAACTTGCTCAGAATGATCATCTTGACAATATCTAGGTCAAATTCAAATATGGGTCATGTGGGGTCAAAAAGTAGGTCAGTAGGTTAAATCATAGAAAAAACCTTGTTAACACTCCAGAGGCCACAGTTTTAGTCCAATCATCATCAAACTTGCTCAGAATTGTCTTCTTTTGGTAATACCTTGCTCAGGAGGGGTATTTTATTTGACAGAAAATGCTGTAAGTAAACAGTGCTGACCCTGATCAGATGCCACATGCTGCGACGTCTGATCTGGGCCTATGCTGTTTGCCAGGCTACCCCTTCAGGGTTTTCCCGTCTTTTTAGGTGTTATTATAACTTTAAACAAATATTCTGTATGATAATACAGTATCTCAAGCAATTCATACTTTCAAGGTGTTTGGATCATGGTCAAAGTTCTTTTGGCTATATTTAGAAAAAACATTGTCATCACTCGACCTGCTTTTATTGATAGATATTAATATAACTTCACACAAATGTATGGTAGGATCATATCACCAACATGGTAAACTCTCAGGGTCCTGTGCACAAGGTCAAGGTCACTGTAGCTATTCTTTTTTTAGCTCACCTGACCGAAGGTCAGGGTGAGCTTTTGTGACTGTGAGATGTCCGGCGTCGTCGTGCGTTGTGCGTCGTTCGTCGTGCGTGCGTAAACTTTTCTTGTTAACACCCTAGAGGCCACAGTTTTGATCCAATCATCATCAAACTTGGTCAGAATGATCATCATGACAATATGTCGGTCAGTTCGATTATGGGTCATGTCGGGTCAAAAAGTAGGTCAACAGGTCAAATCAAAGGAAACCTTGTTAACACTCTAGAGGCCACAATTTTGATCCAATCATCCTCAAACTTTCTCAGGATGATCAAATTGATAATATCTTGGTCAAGTTCGAATATGGGTCATGTCGGGTCAAAAAGTAGGTCAAAGCACAGAAAAACCCTTGTCAGCACTCTAGAGGCCACAGTTTTGGTCCAATCGTCCTCAAACTTGCTCAGAATGATCATCCTGACAATATCTCGGTCAAGTTCGAATATGGGTCATGTCGGGTCAAAAAGTAGGTCCCCAGGTCAAATCAAAGGAAAACCTTGTTAACACTCAAGAGGCCACAGTTTTGGTCCAATCATCCTCAAACTTGTTCAGGATGATCATCTTGATAATATCTTGGTCAAGTTTGAATATGGGTCATGTCGGGTCAAAAAGTAGGTCAGTAGGTCAAATCACAGAAAACCCTTGTTAGCACTCTAGAGGCCACGGTTTTGGTCCAATCATCCTCAATCTTTCTCAGAATGATCATTCTGACAATATCTCGGTCAAGTTCGAATATGGGTCATGTCGGGTCAAAAAGTAGGTCAGTAGGTCAAATCATAGAAAAACCTTATCAACACTCTAGGGTCCAAAGTTTTGGTCCAATCTTCCCCAAACTTTGTCAGAATGTTCATCCTGACAATATCTCGGTCAAGTTTGAATATGGGTCATTTCAGGTCAAAAAGTAGGTCAGATCATAGAAAAACCTTGTTAACACTCTAGAGGCCAAAGTTTTAGTCCAATCATCATCAAACTTGCTCAGAATTGTCTTCTTTTGGTAATACCTTGCTCAGGAGGGGTATTTTATTTGACAGAAAATGCTGTAAGTAAACAGTGCTGACCCTGATCCGATGCCACATGCTGCGACGTCTGATCTGGGCCTATGCTGTTTGCCAGGCTACCCCTTCGGGGTTTTCCCGTCTTTTTAGGGGTTATTATAACTTTAAACAAATATTCTGTATGATAATACAGTATCTCAAGCAATTCATACTTTCAGGGTGTTTGGATCATGGTCAAAGTTCTTTTGGCTATTTTTAGAAAAACATTGTCATCACTCGACCTGCTTTTATTGATAGATATTAATATAACTTCACACAAATGTTGGGTAGGATCATATCTCCAACATGGTAAACTCTCAGGGTCCTGTGCACAAGGTCAAGGTCACTGTAGCTATTCTTTTTTTAGCTCACCTGACCGAAGGTCAGGGTGAGCTTTTGTGACTGTGAGATGTCCGGCGTCGTCGTGCGTTGTGCGTCGTTCGTCGTGCGTGCGTAAACTTTTCTTGTTAACACCCTAGAGGCCACAGTTTTGATCCAATCATCATCAAACTTGGTCAGAATGATCATCATGACAATATGTCGGTCAGTTCGATTATGGGTCATGTCGGGTCAAAAAGTAGGTCAACAGGTCAAATCAAAGGAAACCTTGTTAACACTCTAGAGGCCACAAGTTTGATCCAATCATCCTCAAACTTTCTCAGGATGATCAAATTGATAATATCTTGGTCAAGTTCGAATATGGGTCATGTCGGGTCAAAAAGTAGGTCAGTAGGTCAAAGCACAGAAAAAACCTTGTCAGCACTCTAGAGGCCACAGTTTTGGTCCAATCGTCCTCAAACTTGCTCAGAATAATCATCCTGACAATATCTCGGTCAAGTTCGAATATGGGTCATGTCGGGTCAAAAAGTAGGTCCCCAGGTCAAATCAAAGGAAAACCTTGTTAACACTCAAGAGGCTACAGTTTTGGTCCAATCATCCTCAAACTTGTTCAGGATGATCATCTTGATAATATCTTGGTCAAGTTTGAATATGGGTCATGTCGGGTCAAAAAGTAGGTCAGTAGGTCAAATCACAGAAAACCCTTGTTAGCACTCTAGAGGCCACGGTTTTGGTCCAATCATCCTCAATCTTTCTCAGAATGATCATTCTGACAATATCTCGGTCAAGTTCGAATATGGGTCATGTCGGTTCAAAAAGTAGGTCAGTAGGTCAAATCATAGAAAAACCTTGTCAACACTCTAGAGTCCAAAGTTTTGGTGCAATCTTCCCCAAACTTTGTCAGAATGTTCATCCTGACAATATCTCGGTCAAGTTTGAATATGGGTCATTTCGGGTCAAAAAGTAGGTCAGATCATAGAAAAACCTTGTTAACACTCTAGAGGCCAAAGTTTTGGTCCGGTCATCCTCAAACTTACTCAGAATGATCATCCTGACAATATCTCGGTCAAGTTAGAATATGGGTCATTTCGGGTCAAAAAGTAGGTCAGTAGGTCAAACCACAGAAAAACCTTGTTAGCACTCTAGAGGGCACAGTTATCATCCAATCGTCCTCTGGTAGCACTCTAGAGGGCACAGTTTTGATGCAATCGTCCTCAAACTTGCTCAGAATGATCATCCTGACAATATGTCGGTCAAGTTCGATTACGGGTCATGTCGGCCAAAAAAATAAGTCAGTAGGTCAAATCATAGAAAAATCTTGTTAACACTCTAGAGGCCACAGTTTCGGTACAATCATCATCAAACTTGATGGGTCAAAAAGTAGGTCAGTAGGTCAAACCACAGAAAAACCTTGTTAGCACTCTAGAGGGCACGGTTTTCATCCAATCGTCCTCTGTTAGCACTCTAGAGGGCACAGTTTTGATCCAGTCGTCCTCAAACTTGCTCAGAATGATCATCCTGACAATATCTCGGTCAAGTTCGAATATGTGTCTTGTCGGGTCAAAAAGTAGGTCAGTAGGTCAAATCATAGAAAAACCTTTGTTAACACTAGAGGCCACAGTTTTGGACAAATCATCATCAAACTTGCTCAGAATGATCATCTCTACAATATCTAGGTCAAATTCGAATATGGGTCAAGTGGGGTCAAAAGTAGGTCAAATCGTAGAAAAACCTTGTTTATACTCTAGAGACTGCAATTTTAGTCTAATTATCATCAAACTTGCTCAGAATGATCATCTTGACAATATATATGTCAGATTCGAATATGGGTCATGTGGGGTCAAAAAGTAGGTCAGTAGGTTTAATCATAGAACATCCTTGTTTGGTTTAAACTGTATTTTATTTGTATCATAACATATATAACATGTAAAGATTACAAACAATATATCAATACAAATGGGATTCAGAAGGAAGTCATTTGACTTATTGTGTCTGTATCCCTCATATTACACAGTGGTAAGACAAATAACCTGTGACTTGAAATAATGACTTAATAGTAATGACTCTCTGTGATAAGGATTACAAATATGGTAATGGTATTTATGCCTAAATATTTCATAGTATCAAACTATGTTACGAGCTGGAACAGTGTGCATCACAAAGTAAACCAAAGTTATTTTATATAATTATATTTATATTCCATGCTGCTGGAGGTTCCACGGGGAGGAGAAGGGTATTTACCAAATAAAGTAGGGGTGGTCATCTCAACACAAGTATCAAGAATTTTATGTAGTCACCAAGTAGTGTTTTCGACTTACATATCATAATTAATCTATTTTAAGAGACATTTGACCGAGCCTGCCGACGGAAGTTATCATCGACCATTCTGTATTTAAGGAAACAGCTGAATGAAAAGATTTAGGAAGTAAAGCGCTTTGTTCTTATTATGAAGTCTTGCACAGCTAAGAAAAGCCTCGTATTTTGTTCAAAAGATAGTTCTGGATTGCCAAAAAGTATCACATTAAGAGTCGGCTGGCACAGTTCAGATACCTTATTTAAGAGTTCCTGTCTAGAGTTTGCAAAGCGATCGCATTGGAAAAAGAAGTGGTGAGTGTCTTCTACTGATCCACATGTACATGTAGGACTATCAGTGATATTCTTGGAGAACAGATGTTCATTTAATGAACTACATTTTGTTCTTAACCTAGCATGGTGAACCTGACCAAGTCTTTTGCCTGTAGAATAGTATTTGGGTGGCACATTCAAGTTGGCATTTATCTTTGATTTGAAGGCATTAAGGCTGGGTGAATCACGTATATGTTCTGGGAGATTATTCCAGTCACGAATCACAGAAGGCAGAAAGGAGTTATAATAATGCTGCGTGCTTGCATGTATTGTTCGTGTATTATTTGCGTCCCGCAACTGATAGGATGATGTTCTGCCGACAGAAGGAGGAACGAGACGGGTCAAATAATCAGGAGATAAGCCGTTTTGCATCTTATAGAATAGTTGAAGTTTATGTTTTGTTCTACGAGACGACAAAGTTTCCCAACCAGTTTCGAGTAAAAGTGAATTAATAGAGACAAGTTTTGTGGCACCTGTAACAATTCGCGCAGCTTCATTCTGAATTTTTTCAAGTTCATTCACTTCATACATGGTGCAATTATCCCACACAACATCAGCATATTCCAGGAGTGGCCTAATAAAGGAAAAGTATATTGTCTGAAGAGGCTTTCTGTTGAGTGTAAATTTTAATTTCCGCATTACGTTAATTCTATTCCATGCTTTAGATTTTATATATTCAAGATGGTCGTGCCATGTACAGTCATTAGAAAGAAAAACGCCTAGGTGCTTATGGCTGGGGACTTCATTTATGGGAGTTTGATCCAATAATACGGGAGGATGGTAGGGTTTGTTCTGTTTCCTAGAGAAAATAACTGATTCGGATTTCAGAGGGTTAAATTTCACTAGCCATTTCGTTGCCCATTGATGCACTTTCAGCAGGTCAGAGTTTAGTTGGTCAGCAGCGAGGATGGGGTCTTCAACTATAATATAAAGGCTCGTGTCATCAGCAAAGAGCCTTATTGTAGAATCTATATCTTCAACAATGTCGTTAATGTATAGTATGAATAGAAGAGGTCCGAGTATAGAACCTTGAGGAACTCCAGCTTTGATAGGAGTCCAGTTGGAAGATGCACCCGGTAAAACCACTCTTTGTTTCCTATCTTTCAGGTAATCTGTGAACCAGTTTAGGAGAGACCCAGAAATTCCTATAGACCTAAGCTTAAAAAGAATACCTTTGTGCCAGACTCTGTCAAAGGCTTTGCTTATATCACAAAAGATTGCTCGTACTTCCTTCCCTTCATCTAGAGCTTTAACATCCTTGTTTACACTCTAAATGCCACAGTTTAAGTCCAATCATCATCAAACTTGCTCAGAACTGTCTTCTTTTTGTAATACCTTGGTCAGGAGCAGAAAATGCTGTTAACAAACAGTGCTGACCCTGATCAGATGCCACGTTCTGAGACGTCTGATCTGGGTCTATGTTGTTTGCCAGGCTACCCCTTCAGGGTTTTCCCGCCTTTTAGTGGTTATTATAACTTTAAACATATATTCTGTATGCATAATACAGTATCTCAAGCAATTCAGACTTTCAGGATGTTTGGATCATGGTCAAAGTTCTTTTGGCTATTTTTAGAATACACATTGCCATCACTCGACCTACTTTTATTTCATAATGTCCCGCCAATAAACATGCTACAGATTAGAAATGATTGAAATCAACCTTCAGGCTACGGAAATATAAATGCTGTCAAATATGAAGGGGCGGACCTTTCATCTCAATGTCGGGTAAAAGTCCCACAAAATTGGAAGCAACGTCTCCAAAATGACCTAAATAGTATAAACCTCAAATCAAACAAACAAAATTGGTCAAATCATACTTGAGACTGCATGTTTGGTTCAAGCTTCATGAAACTTGCCAAGAATGTTTGCTTTTATAAAATCTGGAATATGTTTGAATATGGGTCATGTGGGATCAAAAACAAGGTGTTCAATAGATTCAGGTGAGCGATACAGGACCATCATGGTCCTCATGTTTAGGCATTTATCCCATTTACATCTAAGTTTATAAGATGAGCTTGGCAAATGAAGTCCATGTATTTACTAAATATGAACTGTAGTCACATTGTTACCTGTACATGTAATTGATTGTTTTTATGAAATTCTTATTATACCAAAAATTACAAAAAGATAGGTTGTCTGGTGTCTGGTGCAGATACAAATACTGAAAACCATCCACTGGCACAAAATATATCTATTAGAAGTATTCTCAAGTGTTATTGACGGCTTCTAGAGAAAACCTGAAAACCATTACATTTTAAATGGACAGTCAGGGATAAACAAGACAAAACAAAACAAAACAAAACAAAACAAAAAAAAACAGTTAGACTTGAGAGTCATTTATCTGAAGTCTAAAATGACTGGTATATTGTTGATTTGGATGTTAAATCTCAACACAACCTTAGCACCAATACAAAATTAGACAAGACAGACAGAAAGAAAACTATGCACACGTTTGATGAGGTTTGTCAGCAAGGCCTTTGTGGTATACTTCTAAACAAAATAGTTTGTTTTTGGCCATGCCATTCTACAAGGGGCAATTATAGTGAACTGGATGCTTTGAAATAATACTTATAATTATGTTATTAACTACTTACACATACAATAGTAAACCACATTAAAAGCAGTAGTAAAGTATTATTACACAACATGACAGAAACATAATTATCCTATAATTTCACATTTTGCTGAATCTGGACAATCAGTATTTAGTCTGTTTGAACAACATGTTACCGGTTCTCAATTTGCTTGGAATTTCATCTACTGATCCGTAATATATATGGGTATATTTTATGCTGAAATGGTGTCTTGACAAAGATTGGAACATGGTAAAATGACATATAAAATTTGAATGAATATAAAGCTTGCAGCTGAAATAAATTGATGAATATCCATATAATCTCTACTTTTCACTTTGTCGAGTAAGGTTTTCAGTGTTGTTTTTGTTAATTTGAAGCACTTGAGCAATTCACAATGCACCATGTGAAGCTATTCATGTTATTTCAAATCATTCAAAAGAAGCAGAAAATGCCCAGTCCAATGTCCTACTATGGCCATACATTTCTAAAGCAACCATCTTGAATAGGCCCCCGTCCTATTTTCATGGAGAAATGGATTTGGGCTGCATGAAGCTTCCGTGCTAAGCTGAAATGGACTGCACAATTCATGAGTACTGGTAAACTGCTTAGAAGATCTACCAAGGCAAAGTACTGCGGGTCAGACTGTCCATGCATGTAAACAGTGTTTTTTTTCATTTAGGGGTAGGGCTTGAGGTGTCATTTCACCTGGATACTAGGTAAAAATTCCACAAATTGGACGCAATCTCGACAAAATGACCTACCTAACGTTGATTGGGTCTTCAAACCTCAACTCGAATAAACAAACTTGTAAACATGACAGATTATACAATGCATCAATTGGTAAGCCATTTAGGTATTAGTCTGCCTTGTAGTTAGAAATCTTGGTTAGGTAAACTGGCCGACTTCAGGGATAGCTTTTACACATGCATTTAATGCTCTCATTTTTTCCAATCTTCAGGGATTGCGTTTACACATATACTTAATGCTCTTATTTTTCCATCCTCGGGGATTGCTTTTACACCCTTACCTGCATTTAATACACTTATTTTTCCAATCCTCAGGGATTGCTTTAACAGCCTATTGGTCATTTTGTGGGAAAGTAACTGTCCTTTTGGCTTTCCGCTGTTGGTGAAACACCAATAGCGGAAAGCCAAACGGACAGTTACTGTCGTGGGGGTCTGTTGCTTCATGTTTGTGTTTCTTTCCCTTTGGTGTCTCTGATGGGAGCTGTGGGTTAATTGTATCGATTCCTGATCATTGCCACCACTTCTATTTTGATATGGCCAAAACATCGTTCACTTGGCCAAATAACTAAACAACTAAACAAATCTATCCATGAATAGAAAACGTCACATAAATTATCAACTTTCATATTAACAAGTAACAAATAACAATTCACAAAATACATCAACTGTGAGGTAAAAGCTGAACAATATAATATTATTAACTATTATCATATGACGTCGCGTCTGAGCGTGTAATAACGCCATGTAATATTTTCGATAATCCACTAGTGGATTAAATATGCAAATTAGCTAGATATGTCCCGTAACGTTACATGTTCGACGTCCTTTACGACGTCGCGTTTACTAATGGCGGAATATTGGCATTTTTGTAAAGAAACGTGAATAAAATGCGTTTTAAATGTCATATGATAAATAGAATCTTGCATTCGTGCTCGTGTATTATTAAATTTATTAAACTCGTTGAGGAAAAGGGATAAAATGCTCGGCAAAGCCTCGCATTGTATCCCTTTTCCTGAACTCGTTTAGTAAATTCAATAATACATGAGCACTCATGTAAGATCCTCTATATTTACCATCCAGTTAAAATAATAGTCATTTCAGTTTAGTCTCAGGCATTAATTAATGCACAGCCATGTGACTGAGTGTTTTCTTCGTAACCCTCAAACGTTCATTTTCCTGATGAAAAGTTTGATACTTTTCTTATTTTGACTCCAAACTTAGTTTTTGGTGCTCGATTGGACCACCTCATTGAGGCGGCTCTAACAAGTACCCATAACTTTTGTTTTGAATTAGAAATAAGAAAAACTCCCCGTAAACCCCGGTTTACTCTATGTAAAGTGGGGTTTAGAGGGATTCATTACACGGACTTGTTAACATGATATAATAACAAGTGTCAGTTCCCAAGAGGTTGTGATAAAGGTAACACTGATAGAGTGTAAATTATCACTATAATCCCCACATAGTATTGGAAGAAACATGCTGTCCAAATACAGAACTGTAACACATCGACGAATTGCTTGCAAGTCTGCTAAAACCATTTAACACATTTTGTGATGTTTGTGATGGCAAAGAGTGTCCAACATTTGGAGGTTTATCGAAATACAGTGAAACTTTGATTGCTAAAACATCGATGGTTTGTTTACCATGGCCGCTTTGAACACTTTTGAGCCTGTAGAGAATTGTTCTCTTAGCTATAGATACAACCAAACGTCAATGGCTCAAACACCTTTAGGACCACGCATATCTGTTCGAGACTGGGAAGTTCGAGCCACTGAGTGTTACTTCCAGGAGGTATAATGGAGATTACTTGGGGCTTTTTGTGATCTTTGATATAAAGTATGCTGTGTGTACCTATTTTATTCGCACCCCCCCCCCCCCCATGTAGGATATTCCGTTGAGTGCACACTACATACATTTGCATGCTGTGATGAAAATATTACCTTCAGTTTTTCCTTAATTGATGGATTGCTTAGGGGCTTAAAAACGCGTTCAACGCAGCCAAAGAGAACGAGTCATCGGTGTTCAACTGTATCCATTTGTTTGTATTTTTTCTATTAACCTTGAAAACAGTGTGTGCCCATTAGAATTGCTGTTATGAGGCGTTTGGCATTGAGCACATAGTATTACAACATACTTGTTCCACAGACGATAACAATTGTTTCCACTTGCAGTGTAATTAACCCTTAGTTGCTCAGACTATATGACTCAAAAGATGTTCAAACATTGTAGTCAAGCTGTATTTTTATAACTTTTGTCGTAATGACTAGTATTAATTGATTATCCTATATTACACCAAGTAAACCAATATTCAAAAATCCTAAACATGTTTTTAATTGCGTCAATTAATAAAATTGTCATTAATCAAATAATTTCGTATTGGTCAAGTTACAGGTCCTCTGTCAGCTGTATTGGCCTCGGCCTTCGGCCTCGTGCCAACACAGCAGACCTCGGACCTGTAACTGGGCCAATACGAAATTATTCGATTAATAGCATTATATTATGAAAAGTTTGCACCCATAAAGCTTAGAAAATCTGAAAGAGGATGGGGTTGGAATGACTATTTCATTGTGGTATCGATGTTATAGAGGATCTTACATGAGTGTTCATGTATTATTGAATTTATTAAACGAGTTGAGGAAAAGGGATAAAATGCGAGGCTTTGCCGAGCATTTTATCCCTTTTCCTCAACGAGTTTAATAAATTCAATAATAGAGTTTAATAAATTCAATAATACATGAGCACGAATGCAAGATTCTATTTATCATTTGACATTTAAAACGCATTTTATTCACGATAGTTTACAAAAATATCAATATTCCGCCTTTAGTAAAGGCGACGTCGTTAAGGACGTCGTACATTTAACGCTACGGGACGTATCTAGCTAATTTGCATATTTAATCCACTAGTGGATTATCGAAAATATTACATGGCGTTATTACACTCTCAGACGCGACGTCATATAATAAAATATAACATTTTGCTGTCACATTCCATTTATCACATACCAATACTCACAAGTAGACTTTCGTAAAAGGAATGGTAGGACCTTGGTATGATATTTCTCTCACACAGCCTTTTCAGGTATTTATACTTAGCTTGGTCTAAATTGGGCCTTGTATCGTTATCGAAAAGCTTTTTCAACTGATGAGCTGACTAATGTCTCCATCTCTTACCTTATAACCCTCAGTGTTCACATCTAAATTGCGTATTCTCTCACTGAGACTTTTAAAATCAACGAAACCATCATATGTCATTTCATACACTTTGTAAGGCTATGATCGCCGGACCATTTGTATTGTTATTGCTATTTGAGGAGTTTTTCTGATTTTGATTTGATTTGGTTTGAGGTTTAACGTCCCCGTCAACACTGTAAAGGTCATTTTGGAGACGTTGCGTCCAATTTGTGGGACTTCTACCCGACATTGAGATCAAATGACATCTCAAGCCCTGCCGCCAAATGAAACTAATAGGGTTTATAAGCATGGACGGACCAACTCGCACCGCTTTGCCTGGGCAGGCTAAGATCCTCTAAGCAGTTTGCCAGTAATCGTATGCTGGTCGGTTTCAGCTCTGTGTGGAAGCATCACGCACCCCATCAATTTCTTCAAACCCCGATTGGCGGGGGTTGTTGAGGAGTTTTAAAAATGGAGATATTTCTAATTGGCTTGTCAATCTACAGAGTCATTCTCGTTTTGAGTATGACCTATTTTGAGGAATTTATGAGATACAGTCTCAAAATGTAAAAAATTAAGACTGTATCACATCATCGAAACAAAATATCTGTTTCTATTCTGTCCAGAACAACTACCAAAATAGTTTGTGATAGTCTTATTTCCATCTTTGAAAATAGTTTTATAAAAACTAAATACACAGGAAGCTATCTCACAGGAGCTACGGTTAGCATCTGTCTGGTTCCACAGGTAGCAATATGCATCCCCCTCTACTCAGTGAGTATAATGTAAAATTATAGTTATTCAATTTTCTTGGGTAACATGACTGCTGAGCTTTTGGTAAGGTAATGACATGTTGCAGATCGAAACAGTCTGTACAGTGAGTGGCATTGGAAATAGCAATTTGTGTCCGATTCTTTTGACTGCCTAGCCAGTTCTTCCTTTTTGTTCATATCTGCTGTAAATTTGCAACATGTCAGACCTCTCTTCTTCTGTTTTATTTTTGTATTCAGTACATATATCACACTTGTCTTTTAAGGGCCTGTTTAAGGATATATTTAACTGGGTGTTAAAGATATATCTGTACATTGATTCTTTGATTGGAACAGAACTATTGGCTTCACATTATTTAATATAGATAATGTCAATTTTTGATAAATTCAAATCTGCCTCAAGGTATTATTGTATTTTGTCGGCAGTAATGGGATTCTACACAAGGGAAACTATTGATATGGTCTTTAACATCCAGAACAACAGCATTAGGAATCATTTTGGGTCTGTTATCATGCGTACCTCTCTTATCATCAACTGTAACACCTATCAGAGGACAACGTTTACCTAGAGCTACATCTAATTTTGAATTACAAATGTCTAGAGTACCCATGTAGAATTTTTTACAACCCTGTATGCTTTCAGTACCCATCATAAAAGAGAATTCTCTTGATACTTTCCTGTTCTTAATATGATTATGAATATTGCTAATTCGCTTACTAGTTTTCCCCCTGACAGTATAATTTAGAAAGTGCCTCTGCTTTGAATAGCTACCAGAGCCCCAAAACTCATGAAAAATATTTTTCTTTGGTCTTCTGAAATTTTACCATGACATTATTTTACATTTTAAGCCACACTCAGCTTTTAAAACCTTATCCTTTTTAACATTTCCTGATTCAGTGATATAGCTCTTCTCTGAGCTTTTCTTTCTTTTTAAAATATTTCTTTCCAACTATTTTTATTTCTAAGTCTTTTCCTAGTGCGAAACTTTTCAGAACTTTCTTGATCGAGTTAGTGTACATCACTGACAATACTGTTCCCATCAACTGGTGTACAACTTTCATCAATCCTTGGAGTTCTTTTATTAAGGTTTTCTGCCTCACTGATATTATCTATATCTTTAATACATTCACTATCATTTTCACTTTCACCAACATCACTTACTCCATTAATATTATTATTGCATTGGGCAGTCAATTGTTTCAGCACTGACCTCACCAATATTTCGTTCAACCCTCCTGAAATTTTCTGATTATAGTTATTGTATGATTCATCAGTCAAAGCCTTGTCACCTACCTCACTTTTAACAGTATCTGCTACAGTAATGTTTTAGACTCTTCATCGCTCACCTCAGCGAGTAGTATACAAATCAGGAGCTCTGGGACAACCCTCCATCCCCACACTGTGGGGCCACCCCCACCCCCGGGGTCGGCCCCACCGAGTGGGGATGCGGGGACATTTTTTTTCATCCCCCCCAACCGTGGGGCCCACCCCCACCCCCCGGCTCGGCCCCACAGTGCGGGGATGAAAAAAAAGTCCTCGGCATCCCCACTCGTCAGGGCCGACCCGGGACCAGCCTGCCCTCGCGTTGGGGGACAGGGCTAGCAGCAGGGAGGGTGAATGGACTTTTTGTTTTAGCCGTAAAAGGTCCATTTAGTCAATCAAGGCTCCCAGCTTATTTTGACCAAAAAAGTCCTCTTTTAGGTAAATTAAGCCTCCCAACCTAAAACATCAATATTCTCTTTTTGATAAATTAAGCCTCTCAACTCTAAACAAAAAATTCCACCCCAACTGGATGCGACATACCAAGGGCGAATGCACTTTTTAATTCAACCTCAAAGGCCCCATCTGGGCTCCCAGCTCGTTTCAGATCATTGTTATGCTCCAACAACACCAAAAAAAGAAGATAAAACAAAAAAATTAGTTGTCTCTCCGGAGATTCGATTTCACGCCAAAAAATAGCAAAACTCCCCCTGTGTACACAGCCAGTAGGGTAATTTTTGGGGGGAGTTTTTTTTTTTTTGTTTATATACATTTTTCACCCTACTGGCTTGCTTCAGACACGGAACCCCCCCCCCCCCCCCCTTTCTGGGAAGTTTTCAATGCCTGCCGGTCCTGAATGCACCCCTGTTTTCCTTCAGACAGTTCGGAGATCTAGCCGAAAGATGCAAAAGACTAGAAATGGGACAGATGCATCAGGGATCGGACATTTTGTGTACACATTGATGATAGGCTTTTTAATATATTTTTTTTTTTTTCAAATATTTTTTTTAATACTCGCATAATTATCTGTTATTTTTCTATTTATCTTGTTTTATCCCTTCAATCCTGAAAAATTATAATTTCTGATATTTTACATTTATTTATTTCCGGTTGTCAGACTAACCTATTTAATCCGGATCAATACAAACTTTTCTACTGCGTATTTGTTTTATAATAGTAATCTTGACAAAAGCAATTGATCGCTAACAAGCGAGTGATGTACATATTTCGTCCTAAAGACACTGGTCAGCCAGTTGTGCCCATTCAGTCCTAACCAATACCCATTTCATCCTAAAGACACTGATCAGCCTGTTTACCCATTCGGTACTCAAAGAACCCATTTCGTCCTAAAGACACCGGATCAGATGTAACCAGCCAGCTGTGGTCCTACATAGTCGGTTGTAACACATTTCATCCTAAAGACACTGATAAGCCAATTGATTGTGCCCATTCCGTACTAACCACTCTGTTGTGCCCATTTCATCCTCAAGACAAAACTCATTATCGGAATGAGGCCAGTTTGTATGCCGCGAAGCCTGTTCCACCCATTCCCAAGATGATGAAGGCAATCTCGCATTCTTTCTGGTCGTCACACGGTTGGTAAAAGTCGGAGAGCTGGGGCTCGGGGCCAAGGTTAGCAAGGCTGACATTTTACCCGGCGACCTGCGCATACAGGCGCATCGCGTCATCTATGTCTTTGAAAGTTCGAACGGCGTGACCCTGGCGGCGGAGTTCCTCAGTGATGAAATCAATACGCTCGGTCCGTTTCCGCTGTGCAGCCTGTAGTTGTTCGACCGCTTCATCATGTCGCATGCGTTCTTCGTCCACGCCAGAGCTCTTCAACATGGAGAACAAGAAGTTCGATCCCGAGAACGCCAGAGCGTTCACCAGGGCACCGCCAATGAGCATTAGTAATACTTGCCATTACTTCATGATTTGATCAGGTATCAGCACCTGTTTAATTAGCATGTCTTTGGTTACCATGCCATGGCGAGAGCGACGTCAAGTATGGCCATGCCCACATCGCGGGGTATGGATTCTAGTTTCGGGGGGGGGGGGGGCTACCCCCAATCGCCATCTTGCCAAGCCGGGCGTATCCCACAGCGATGCCACAGACTACTGCGCTATGGTAGAGCGCGTTGACAAGCATTTTACCATCAGTTGCCGGGGTTGTCATTATTGCTACTCAACGGGCTTCACTCCATATAGAATGGGTCTGGGCTTGTCTTGAATTGTGGTTGCTTAGCGTGCGAAACAAGCCGCTTTGGCATCGAAGCTGTCGATGAGTCAACGGGGGATGCCTGTGTGGCGCGCAAGCGCAGAAGAAACATGAGTGCACCGCCCGTAAGACAAGCCCCAATGATCCATGGTGTCCAGTCGGTTAGTCCATGGTTGTGAGCTGCACCACTGTGTGACGGTTCCTTTGAGACCGCTTCCTTTGGAGGAATACTGACATCAGCTGCACTCCAGCACGCCCGGCCGCGACTTTGTCGGATCCTTAACCGTGTTGCTTCGCAAAGGCTTGGGGGTCGTAACTCTGTCTGCCGGACTCTGTGCTGGCTCTTAGTTCTCCTGTTGCTCCGCAACAATCTGCTCGTTCTCCGGCATCGTTTATGTCATAGATGGTAATAGGGCATTGATGTCCAAATCGACAGTGCTTCACTGTAGTAAGCGCGGCAGTTAGCGGCGCCAATTACATACCATAGCGATGGTAGAGCTCGCAGGTAGCACTGCTAAGTGCGTGTCCGACAAACGGGTCGCCCTCGAGGTCAGCAATAAGACCAGGTTGGTTTTCGGTCGGTATCGGGAGAAACCTAGATGCCAGCCCCGCATAAAGCTGGAGCGCTGTAGACCCCAGCGTCTTCGTCATCGCTGCCCCAAGCCTTGTTTCATAGCGGGCGTAAAGCTTTTCGATTTCGCTATTGTCCAGAGCGACGATCTGTTCTGCGGTGAGGACCTTCCCATGGACCACTAGTCTGTACTGCTTGGCTTGGCCTCCCACTACCAATGCGGCGAGCCTTTCACGTATTTTTTGCACCCGTTCCTCGATGAGCGGCTCCTCATGGCCGTCTGACGTCGTTGCCGTTCCTTCCGTGGTTGGAGCTTCAGCGCTCTGCCTTTGCTCTGTCGTTCCTATCAGCTCATCGATCAGTTCGTCACAGTCCATAGCTATTGCTTTGCGATTCATTGCGAGATGGCGGACCATTCTAATATGGTGTCGAAAGTGCTGGCAGAAGCGTGCGTGTGTGTTAACACACACCCGAGTAATGTAAACATACTGCCTAGCAATAAAGAACAGCAGTACCAGATGCGCGCCAAGCACTATGATTAACAGTCCTTCAGTTACTTCGTACATTACATAACACCATATAAGCAGCTGATTGGTCTGTCTTTAATTAAAGCTTAGCATGCTTTGTCTAGGCTAACTGCTGCCTCACCGACACCCGCTGTTCTCGTGTGGAGATCACGTCATTCTCGCGCAAGCAGTCTTCGAATGAATCACGATACTTGCAGTGAAACAAACCGACCCAGCGCGTCTGCTCGCGCAAGTCCTTCAGGATGGAGTTGTACTTTCGGGTGAGGACCCAGACGCTCTGGTCGGCGTGGCGGCCCGAGAACGCTAGCTCTGACAGCACGTCATTCTTTTTCGCCAAAGCCTTCCTGGCCGAGCAGTCATCGATGATATATAAGGTAGGGTCGCCCATAAACACCTGGTAAAACGCTCGCAGGTGATCGTGAAGGCGCTCGCCGGGGTCTAGAACGAAGACCTCAGGATCGGTCCAGATCCAGGAGCGCTGGTATGTTTTATTTTACTTTTTGGTGGGGCAGAGGACCACGATGTGTCGAAAGAACTCCCGGTAGGGGCCTTCGAGCAGATCGAGGATAAAAACGGTTTTTCCGCATCCCGTTTGCCCGCATATTGTCGCCGAATGGGCCGTGCGCGGTAGGAGATTTATTAATCGTTCCTCAGCAACATTAATAGACCGCTGAGACGAACCGGCCATCTTCGATGTTAAGCTGTGCATCCATGATGACGTAGAGGTAGATTTTCAATGCGCCAGCAGCCTCGGTTCTTTTCGTAATCTGGATGGTCACACCTTCGCTGGCATTCTCTATCCGCCTGCCGGAGCCGTGGAACCGGTCGTCGTCGCTTGTCCTGAGGTCAAGCCACAGCGCGTACTTGCTGTTGAGGTATTCCGCAAGGCTGACGTCGGCTAGGGCAAGGTCTTTTTTGACCGTTGCCACTTCAGGGTGTCGCTTGCTACCGGCTGCGAAGAGCTTCCTTTCTTCATCAAACATCTGGTAAGAGCGCATCCCTTGACTGAAGAGTTGGTTGGGGATCCCCTCGATGGTGACCTCGACCTTGGCGATTTTCGGGTTATAGAAGACCTCTGTGTCGCGAGCGAAGGGCTGTTGCGCGGCTTCATCCTCAAAGAGCATCAGGATGCCATTCATGCTGCGGGCGGGCACGTTGAAATTGATATTCCAGAGGGTGTCGCTCTTGTCTTTACCGATTTTGCGGGGCCGTAGTACCCTGTCGTACTGGATTGAAATGCGGCTTCTGTACTGGTTGTTGATCATTCGGGCCAGCTCTGGCAGGGTGACCATGTAATACTCAAGACAGATGTTTCCAGTGTCGAAAGAGGCACCTCTGCCTGTGGCCTGGATCACACGGTTGTAGTCGTTGAACGTGAGCTCATACTCGAGTCGGTCGCCCAGCGCACTCTGGTAGAAAGGCATGTGGCTCTCGAGTAGCTCGAAGTCCAGTGGGATGTAGAATCGATTGCCGAAAGCATCGGCGACGGCTTTGTCCGCTAGAACGGACTCATCTTTGTACCCAGCATTGATGCGGATCCTCGTCGTATTTTGGTTTTCCGACGTATCAATGCCTTGGTGCTGGCCATTTTTCCTCTCTGAAGCCGTCCTCCAGAGATCGCGGTAGCAGTGGTACACATCCCTGTCGTTGATGCTGAAGACCTCATTTCCCGAAATTTTAATGACGGTCTTTTTTCACGAGGGCGCGGCCTAGGTTCTGAACCAAGGTCCGATTAGCATCTTCGCTGTGCAGCGTGATCGTGAAGGCCAACCTCGCGTCCCGGGGACGATGACATCATGTTTGCCGAGGTTTGGGAATCGAACCAGAAGCTGCTGGTTCGGGCCGATCGTGCTGGGGTTGTAAGTTATCGACACCGATTGCCTCACCCCTTTCACCCAAAGGGGTTCGCGGTGGCACCGGTAGGGGTCAAGCTTTCGTCCGTACTTACTTGATGACATGGTGTCAGCTTCGTTGACACTCGACAAAGTCTGTTTTAAAGATGCGCGACAACCTTCAAATGCACATACTTATTACATAAATATGGCTGACTTTGAAAACCCCACGTTCGAAGACGGGCCTGACCCTTATGATGACGCCGACTATGATGATGCCGACTATGATGTGTCCGACCTGCCAGAGCTGTTATGGACCCACCACCGGACGTCGAGCAAGGACTACGCGCGGCCGGGGACAATCTTCAGAACCTGCGAGGCGAGTTAAGACGGACAGCACTTTCTGACCAGAAGAGGCGCCTGGTCGATACTTTCTACAAAGAAGTGAGCCGTGCCTTTAAGGGGTTGCGCCTCGAAGGTAGTGCCGACTATGACCAGTTTGGGATTGATGACGATGGTAAAACACTCTATTGGACCCCGGCGACAAAAAGATTTCTATCGCTGCGACAAGGGGAGGATTCCGGTTTGTGGCTCTGTCCACACTGGCCTCGAGATATGGAACAGGGTGTGTAAATGCAATTCGGCAATCACTGGGGCTCACTGACTATAAATCGAATATGCCGCGTCTCAACAAAGAGGCTGTGGATACACTCCAAAAAGCAGAGGGAACTCTCCCAAAATCATTGAATCCGTCGAGATGACCGGCGTAGCCCACGACGTTATTCAAACAACAGGAGATGTCGAGACCGCATCAACGACAATTGATGATCAGCCTATCGACACCGCTGGGGTCACCCAGGCTAAACGAGAGCCTGCTGGGCTTGAAAAGGCCATGACTCGAACCCGAGATGAGTTGGCGAACAACCTGGCGAAGCTGTCAAAGGTCGACGAATAAAAAAAACCCAAGTTGAAAAACGCTTGGCCAGGGAGCGGCGGAAAATGACGGAAACGGACGACCCCGAGATGCAGCAGGAGATTCAAGACCGAATCAGAAAACTTGAGGGCGACCTCTCAGAGATCGAAATCGAAAGACAGTCGAGGCTTGAAGCTCTCTCTGCAAACAGAGAAGCTCTCCGGCCCCAGATCTCCCGAATCTGTGAGACGTTCAGGCGGCTCCTTCATGAAGACAAAACGCTGGCTGAGCGCATTCGCACCCTCTTTCGCGAACAGGGGATAACGATCGTGAGCATCCTTACAGCGATTTGGATGGCAATTTCGACCCTAGTTCTTGCGCTAACCGGCGGCGGGGGGGGGAGTGTACCGGCTCCGGCTCCAAAGCCTCCCGGCAAGGGCCGTGTCAAGGAGAGGGTAAAAGAGCACCTACAGTCCCTTGGGCGTGCCCTAGCCAATTTGGCCGGCAAGGCCGCGGCTGCCCTGCCCAGAATCATCGGGTCCATCGTCTCTTGGCTCTTGAGCACGCTAGGGAAGGCCGGTTCGTGGCTCGCAGATAATTTGTGGGACTTGGTAATCGGCATGGGGACCCTTCTTCTCGTGGCTGCACGGGACTGGTTATCACGACCGCTCAACCAACCAAAGCGCCACTAGGCCGAGTGCAATCCCTGCGACTATGAGAGCTGTTTTTTTCTTCTTCATGGTCGAGACCGGATTTCCAGTCTGCTGGCGGAGCAACCGCGGCAGACGTAGGCGACCCTTCGGGCGGTGGCCCTGCGAGTACTCGCGGATCGGTCCCGGCTGGTGAGGCAGTTTTCGCCTGGAATGTCCTATCGACTTTAGAGGCAGGATTGAACAGTGCTGCCTTGTTTATTCTTGGGTTTTGGCCGATGGCAGCGTCTGACCCCGCTATTTGTATTTGGTTATTATAATCTTGGACATTGCCGGGGTGGAGTGCCATGTCGCTCGGCATCAAGTAGAGTGCTCTCCCGCAGACGTAATCCAGTGGTGTGGATGCATATTGCAACGTCTTTTGATAGCGATCGATGCTGCGGGGGATGTCGACGGGTGAGGCGATGGCGTCTTCGAGATTCGCCGTAAACTGCTTTTGGGCGTCGAACCCCGTCCCGACTTTGAGAATGTTGGAACGGGTCTGAGCTTGCGCTCCCAATATTGCCCAAACGTAAGTCCGAATCGAGTCGTTGAGGCGCTCGACACCCGCTTGCGTGAACCATTCTGATTTATCTAGAATGAACATCATCCACGCCTTTGAAATATCCCGGTTATGACGTATGGAGTCCTTCGGGTGAAACAAGGGGTATTTCCCCGGGGTTATGAACATACCAACCAAAGATCCGAGGCCTTGATACCCGTGGTCTAACTTCTGCCTCCAATCCGTATCAGGTGAAACGGCGAACTCCTCGCAAAGCCGCTTGTAGGCCCTGGAGTCACACTGGTTATCGAACCATGAATTGGACTTGTCCCCAGGGAGGGAAACTTTTAGCTCCTCAAGCAGACGCCTCGTCGTATAATAGACATTAAAGCAATACAGGCTTGCAAGAAAGGGCTCCTCTACTTGGAGATGGTCCTGGAATGAAACAGCACATCCGGCGGTTGCGCACCAAACCGCAAAGTTCAACTGGCACTGCCACCAGCTGAAGGAAGTATCCACCCAGTTGTCCCGCGCCTTGTTTGCCATAGTGACATCCCCGGGTAAGCGGAGGGTTTTGATGATCGGCGAAGACGTCCGGGTACTTGGAAAGGAAGTGACTGCCCTTATCGTCGACCATTATGACTAGGATGGGCGCCCCTGCTGCTGACTCTGAATATTTGAAATTGCCGCCTGCCTGATATTTTGCCGAGCTATTAAACGTAAACGCCTTTGTATCTATACCCATTTTTGTGTTGTTCAAATTTTATTATTATGTACATCACACTCACTGACGTTCAAAACGATGTGCCAATCAATCGTGCCAGGACCCTGTCTGCGGGTGAGCCAGAGATTGCTCTCTGCGAGTTGACGCATTATCACTGGTGGTACAACATATGCACGGTGAAAAGGAACAATAAGGTCTCAAATAAAAAGACTGAAAAAAAACACAATACCCGACGGGTATTAATAACGTCTGTGAGTTGAACGAAATGGTGTTTCAGCGGTTGAACGCCGAACTCACTCTAGATGAACCGTCTGGTCTACTGCAATTAACGGTAAAGCCCGGAGAAGTTATAACAATGAATCGCGAATTAGCTAATATCTTAGGCTTTTCCGACAATACTTTCAAACCGCCTCCCGTGGCGCTGATCAATGACAATGGCCATCACTTGGAAGCAGGCCGCACCAAGACGTTCACTGCAAAGAAGCCACACAAGCTGACCGTCCATCCTGAGGTCTACTTTCATCTTGCTGAATTAAGTACTTCAGACAATCTGCATAACGGTCGACCCTCTACACTGCTTAGATCTGTCCCTGTCGAGAAAGATCTGGTAGAACTGAATCATTTCCTGTCTTACAGTACAAAAGGTTGTCGTCAGGGCCTGTTTCACAGCTAACTATCTTAGACACCAACGGGGAGATGTTTCCATTCGAGTATATGAGCGCAACCCTACATATAAGGAATGGTTGACGCAAGCGGCCCCGGTGGGGTTAGAAAATGCCCTGGGGTGGCTTTGGCTGATCTTGGTGACACTGAGGGGTTCGATAAGGACGGGAAGGAAGATCGCTTGTATGCCTTCCAGCTCTCTGGTGGGGTCTACAAAAGAAAAGAGGTCGCCCAAGCGAGGTCATTGGCATTCGGTGATCTCAGCGACGTAGATACCTCACATGCCGTTCCAAAGCGGGTTCATACGCTGACCTTCACTGGAAGCAAGTGGGTTGCTTTTGCGGACCCCGTCCAACAAACAGGGTGGCTTATTGACATACAAATCTCGTCTCCGTACGTTGTGACTGGAAAGCAGAACAAAGTTAGGAAGGTAGTGAATAGTGGAAATCGACGGTGCTCGTATATCCCCGGGACGAAGAACATTGTCGTTTCCGAAGATAACGTGCTAAAGACAAGCAACGACCGGCAGGGAATCCTGAAAATAGTATTCGAATTCCCCCCCCCCCCCCAGCGGGAATCATTGGTGTGAACTTGCCAACATCATCGATCATCCTTGATCTAATTCTCGGAGATAGACCCGACGGCTATGTTGATGTGTTACCCGGCTTCAAGCTCAAGTGGAATCAAGCAAATGCTAATAAAGAAGTTGGGATTTATAAACAAGATCAAGAAACGCCTCGAGTGCCATTCACTCTTGAAGGAATCCAACACCAAGTTGAATACCGTAATATACAAGTTCAAGAAACGCCTCGAGTGCAGTTCACTCTTGAAGGAATCCAACACCAAGTTGAATACCGTAATTTAGACCTACATAATATTTTTATAGGCCCAGTGTCTCTCAAAAGGCTTCGATTTACGCCCGGTGCGCTCACAGCAGTCCAAGCTATAGTCATTGTTAGCCAGTAGTCTATTTAAACCCACCCAGCTCGAGGGGTAGTACACGATGGGCCTCTACCCAGGACTTGAAACCGGAGACAAACACCGCCTTCAGCACGTGGCCGAGGTCAAATTCCGTCTCGAAAAAGAACGAGACTTTAGAGCCTCGCTGTACAAGAAGTACCGGCGCGGGGCTAGTGTTGTTGATGGGATTGATACCACGCTTACTGCGACTAGCGTAGGGCTGGCTGCTTCTGGCGTCGGGCTCTTGTCAACTATCATCGCGACGTGTGTCGCCATTGGCCTTGGAGCTGGGGCGATTGTGTGTGGGTTGCTGGGCGTTGGCGGGAAATGTATTGGACGAAAACTCCAAACAAAAGCCAAAAAACACTACGAGATTCGTATCTTGGCTGAGTTGAAGCTAAACTCAATCGCCGACCGCATTTCTCTCGCGCTGAACGACGGTAATATATCTGAAACTGAATTTCTGTGTGAAATCGACAAGTTCAATCAGATGAAAGAAGAAATTCGTCAGCGCCAGAAACAAACTGTTGGTTTGTCGGAGGAGGAAACAAAGAAGTTGTTTCAACGTGCGAGAGACGAGGCGTTAATGACGGCCCGTACCAAGCTGTTGGAAGAGTTGGACAAAGCTGGTCACAGTGGCACCTGAATATTTCATGCTGGCGAGCTTAAACGAGTGCAGGCTGCCTACTAGTAGACAAGTAGTTGTTTCCTTTAGAGACTTAATGCTAACAAAGCAACAATAAATACATGGATCGGCACCTTGCGGATATTATTACAGCCCTAAGGGTTACTGGAGGGGTCTTGAGGCCCTAAAGAAGCTGGCTTCTGCGGCTAAGACCTCAGAAGATGTGGCCCGAGCTTGGTTGAAGAAGCAGACCATCTGGCAGATCTACCTCGCCTCCCCGCAGCACGTTCCACGACCCAAATTCGATATCAACAAGCCAAACGAGGTCCATCAAGCTGACATGCTCTTTCTGCCAAACGACCGTGTGCGTGTTCGCAAAGCGAACAAGCGCACGTACAAATATGCCCTTACCGTGGTTGATGTAACCTCACGCTTCAAAGAAGCTGAGCGTCTGGCCACTAAAGAAGCCAAAGAGGTTGCTGAAGCTTTGTCTCATATCTACAGGCGAGGCTCGTTGAGGTGGCCCAAATTGCTCCAGGTCGACCCCGGTCGTGAGTTCATGGGCTCTGTCAGCCAGCTGTTGGCAAAGCACTCTGTCCAGGTTCGGCGCGGTCGGGTTGACATCCATCGGGACCAGGGCATTGTTGAGCGCTTCAATCGTACCTTGGCTGAGCGGCTTTTTTGGGCACCAGTACGCTCAGGAGATGCGACTCACTTCTGGTCAGCGGTGTACAGAGTGGGTGAAAAGGTTGCCTGCCGTTGTGACAGCCTTGAATGGTGAGTTCACCCGCTGACCGGCAACAAGCCCTCTGAGGCCATAAGGGCGCGATCGGTGGCACAAAAGCCCTCCTCTGTAGTTATTGGTCGTCCTGTTGGTCTCGAGGAGACAATAATCCCCTCCGCGTCGGCGTTCGTTATTTGTACCAGCCTGGCGAACTTGAAGGGGGCGCCGGCGAGCGACTGATCCCATATGTTCCGTGGATGTGCACCGGCTAGGGCGCACAATCACCAAGTCTGATGAGCCCGTGGTGTTTTACTTGCAGGATGGACCTCAGCGCGGTTTTGTGCGAGAAGAACCTCTTCTTGTGCCACCGGACACTCAGCTTCCTCCGGATGGGGTTCTCAAGCGCTGAGAATGAATCCATCCACCAGGTGATAAATCCTCCGTTTGGTTTACGTCCTACTTCAGTGGTCCTTTGTCTCGGAACTTTCGCCTGCAGTATCTCGAGGTTCTGGGGGGTCTGTAGTTGCCGGCTCCTGGGTTAGAACTCTCTTGTGAGCCATCGTTTATCCTATGATTTCAAAGTTCTTTGGATGGACCGCCCCAGTTCCTCAACAAACGCGTCCATCTCTTGTTGTGTGATGTAATCTTTGTAACCATAAGCCTGTGTGTCAACTCCGCTTTCTGCGACCCAACGCTTGGAATCGAAGGGCGACAGCGACACCTTGTTGAGATGCTGTCCGTAGATGCGGTGAGTCTCCGACCTAAGAACATCTATGCCGTGGCGGAAGGTTTGCTTCTCAAAGAGAGCCTCTTTGAACTGCTCATGCCTGATGCGCTTCTTGACAGTTGCTTTTCTCACACCCTTGGCCTTCTTGATGTTCTTTCCAGATGCCTGGAGGATGGAGTACATCTTCGGTCGCAGGCCCACATATTCGGCGATTGGCTGCCCGGCGCACACGTCCTTCATCTTACCCAACACCTCCTTGTTCTCTGTGCTGTGCAGCGGGTGGTTTTTCGGGTAGTCGGACGTGTCGTAGAGGTTCTGATGTTTGGCCATATCCTCATAGACGTCTTCCGTCTGGATTTCCAGGAGGAGGCTATCGGTATCTGTGTAGAGCAGCTGGCAGCGGTCCCCATACTGCCTCTGGCGCTGGTTGTAATAGAAATCATACATCAGGGTCTTCGAGAGGTCTAGGATACTCATCCCCACGTAAACCGGGCGATTGAGCAAAAGACGACTCCTATGCATTTGGACAGCCGCCAGGTCGTCGTCGAAGATGGTGGCTCTAGCAAAGGCGGGTCTTGCGATGAGGCGTCTGAGTTTATCTTCCTCGTTGGCGCGGACCAGCTTGACGTCGACACGCCTGCGGATGTTCTCCATCGTCGTGCCGAAGACCGAATTGTTCATTAGCTTGTAGAGATCCTTCTCGAAGTCGCTGGTGACCTTCTTCCGGAGCTCAGTATTCATCCGGATGTAGGGCTCCATCCAGGGGCTCTGCTGGAACCGGACGGCGCGATGAATCTTGGTCAGACGCATGCCCAGAGAGAGGTAAAGCTGGATTCCGATAGTGGAGCACGTAACGGTCTTTGTTGCGAAGGTTGGGTACCAACTTCTCAACCTCTGTAGGTGCTCCCCCAAAAGCTCCATCGAGAAGTTCGCGCTGGTACTCCGACATCCACTAATTCTTGACCACTAGGCGTTCTGGTGCTAGCGGATATGTGTTGTGTACCTTGTGCAGCTCTGCTGGATATTCCATATCTACCTCTAGGATATAGCCCACTTAACTGTCTGCGGGTAGTTCTGCAATGGTTTCTGCGAGTCCCGATACATCAACCCACTGGAAGCCGCCGGTGGGGAGTGCCTGGCTCATAGCCTACCCGAAGAGATTGTTCGCGTCGAGGTATAGGATGGGCTACTAGGCATTTTTGGGTCAAAATCCTCAACCTGAGGATTGTTGGCCTAAGCATAGCGCTTTGAGACCATTGAGATACCTCCACGCATCCCCTTCTCGATGAATAGATGTTGGTCGTAATCTGTGAGCAGCTCGAGCTCCACTCCTGTCTTCTTGAGAAGGGCGTCCCACGAAAGCCCCGGGCTGGTGTAGTAGTGCGCTGAGTCTAAACCGTACTGCGTGAGGCAGGTCTTTCGGAATTCCTCGAAGATATCAGCCAGCAGGAGAACATCTGTGCGATTGTAGAGGTCGTGGTAGTCCCCAGGGTCTTACACCCACAGATCCCCCATACTCTATGCGCGTGGGCGTAGTCGTCGTCGCTGATGTGCTCGTCGGCGAGCTTTCTGTAGAATACCTCTTTCGGAAGGAGTTTGGTCTCAACGAAGTGATCCCAGGAGTCCATATACTCATATGGGTAGATACCTTTTCGGGTTAATAGCTCAAACCTCTACTTGTCTGGCTCGTAGAACGATGTGATCTGGAAAGCTTCTGGTTTATTTGCCGCCACCAGTTTATCAAGGGAAGCTAGCAGGAACTGGCCGCTGTCGATGAAGCGAAGCTGTCCGAGAGAAAAGGAAATGTATTTTTCTGTGTTGTTGGGGACGCAGGAAACTACATTCGACCCTCAAGATGGCCTGCATGAGCAGGTGCGAGTCGTATCCTCTGAGGTTGTGGAACACCACAGGAATAACGGTGGTCTTTGGGCTTAGCCTCAGCTTAAGGTTGCAGGCGTTGTGAGCTGCCCCTCGATATTTACCCGTGATATGACAGTGGTCGCGGACAGAGTCACCGTTTAGCGGTTTTTCGCATATATAGCAATTCGCGGCATTGTTATGGGCCTGATAGTCCTTTCGTGTCATCCACATGTTTTTAAGGTTGGCTAGCACGCTCTTAATCTTGCGCCCCTCCTCCTGGAGTGATTTTAAGAAGTGCTATGTTGCATTTGGGCCGCGATACTCGACAGGCGGCTTTGTTGTTCCATCACACCGCACCACGATATAGCAGCAAAGTAGAAGTAAAACAAAGATTAGGAATTGATACAATTAACTTACTCCATCCATAAAAGACACCAAAGGGAAAGAAATACAAACATTAAGCGACCAGACCATAATGGAAACCTAAACAAAGGAAGGCCATATGGACAGTTACTTTCCCACAAAATGGCCACATGGCCATCCAAAATTAAAAGACACAAGTGATACACACAGTAAGTAACAAACAACAACATAAATAAATCGCCACAGAAGAGCCGCCTTGGAACGGTCAGTGGAAGATTTCCACTGGGGGGGGGCTTAAATCGATTTTACTTCCGTCGCGATTTAGACAAATAATTTGTTCAGTCCGCATGAAGGCCTCCTGTTGTTGTGTTCGTTGGGTGTTACTTTTTGTAGGATCGCGTTCGGGGCCCTCGATCTTGGTGGTGAGAGCCTCAGAGTGTGCGTAGATGACGAATGGGGTTGGTTGCTGCTTGTGGTGGTTCTGGAAGGTGAGATTGTTCTTACCCTCCTCTGGCATCTCCACCCGACAGTCGTCTGGCCGATGCCTTCGCACTCAAGCTTGTGGGCCTCCAGCCGGTCTTCTCTCGTGTAGCCATGAAGACAGCGCTCAAAGAAGTGCTTCTTTTTATGGTACTTGCTCTGGTTGTAGAGGAGGCGGTTGAAGTTCTTTATCCAGGTGTAGTGGAAGTGATTTTTATTTGCACTGATCAGCAGCATATTGATCCTTGGTATCTATTGTGGTTGTGTGCTGAGACGAAGGACAGTGATGCCCTTGTCCCAGCCAAAGACATTGATGGCTAGGTTGTTCTGCCGCTCAAATTTTGGTGTCTGTGAGATGGGCGTGGGACTATCAATCCCTTAAAAGTTCAGACCATCATTGGTAGGATACCAACTTGGTCTCTCTGGATGATGTGGTGGTGGCTGATTTGCCAGAGCCGCTCGGAGCGTCCATCGAAAGCAGTATTGGTCCTTGTTCTTGATGTTAACCAGTGCCTTCTTATATCTTAATTCTGCTGGGAGTGGAATGTATTTCGCAGCTTTTTTGTTCATCGGTTCTTTCGTTCTTTTTTCTCTCTTTATATTTTCGGGGTCTATTGAAGCAGGGAGCATTAAACGTTGTGTTTTGGCAATGGTGATACCTTTCATTTTGTGAGACGGGCCTTCGTGGCCTAGTGGTTAAGAGCGCTGACTCTTGATCATTAGGTCTCTCAACGCTGTGGTTCGAGCCTTGCTCTGGTCACAGGTGACACGCCAAGTTCTGCAACGAAAGGCCAGGTGTTTTTTCTCCGGGTACTCCGGTTTTCGCCCACCTCTGATTAACGATCGGCTCGATATGAGTGAAATAATCTTGAAAGGGCCATAAAACCACGCCCCCCCCCCCCACAAAAAAAAAAAAACTTTCATTTTGTAAGAGAACATTGGCTTTCTTGGTAATCTGCATTGGCAGGACTCAAGGACGATCTTCGATATCAAGTTATCAAGTCCGCGTAAGTTGTATTTTTTTTCAGGGGTAAATATCATTAACCAGACGCCGTCGTGATATGACTGAAAAATAGTTGAAAGCGACGTTAAACCCGATTTCACACACTCACACACCCACACTTTTGCATAGAACTATAGATTGTGGGTGTACTACCAAAATCTATAATTGGATTAAAACTAAGGGAAAACAAATCCAATATAATTAAAGACACATTTTTTCTCTATATAAAAGGGGTGGCCTGTCTAATCGTCTCCAATAAACAAGTCCTTCGGACCATATTGCACATCAAAGGCTTATCTTATCTAAGTAATTATGAGGTGATTATGAGCAGAGACTCTCTGAGAGATATGTTTAAAAGGGGGCTCTATAAGGGGAACTTGTATATGGTATATTTTTATTGAGATTCTTTCCAACGAATTGTTGTTTTAAATCACTTCTTTTTTATTTAAAAAGTTAAGACATCCATTGTTTCATTAACTCAAAAGTTAAAAGAAGTAAACAAAACACGGTGAAGGTAAATGAACTGCTTAATTCAAGATTTGATAAATCAATTTACATTTTTCATTTATTTATTTTTTGAAAGTATGTGACACAAATCATATAATGTCTATAACATTTGCATTTTATAGTTTTAGCCAAGCTGGAAATATAAAATGTTTATTGTTTTAGACACAATCATATCAGAAAACAGAACCCCTTAAACCCCACATTTTTATACAGTAAAACTGGGGTATAGAGGGGGTATACATTATTTTTCCTATTTCTACTCAAAAACATATATTGTGGGTCCTCGTTAGAACCGTCTCTGCGAGTACTCTCAATGTAAAAACATATTGTACAGTAAAATTGGGGTTTAGAGGGGTATACATTATTTCCCTTATTTCTACTTAAAAATATTTTTTGATTCCTCGTTGCTACTGCCTCGGCTCTAACGAGGGTCCACAATATATGGTTTTACATAAAACGAGTACTCACATTGTAAAATCATATTGTACAGTAAAACTGGTGTTTATAGAGGTATCCATTATTCTTTCATATTTCCTCCCAAGCCGGTCCTAACGAGTACCCACAATATATGTTTTGGACAGAATTACAAGAGACATCAGGATTTTATCTGAAAAAAAAATATTTTGGTGGTAAACTTTAACCAATGTATTTGAATAGGCAATTTTTATGATTATAAATAATGATGACTAAAAATAAAAAAAAAAACAGAATAAAAGTGTGGATGTTCCGTCCATTAATACAAAACCAGGAGGCAGTTATCAAACAATAAAATCCCCAGGGTAATTCATTTCCCTCCCTTGGTCCCCTTCCTTTACGGTAGCCATAATACCCCAAGTATATCTTATCTCAAAACTGCTTTCTTTAATTACCGGTCATCAGGGTGTTATGCAATCAAAATGTGTCTTTAACTGAAATGCTAGGTCTAAAATTTTGAAAGGCGCCATATAAACGGATGGTTGTGTTATTGGAATGATATTCGCACATCCCAAGTCTAATGTAGTTTATGTTTAGATTTCGGGCATTATGCAGAATCTGGACACCGACTTGGCTTGGTTTTCCACAGATGGTTTCGTGTGACTGTGTGTTTAACGACCCACCAACAGCTGATGTCATACGGAGACAGGGCCTCGGTTTAAGGACCTGTTTTATGACATTACGACACAACGCCTATACTAATACATTGCAAATTTTACCGCCATAAAGTGAAAATTTTAAGATGAAAATTTTTATTTTTGTTTTCATTTCTGCTCAAAATATAGATTGGGGGTTCACGTTAGAACCGCCTCATCGAGGCGGTTCTAACGAATACCCACAATCTATATTTTAGAACAGAAATAAGAAAAATAAGGTTTACCCCTGTAAACCCAAGTTTTCTATATAAAAGTGGGGTTCAAGGGTGGTCAAAATTATATAGACAAGTGTTCGTGATGAGTAGCATAACCCGCTTCACCACGGAGGCTTCCTACAATTAGGTGTGTAAATCAAATACGCAATTCAGCTGAACATATGCCACCTCTGTATATCTTTGTTCAGACTCCGTAAGGATTGCAGAATCGATCCCGGGCTTCTCCAGACTTTCTGATGAGTCTTTAGAAATTTGTCTTTATATTTAGTCTTTAGATTAAATTTTCTTGTCCTTTGGGATCATTGATTCCACTGTGGAATTTTGAAAATATCTGAGGCCTAATTGGCCGAAACTAGCTAGTCTGGCACAGAAAACATGTACACTCCATATTTTTCAGTTCTGTGGTGTATTCCTTGCTTCCAAAGGATAACCCTTTCATAGAACATATTTAAACCGAGGTCCTGTCTCCGTATGACCTTAGCTGTTGGTGGGACGTAAAACTGAAACACACTCACTCGGGCTGCGTCAGATGAAAGCACGATTGCCGGTAGTGATCGTTTATGTACTCAAATTTTCAATCTATGCTTTAACAGGTTGAAAAAGACCTAAACAAATTAAAACCAACAGATTTAATGCAATCCATTATGACATGTACCTGCATTTTCACGAAACTCCGTGTTTCTATTTCTTATTATGTCCCCAATTCGAAATATTGGTTTGGCCTTGTCCGTCTGTCCGTAAACCTTTTGTTGGTTGTAGGCCTAAAGAACTGCCTGAGCAGGGGACATGAAATTTTATATATTATAGCATGAGTGAACAGGTATTGTTTTTTGGTCGGACCTATTATGGCTTTTCGACTGTCATTACAGCAATAGAAAATCCTTGTCAACAGGACATATTGTGTACCGCTTAAGCTTGGATTCTTATAATTGGCTTATGGCTTAGGATCAACGTTTAAATGACAGCGCATTCTACGAAATACTTTTTAGACTCTGCTTTTATCTGCCATTATAACAATTATAGAAAAAAGCTCGTCAATACATTATCTTGAGAATCGCTTGAGCTAGGATTCTCGAATTTGGCATATGGCTTAGGATCAATATTCAGATGATTCAACTGTGAGAGAATACCATAAAATAATGACATAGTTATGTCCCTTTTTGATAATGACTGTCATTATAACAATAGATACAGATTATCAAGACGATTATTTGAGAATCGTTTGAGCAAGGGTTTTGATATCTGGCATATGGCTTTGGGTAAATATTCAGATATCTGATTAACGTTTGGACGAATACCGTAAATTATTAATTGACTATCCTGTATTAATCTGACGTCATCCGTATTAACACAAGGACAACCACTATTAACTGAGGTCAAGTGAGGTAAAAAAACTCAATAACCATGCATTTTGGTAAAAAACTCAATAACCATGCCTTTTTAATTGTGTCAATTAATAAAATTGTCGTTGATCAAGTAATTTCGTATTGACCCAGTTACAAGTCCTCGGTCAGCTGCATTAGCCCTCGGCCTTCGGCCTTGGGCCAATGCAGCAGACCTCGCACCTGTACCTGGGCCAATACGAAATTACTTGATTAATAACATTAAAATACTGACGGATTTATGCCCCGTTATCGCCTCTGCCATTTTAACAGTAATCAAGAGGGGCATGATGATCCTTTAATCCCTCAACTAAGTCATTTAAGGCAATTTGTTATTATGACTTAGTCTTGGATCAGACAAATGACGCAAAACTGTGACCGCTAGAGAAGGAGAACAAGGTTTTAAAGAATAAGGGCCTAGTTATATGATACTAACCTTAGTTAGTTGAATGACATATCATCAACTAAAACAATTGGTAAATTATGAAGATTTTAAAATGTAATGCAAAACTGTAGCCTCTAGAGACAGAAATCTGACATGATGGCATTGTTTTGACCCCCATATTGTGTTTACAATATTATGCATTTTGATAGCAATTATAATATGTCAAAATAATATTAAATAACGGCATTTTGCGATTAAATTTTGAGCTTTTTCAGAAAAAGCTTTATCGTCTACACATGCGTGTAATCCCAAAGCGGATCATTTTCAATCAACACATCTTCGCCTGGCCATCTCCTTGGAATGTAAATCCATCTAAGAATGCGGTGTCTGATCTGCGTCTTATTTATTTATATTTGTTTATTTTTTTATTCACGTAATTCTTGATTTTCATGACCATATTAAGTTTTTATGCACATTCTTTATACTTCCTACGCAAAGTTAAATAAACATTGCTAGTAATAAGATTTATGATTTAATTTGTTAGTTTTGTATGTTTGTATGATTACAACTGAAAAAAAGAAAGAAAGAAAGAAAGAAAGCAAGGAAGGAAGGAAGGTGGGAAGGAAGGAAGAAAGGAGGAAAGAAAGAAAGAAACCAAGATAATTCGCCACGAAATTTATTAACTTTGTTATAATATATATCGATGTTCGCACATTGTTTTGCTGGAATACCACAGGAATGTTTGTTTTATTTTATTTTTCTTTCTTTTTATAACATGCGTTTGATTATTTAATTCGGGCTGGTACGTAAAGATGCCATTAATGCCTATGCTAGTTGTTTTGTATTCATTATTATTATCTTGATTGTAATGAACACCTCATTAAAGTAGAAGTAAAACAAAGATCAGGAATTGATATAATTAAATTACTCCACCCATAAAAGACACCAAAGGGAAAGAAATACAAACATTAAGCGACCAGACCACAATGGAAACCCAAACAAAGGAAGGCCATAAGGACAGCCACTTTCCCACAAAATGGCCATATTGCCATCCAAAACCAAAAGACAAGTGATACACACAGCAAGTAACAAACAACAACACAAATAAATCGCCACGGAAGAGCCGCCCTGCTTTATACAGAGAAACTGGGGTTTACTGTGGTATTCATTTTTGTTTTTATTTCTTCTCCAAAACATAGGTTGTGGGTACGCGTTTGAGCCACCTCAATGAGGCGGTTCTAACGAGAATATAAAACCTTTGTTTTAAGTATTGATGAGTTTACTTTGACAAATTAACTGTTTTTGAGATATCAAAAATGCAGTATGCCGCACGGATGTATTATCGTAATGTGTTTATTATTCTTCTTATTATTATTTTCTTTTTCTTTTCATTTATGTTTAATCTAATGATTATTGGAAGATAAGGCGTGTACCCTTTTTCTGGTGTTCTGTCCATGATGGTGTGAAAAAGAATATGCATGTAAACCCAACTTTATACAAAACAGTCGGGTAATCAGGAATCAGTATAATTTTACACAAAAACATAAGTAGAAAGTACTTGTAAGAACTATATCAATTTGGCGGCTCTATGCCCATATATTTTCAGCTCACTCAGGGTGGAAACATCACTGGTGTTTAAGCTGAAGACAATTATCGCTTTTAATGACACATGTAATGTGTGTATTGTATACCGGCTACTGACCGTCAGGAAGTCTGAAGATTAATGAACACGCGGGCAAGGTACGAAGACTGCTCAAATATGAATGCAAGTAGAACGTTTTCTCATGCACTAATGCAAAAATTTCCTGGAAATAAATATCACAGCGTAGAAAAACATTTTACCTATACATTGATACAAAACCTGTTAAAATCCGTTTACTTTAGCCATGTATATCGTTCGATAAACACTGTCTACTCTTGTATACTAATACAAAACATGGTTGGAAGAAGGTCAGAGTCCGCCGTTGAAATACGGTCCTATATTAAGAATCGTTGTATTCTTGGTATACGGTGCAAAGACATTTTTGATGAAATATGTTCGGTTTATGGGCATAATGAAATGTCTTTTCCGACAGTTTTTCGTCGATGTAAGAATTTCAGCTGTGGGCTAGGCTCAACAGAAGGTGCACCACATGATCATCGGCCGAAACCACAACATCTGCCAAGATGGTTGTTAAGTGAAAGAAATAGTTGCTACCGATGCACGATACACCACTAGGCAAATAGCTAGTATGGTTGGCATCTCATTAGGAGCAGCTCATACAATTCTGAAACAGGATTTGAAAATGAGAAAGATCTTTGCTAGATGGATTCCCCATCTGTTGACAGATGGGCAGAAAGAGACAAGCGTTCAGTGCGCCAAGAAGTTGCTTAAAAAGTTTCCAAATTACAATGCACGGTCTTTCGTTAATGTCGTCACAGGTGACGAGACATGGGTTCACTTTTTTGAGCCAAAACGAAAGATTCAGAACAAAATATGGCATTTCAAAGCGGACCATGAGCGTCAAGAAGGTAATGTATGCCATATTCTTTTCAAACCAGGGCCCGGCTATTCAGGTTGCTGTGCCTAAAGGCAAATCTGTAAATGCGACGTTTTACAAGAATAAAGTTCTTCGAAAATTGAAGAAATATTTCAAAGAACGAAGACCCGCAACTGGTTTGGCCAATGTCAGATTGCTACATGACAATGCGTCATCGCACAAGGCGTTCATTGTGCAAGACTATCTGAAGCAGGAAAAGGTTGTTGAACTCCCTCACCCCCCGTATTCCCCTGACCTTGCCCCGTGTGACTTTTTTGTTCCCGCGGCTGAAAAAATACATTTCTGGTCGAAAATTTGTGCAGCGCAAAAACCTCGGTTCTGCAACATTCCAGTGCCTTCATAGTATACCTCGAAAAGATTACCAAAATGCATTCAATGATTGGATCAGAAGACTGAAAGTTGTATATATGTTAAAGTGGAATACTTTGAGGGGACAAAATAAATTTTTCATCGAAATCTATCACGGAATCATTTTTATGTGCTTAGTTGCATTCATATTTGAACAGTCCTCGTATATTGTATTACCTTTCCGGAGAGATTAAAATTTATCGAATGACTTTATGCATATGCATTAAGTTCTAAGCTAAATAGGCACTATCCAGATAATGAGTATCATTTATTATTATTATTATTATTATTATTATTACACAAGTACTGGTAAAGTGGTGCGAGTCGGCCCGCCCATGATTATCAACCCTACTGGTTTCATTGGGTGGCAGGGCTTGAGATGTGATTTCATCTCGATGTCGGGTAACGTCCCACAAAATTGGAAGCAACGTCTCCAAAATGACCTTTACCGTGTTGACGGGGAAGTTAAACCTCAAATCAATCAAACAAACAAAACCTACAGCCTATGTCTTGAAACAATTTATACCCCTTTTAACCCCAGTTTCTCTATGATAATTGGGATTACAGGCGTGTCCATATGCATATATGATATGATAGTATATATTCTTCATGTGAACAGTCAAAGTCTAGATGAGACTGTGTAGACATTCTGTTTACTTTGAACTTTCCCTGTTCGCATGCTTTTAATAAACCGGCCAATATAATTTATTGTTAGTTATTGTCGGTATTGATAAACTAATTCCTTTACTTTAACAATCAATGAAACCCTTTCTTTCCAGATTAAACATTTGATGTTTGAATATGCAATGTTACTATAAATAATCAGAATGGTTACAGGTAAATAAAGAATAACTAAAACATAACGCTTTATCAGTTACAGTTAGTTTTAAACAGTGACAGTAAGCATTATCTCATTGAATGATCACTGTGACCATTATGATAACTCACATCCGTGTGGTTACATTCTTTCACATCCAGAAAACGGTTACTTTTGCATTGAAACTAGGTCATATTTTCATTTCTTCTTTACACATAGGCTGTGGGTGCTTGTTAAGTTCTAACGAGTACCCAGTTGTGGGTACTTGTAAGAACCGCCTCAAAGCGGTTCTAAAGAGTACTCACAACATATGTTTGGGGCAAAAGTTTTATGTATGTAAAGTTGGATTGAGGGAGGTGCTCATTACATGAACTTGTTAACATTATGATGATAGCCAAGCCGATTTAAGTGCGTTTTGGATATGAAAGCCCAAACATGGACACTCAGACATGAAACTCAGATCAGATCTCAAAAACGGTTATCTGCTATGTCTTGGTGCAGATATTAGAAATTGTAATACCTTGTAAACCCCAGTTTTCTCAATATCAAGTTGGGTGTTCATAACACAAACTTTTAACATGTTGCGTTTCTATACATAGTAATATATAACAAAATCAATGTGTGGCAATTTTCTTTTACTTATACTCCAATCATAGGTCGTGATGCTCGTTAGAACCGCCTCATTAACGAGTTCTCACAGAAAATAGAAAATGTAAATCCATGTAAACCCCGGTTTTCTTTATGTAAAGAAGGGTAAAAAATTCGAATGAGGTTTTAAATAAATTGAAATCTAGACATTTTCGTGCTTCTAGTCTGTCTAGCTACGATTTTTCCACTCTTTACACTAAACTTCCACATAATCTTATAAAAGAAATGCTTAATGATTTAATTGAATGGGCTTTTCACAGAGAAGATTCTCTCTATCTTGCATGTAATGTCAGAAATGCATTTTTCACTTCTAAAGAGCATAAGAATTATACACTTTTGTCATGTCAGAAAGTGTGTGATGCCCTCACCTTTCTACTTGACAATATTTATATTAGATTCGGTACTAAGGTATTTAGACAAATTGTGGGTATTCCGATGGGTACTAATTGCGCACCTCTTGTGGCTGATCTGTTCTTGTATTGTTATGAAAGAGACTTCATTTTGTCGCTTTCCATTGATAACCAATCTGAAATTATTGAAGCTTTTAGCTCTACTTCTAGATATTTAGATGATTTATTAAATATTGATAATACCTATTTTGATGGTTGATCAGTCAGATTTACCCCCTAGAACTTCAGTTAAATAAAGCAAATTCTGATACCGAGGCCCCGTTTTTAGATTTACATCTATCTATTGTAGATGGATTTGTTTCGTGCAAAATTTATGATAAACGCGATGACTTTGATTTTGAGATTGTAAATGTTCCTTTTTTGGATGGTGATGTTCCTCGTGCGCCATCCTATGGCGTTTATATTTCGCAATTAATTCGATTTGCTAGAGTGTGTAGTCATGTAACTGACTTCAACACTCGTAATAAATTATTAACGGCTAAACTCCTTAATCAGGGTTATCGGTACCATAAACTACGCAAAGCCTTTACAACATTTTTTAGACGCCATTCTGATTTAATTTCAAAATTCAATATTGGACTTAAATCTCTTCTGCAACAAGGTCTATCGGAACTCGAATTTTATGGTGACTTAGTATATAAATTCAGAAAAATATATAACAGCAATGACTTCAGCACCCAATTTCGTAAAATCATTCATCGATATAAAAAGATTGGGTACAACATGGGTATTATACGACAGACTGCATGCATGGTAGTTAACCCAATCACGGTTGGCAACTTTGCTTCCCTCTTTAATTGCACGCCGGTGGGTCAGGCCTCAGATTTTATGACGGCTCCAACGTAAAGGCTTGTTGAAAATTAGAGAGATAATGTTGGTTGGTGCCTGATGGTCTGTCTCTGGTCGGGCTCATCGGAGTCTAACTGTTGTTTTTCTTTTGCTCCAGCATTTCAGTGGTTTCTTGCCGTCGAGTCCTCACCGTTGTCTCACCTCTGTGGTTCTTTGATTTTTGTGTTCACGGAGATGTTGCACTGATGAGTTAGGAGGCCTTCATGCGGACTGAACAAATTATTTGTCTAAATCGCGACGGAAGTAAGGGCGAGGATTGTGGCCACGTAAAATCGATTTAAGCCCCCCCCCCCCCCCCCAGTGGAAATCTTCCACTGACCGTTCCAAGGCGGCTCTTCTGTGGCGATTTATTTATGTTGTTGTTTGTTACTTACTGTATGTATCACTTGTGTCTTTTAATTTTGGATGGCCATATGGCCATTTTGTGGGAAAGCAACTGTCCTTATGGCCTTCCTTTGTTTAGGTTTCCATTATGGTCTGGTCGCTTAATGTTTGTATTTTTTTCCCTTTGGTGTCTTTTATGGGTGGAGTAAGGTAATTTTATCAATTCCTGATCTTTGTTTTACTTCTACTTTTATTACATGGACTTGTGAATATGTGGCATTTCTAAACAATGTCATTTAAAATAATTCAACTGACACCCATAAGCTGTACAGTTTTTTTTCCTTCTTCTTTTTTTCTAATATATAAAGTAGAATATTTCATTCCAGCACACAAAAAATGGATTTTTGAGACCCAATAATATTTTGTGTTAAGCACAAAAAAGGCTCACTTTAAACGGTAATTTTCTCGCTCGTTAAGACTTAAGTAACGACAGAACAGAACATAACTTTATTGGAGATAAACTCAGACCACACCAAAACAGCCAGTCCGAAATTAACTAGACATCAATTGACATGAGCGATTCCGTTCAGTATCCTCCGGGGTCTTAAAAGCGGATTATAACACAGTTGAGATTACATAACAAGTATATAACATAGGCCTCAGTCAAAGGGAGACAATCCAATATTGACTTGTAGTGTGGCTAGCAGGGAGCAGGTGAATAGATTAAATGTCAGATACAGTTGGCCATGCCCCCCCCCCCCCGGTCCACCACCATCACCAAAGTCTTTTTACTGACCGTTCCAAGACGGTTCTTCTATCGCGGTTCATTTTGTAATGCTTAGAAGGTGATGACCTTTCAGGTCTCACCTTCTTATGGCAACACTCCAAAGACTTCCCTTGATACCGCATCACTCCTCTGTTTCAAGAAAAATAGGTCCTCATAAATCAGTGAAAAGACGCGCCTTTATCATTTGATATGTGAAAATAATATGCAGATTGAAAAAAAAACTGGGGATGCAAAATACACAAACAATGAACTTCAGAGTTAAATATCATAAAATGGATCTAGATTTGAAATTTGTCTCGTTTCGAAGCTGGCCTGGCCTAGTTATTAAGAGCGAGTTCGGTTGATTTTCTAGTGTTAACTATAGTTACACCAAAACACGCGGGTTATGGCTGGTGTCGCACAACTAGACTTAACTTGAGTTCAATCAAGATTGCTTTGGGAGTTGGGAGTTCTGTCTAGCAAGAATAAAAAACACGACGGCAGGGGGATAATCGTAGGTTAATTAAGAAATGAATATAAACTTATTAGAAGGTGATGACCTTTCAGGTCTCACCTTCTTATGTCAATCGACACTGGAGGCCTCGATGACAAATCACTTCTATGCTTCAAGAAAAATAAGCCTCCATATATTTATCAATAGACGCGCATGTATCATTTGATAAGTGAAACTGATATGCAGATTTTCAAACTGAGGAAGCCCATTGCACAAACAACTTCAAGAAAAATAAGCCTCCATATATTTATCAATAGACGCGCATGTATCATTTGATAAGTGAAAAAAATGATATGCAGATTGTCAAACTGAGGAAGCCAATTGCACAAACAACTAACTTCAGAGTAAAATGCCATAATATTAACCCTATGGTTCAAATTGGTCTGGATTCACGATCCCCTAATTAGAAGCGACAGGAAGCAGCAAATGTCATTTGATGCGTCACAAATAACGAGTCAGATTCAGATTCAAAACTCATCTGACGTCAAGAAAATGTCATCGTTTGCCCTCGAGTAAATCGAAAGTATAAACATGTTTTCTAGTTGGACGTTTTTTCCAACACGTGGCCAAAATTTCAAATAGTTTGAAATAATCGATTTTCGGATTGCATTTTACTTACAATTTTCCACCTTCCACCGTTTTCGTTGTTACTATGCAAGGCTTCCAACTCTCATACCAAGCTAACTCTAGCAGTCGCAATATTCCTACACGGTGCGTTTTGGAGCAAGTCAACTCTTGTTAACTCTAGTATGTCACTGAACTCGCTCAAAATCTAGATCGCGGATTAATAACTAAATGAATGACTTGACAGTATGAATGGAAGACTACGACTTGCTATACTACAGATAGAGCGAAGTTTTGTTTGTTTGTTTGATTTGAGGTTTAACGTCCCCGTCGACACTGTAAAGATCATTTTGGAGACGTCGCTTCCAATTTTGTTGGACTTTTACCCGCAATGAGATGAAATGACATCTCAAGCCCTGTCGCCCAATGAAACCAATAGGGTTTATTAGCATGGATGGTCCACCTCGCACCGCGGTTCCTGGACAAGCTTAGATCATCTAGAAGCGGTTTAAAAGTACTAGTGTGCGGGCCGGATTCAGCTCTGCGTGGAAGCATCATGCAGCCCATATATTTCTACAAGCCCCTTTGGCCGGGGGCGGATAAATGAAGTTACCTTCACTGTTGCATTTGTTTGATTTGAGGTTTAACGTCCCCGTCAACACTGTAAAGGTCGTTTTGGAGACGTTGCTTCCAATTTTGTGGGACTTTTATCCGACATTGAGATGAAATGACATTCCCAGCCCGTTTGCCGAATGAAACCAATAGGGATAATAAGCATGGACGGTCCGACTCGTGCGCACCGCTTTGCTTGGGCAGGCTTAGATCATCTAAGAGGTTTACCAGTACTCGTGTGCGGGTCGGATTCAGCTCTGCGTGGAAGCATCATGCAGCCCATGGCGGTAAAACGTCTCCCTGCCCTACATCATAGTGTAGATTATATTTGCTTGTCCTTTGGGATCATTGATTCCATTGTGGAATTTTGAAAATATCTGAGGGTCACTGATGAGGCCTGATTGGCCGAAACTAGCTAGTCTGGCCCATAAATCATGTGCGCTCCATCTCAGTTCTTAGGTGTATTCCTTGCTTCCAAAGGATAACCCTTTTAAAGAACATATTTAAGCCCCGATGGGCGGGGGCCGATTCACTGTTGCATGGATATATTTCTGTGAACCATCAGGAAATATGACTTTATAACTTAAACTCCTTAATCTTAACGTTTATAGTACGGGATAATACATATTTATTCCGGGCGGTGGGTGCTTGTTTTTTTTTTCTTTTTATTTATTTATTTATTTTTTTTTGTTGTTTTTTTTTTAGACGAGGTCAGAAAACAACAGATTTTGTTTCCTCTTCTTCTGTATCTGAATATTTCCCTTTTTTACTGAGGTGTATTTGATTTGTTTGATTTGACGTTTAACGTCCGCGTCAAGACTGTATAACGGCCCCGCCCACCGGGGCTTGAGGAAACAGATTGGGTTGCATGATGCTTCCACGCAGAGCTGAAATCGACCGAACATGAGTACTAGTATACGGCTTAAAGGTTCCGATTCTAAACCTGCCCAGGAATAGTGGTGTGAGTTGGACCATCCATGCATATAAACTCTATTGGTTGCATTGTGCGGCAGAGTCTGAGTTGCCATTTCATCTCAATGTCGGGTAAAAGTCCGACAAAATTGGAAGCGACGTCTCCAAAATGACCTATAAAGTGTAGACGGGGCGTTAAACCTCATATCAAACAAATAAACAAAACTGTATAGACATGCTTCGAATTTTCTTGTTTGCTAGAGTCTACGTATATAATTGTTTCCAGAATTATTCTCATTGACATAAGAAGGGATTCACAACATGAACCGTTCGATCCTCAAATTTGTTTTTAACATTTCATTTGTCTGCTCCTCGCGTTACTGCAATCATACATAACCATTGACTGTTAAAAATTAAAAAAAAAATAATGAAATGAAATGGCCCGGTGTAAAAACTAACAGTTTACTACCACCACCTTCTATTAGTACTTTCAGTACTTTGATTCGTCGTTGAGTGTGGGTATCGCTTAATATATATTTAAGTTTTGGGTAGCCAATTGGCCTTTTTGCGGGAAAGTAGCTGTACTTTTGGCTTTCCGCTATTGATGGTTCCATTAGGGTCTAGTTATTCAATGTTTGTGTTTCTCTCCCTTTGTGTCTCTGATGGTAGGTGTGGGTTAATTGTATCGATTTCTGATAATTGCCTTCATTTCTATTTTGTAGTGATTTTGTATATAAACTCAGAAAAATAATCCTTGTACCCAATCTCGTAAAGTCACCAAATTTCGTAAGTCATTGCACGACCCGCAGAAAAAGCAACCGACTGAAGTCGGTTGATTTCTAAGATTGCCCTGAAAATCACCGTGTCATTCTGTCATTCGGTCAATCGGTCATTCTGTCATTCTGTCAGTCTGTCAGTCTGTCCGTCCGTAACCCGTTTGTGAAAATTGGTGATAGTGACTTAACCGCTTGGAATATTTAAACATTTTTTGGCATACTGATAGATATCAATGAGATCTAACCAATGAACTTGCGAAATATTACATCCAATTTAGTATAGCCTCGCCGAGCCGAAAAATGTGAAAATTTTCGAACTGCTTCTCCTCGGAAACCGTTAGGCCGATTGAAGTCAAATTTCATATGGAGCCTCTATGGGATGGGGGGAAACCAAAATTTGCTCATGTGGTCCAGGTCACATGACCAAAATGGCCGCAAAGCCATATATGGTCTGTCTGTCTGTCCGTCCGTAACCTTTTTGTGAAAATTGGTGATAGTGACTTAACCGCTTGGAATATTTAAACAATTTTTGGCATACTGATAGATATCAATGAGATCTAACCAATGAACTTGCGAAGTATTACATTCCATTTAGTATAGCCTCGCCGAGGCGAAAAATGTGAAATTTTTCGAACTGCTTCTCCTCGGAAACCGTTGGGCCGATTGAAATCAAATTTCATATGAAGCCTCGATGGGATGGGGGAAACCAAAATTTGTTCATATGGTCCAGGTCACATGACCAAAATGGCCGCCAAGCCATATATGGTCTGTCTGTCTGTCCGTCCGTAACCCATTTGTGAAAATTGGTGATAGTGACTTAACCGCTTGGAATATTTAAACAATTTTTGGCATACTGATAGATATCAATGAGATCTTACCAATGAACTTGCGAAATATTACATTCCATTTAGTATAGCCTCGCCGAGGTGAAAAATGTGAAAATTTTCGAACTGCTTCTCCCCGGAAACCGTTGGGCCGATTGAAGTCAAATTTCATATGGAGCCTCTATGGGATGGGGGAAACCAAAATTTGCTCATGGGGTCTAGGTCACATGACCAAAATGGCCGCCAAGCGATATATGGTAAAACCCCTTCAAAAATAGTCTTCTCCAGAACCACTGGGCAGATTTTCACAAAACTTGATAAATAGCATCTGGGACGTAGGCCCATCATAAATTGCTAAAATGGTGACCCTGGCATGACCTTGACTTTCTTTGTGCCTAGGTCAAACTTTGACACATATGCTTTTGTATTGGAAAAGTGAGAATGCATTTTATCCTGCAAACGATTCAGAATACAGTACTAAAGTATAAGATATATTTTTGCTCCTTACAATAAGGCGCATTTATTGGGGGAACCGTTTTAGGTCCAGGTCACATGACCAAAATGGCCGCAATACCCATATATGGTAACACTCATAAAACTAAAAGCATCCGGCGGGTCGTGCACTTCAACTGAAGCACTGGTTTTTCGATATAAAGGGATTGGGTACAACATAAATGTTTTGCGATAGATTACGTGCACGGAAGTTAACCCAATCAAGGTTGATAATTGTGTTTCCCTCTTTAACTGCAAGCCGGCGGATCAAGCATCAGACTCTATGACGGTTCCAGCGTAAAGGCTTAGTTTGTTTGATTTGCGGTTTAACGTCCCCGTCAACACGGTAAAGGTCATTTTGGAGTCGTTGCTTCCAATTTTGTGGGACTTTTACCCGACATTGATATGCAATGGCATCTCGAGTCCTGTCATCGAATGAAACCGATAGGGTTTATAAGCAAGGACGGGCCGACTCGCACTGCTTTGCCTGGGCATCGGAGTCTAACTGTTGGTTTTCTTTTGCTCCAGCATTTCAGTGGTTTCTTGCTGTCGAGTCCTCACCGTTGTCTCACCTCTGTGGTTCTTTGATTTTTGTGTTCACGGAGATGTTGCACTGATGAGTTAGGAGGCATTCATGCGGACTGAACAAATTATTTGTCTAAATCGCGACGGAAGTAAGGGCGAGGATTGTGGCCACGTAAAATCGATTTAAGCCCCCCAATGGAAATCTTCCACTGACCGTTCCAAGGCGGCTCTTCTGTGGCGATTTATTTATGTTGTTGTTTGTTACTTACTGTGTGTATCCCTTGTGTCTTTTGGTTTTGGATGGCCATGTGGCCATTTTGTGGGAAAGTAACTGTCCTTATGGCCTTCCTTTGTTTAGGTTTCGATTATGGTCTGGTCGCTTAATGTTTGTATTTCTTTCCCTTTGGTGTCTTTTATGGGTGGAGTAAGTTAATTGTATCAATTCCTGATCTTTGTTTTACTTCTACTTTTTAGATCCTCTAAGCGTTTTACCAGTACTCGTGTGCGGTCGGTTTCAGCTCTGCGTGGAAGCATCATGCAGCCCATCTATTTCTTTAAGCCCCGATGGGCGGGGACAATCTACGTTAAACAAAATTAACTGATTTTATTTAACTGCATTACAAGTGAAGACAATAATCGGATGAAGTGAGCTGAAAATAGAACCTGTACTATGATGAAGTAGGAGACGTTAGCTCACTCATTCTCAAATGAATTGGGATATTGCAGTCGCCGTATATTTTCTGTAATCGAGCAGTCATTTTTAACCAATGCATACGTTTTTATGGCAGAACAACAGGTCCCGGAGATATCATGATAAACCTCCCGTCGAAAAATACCTTTCCAGAGAAAATGAGCCATGGGAAAACCTGGTTTTGTAATGTTCGAGACTGTCGCTTTTCGAATTCTCTTTGTTTGCGCACTTACAAATTTGAAATTCCACTAGTAAGGAAAGGGTTAGGTGGTTTCCATAAATGCTACATATTCTGGGTAGGGAAATAACCACCATTAGCAGGACCACATGGAGTCTTACTAAGTATTTGTCCCCGATTATGGCTGTAGCCGAAATTTAATTAAACATTGTAATGTGCGAGACGACGTTTTTCTTCTTGTTATTTCAAAACAACGTTTAGGTTTTTATACACGGAAACATGACCAAATGGAGATTCTATATTATATTAAGCATATAAGGTTTTTTGATGTTACCTGTACAATAGGAAATGAAAAATACTTGCCATACAAAAATGTGTATGGGTTGGTTGCAAAAATGCATGTAATGTTCGCGATCATTATAACAGGCTTATTACGTTTGTATGGACAAAAAATGCTAGATTGAGTAAAACTCCCGCAATGTGTGACTAACACAAATACATTATCTGGAACGAAAATAATATTTTGATGTTGAAATTTCCTCATTTCAAGGGTTTTGTAATGTTCGAGACCTGTAATGTTCAATACCGAAAATTGTTAGTCTAACAGCTTGATCACATTGCTCTCACGTGGCATAGTTTTCCGTTACCAGATTACGTAGTAGAAAGTATCTGCAGACGACATGGTTGCCTTTTCCGGTGTTTGATGGTTAAGGGAGTCGGCAGACAATACCACAGTTAAGGAAAAACAGAAGTCAGAGTTTGTTTTTAAATACCTGCATAGAAACTTTTTATCTTTTTCCAATATTATTTGTCACATTTAATATTGTCCAATTAAGAATATGCCACCAAACATCATTATTAATGAACATCATTATTAATGAACAACATTTGCACGCTTGCAAGATCATTATTCTATTGCAATAAGCAGTGGATGTATGCGATGAAATGTCCGCTACATTTGGTATCGAACATGACAGGTTTGCTATGTTGACCGTCCAGAGATAATAACTGCAAATAAATGAACAATTTTGAATTGTGCAACCTTAGTTGTGTAAAATGAACACGTTTAGTGATATACATGTTTGCTACATTTCTACCAATAGCTGCAAACGGTAACAATGTTGATTCCAAATGTATTACATATTTTCGATTTTGGATTTGAGTCCCATAGCTTATAACCTTTTCCCAAATTTTATTAGCCAGAATGAATATTTTCAATATAAAATGTGCACTGTTAGGAAGGCACTTCACCTCTCAAATTTGTATTTCCAAATGCATATTTTGAGTGTTAAAAACATTGTAAGTGCAGTTTATGTTACTAACATTATTGTATCGAACATTACAAATTGTATCGAACGTCCCCACCTAAAATAAATGTGTATATTTTAGGATATGCTGGTTTACTCTTGATTATGTTCCTAGATACAACAAATACAATATTAGATACATTTTTAATTTTACAAGTAGAAATGGTAAAGTGGCATAGCATGTCCCTTTACCGTGTATGGTAATGTCCGAGACCATCATAGCTGCCATTTACAGACATGCATTTGTTAATATTTCTGCGAACTTATTTACAAACTTCACAAAACGTGTTATTTTCTTCCAGCTGGTAGACAAAATTGGTTACACTTTGAAGACTTTTGTATAGACAAATATTACTCTGGAATGCACTGTAATGTTCGATACTGTATTCTCGCGGTTGCATTATTAAGTTTAGATACTTGATTATTGAGAACATAAGGCGATGCGGTTGTTGTGCGTTAATATGTGATAAACATGTCTTTTAATGTTTCGGCTGCCTTAAGAAAGCAGTTTATCTGTCAGGAGAGCATTTTTTATGCATAAAAGTATATACCGAGGCTTTTTTGCGTAATAGCGACACCCTTTAAAAGCATATGACTGAACTTGCACTGTTACATTAGTAAGATCCAAAATATGAATGAAAATGACACTAACAGCTATATTGTCAGTTTATCGCGTTAGTAAACTACTTGACTTATAGAAACAAAATCAATGTAATGTCCGCGACTTTTTACATATAACTAAAAAAAACCTATTGCTTATGTTGATCGTTTATCTAAAGTAATATTACTTGTGTTCCTTATTTACCACTCAATACCTGTTCAAATGCAATAGTCGTAAGTGATCTAGCTATTATGTGCTTCTCTTAGAACAAAACGAAAGTTGTATGTTTTCAGAAAACTATTTCTTTTTCTGTATTCTCTAACCAACCCCGAATTTTATTCTAATTGGCTATTAATTTATTTACCATATTTATGACCATATGTTCCATTTTGTCCCCGCTTAATAACCCGGTCGTAAGTTTCTGTCATTGCGAGCTGCGGTCTCTTGATTTTTGTGATGTTATAGACGGGGACAACGAACAAGTAGATTGTAGCGTACATTTCTCACAATCAAAATTTATCAAAATACCGACATATTTCTAGCTGTTGGGGTGAAATAACTTTTGATTTCTTGATCAAGGAATTCTAACTGAGTATAGGTACATGTTAATACTTTATTTTGAACATATCGGTGACTGAATCTAAGTAGCTTTATAATTTGACTTTTTAAACGGCTAAAATCCCAATTAATTTGAGAATGAGTGGCTACCTCCACCACGCGGTACTAAATATCAGTCATATACAGAGAAATAAAATAAAACTATACGGGTTGCCAATGAAGGCTTATATAAACACTATATCACAGTATTTGCCTTTGTTATTTACTTTCAGGTAACAGTGGAAACTACACATGTGTACTGTGCGAATTCATGATGCATTTGCTGCATGAAAAAGACAGTGTATCGTTTAATCTCTTAACAAATGTATGTATACTTAGGCCTAAAAATACCTGTGTTTCCACTAACCCGACCGACCCTGCGCCAGACCCCACGACTCTACTATTTTTATCTATAAAAGAACAAAATAAAAATTAAATCACCGACCCTACCATTTTCAATTTCGGACCCTACCCAGTGTAGTTTTTGCATTTTCGCATAGTAATTTCGGATTTTAAGTACATTTATGTAGTTTTTGGCATTTAGTACCTTCCAAAATACAGGGCTGATTTTTTGAGCATCTAAAATGAATTATAATATGCAGTGCAAGTCTCAACATGACAATTTTATGAACAAAACACATGTACAAAAACAAAAACACATAAAAAATAAAGGCCTGACCCCGTTTTTTTCTGCAGAAAGATAAAATAATAAGAAAAAGTTCCTCCTACCTACCGTAGTAGCCAGTCAACACTATTTAGGCCATTATTGAGCCGGTCAGTTTACTTATCCACACTTTTCCTTGGGCAAGATTATACGTAAGCGGTTAACCAGTTCAGTGCACATTCTTTCGCAAGAAGCTGACAAATGCCCTTCTAGAATCAGCGGAAGGAAAGGAATGACCGTAGAAAAGATTTCAAGATCAATCTCCACGAAAGAAAGTTGCCGACCCGCGTCCGGTATCGAACCCGCGTCCTCCTGATCACCAGCCAGACGCGTATACGACTGAGCTTCCGAGGCCGGCTAAGGGATAGAAAAATAACAAAAGGGCTAAATTTGAAACTACATATAGGAACTATTCATATTACTTTACATTATCTCCTGAAATCAAATATCAGTAGACGAAATATAAACACAAGAAGGTCGTGGTTGGCATAACGCATACATGAGCCACCGTTTTGATTTTTGCCACAGATTCTAACACAGTGCGCCTATATAGGCAATGGAAAACAACTGTGTTTTATTCTACAACAAATCACGGCAAAGAAGAGCGCGACGAGTGACGTCATTAAAACTGCAAATGTATGACGTCACTAGTCAATTTCCTTGACGTTAGACGGTGTAACGTCATATTCTCGCAACGAAAACGTTAGAAAAGGATATAAATGAATGTGTTTCAGTCGATAATTTTAGCGGGATTTCTTCTAGCAATGGCGAAAAGATGTGAGATTTGGAAGGCAACAACAGCATTATTGCCGATTTTCAGCCTGTTAGAATCGAAATAGATCAGCTATAGTTTGTGATTTGTTGAGTAATAAATCACAGTTTGTCGGTCAGTTGTAAGTAGACAAATCACGCGCGCTTCGCGCTCGTGATTTGTCTACTTTACAACTGACCTCCAAACTGTGATTTATTACTCAACAAATCACAGTTAGAGCTGATCTATTTCTTAAACACAAGAGGGTCGTGGTTGGCATAACGCATACATGAGCCACCGTTTTGATTTTTGCCACAGTACGCAAACCAGAGGACCAACGGTCCTAAACTGCTCACCTGAGTGTTGAGGATTAATTGAGCCCCGCCAAGCGAATTTGGGTCTTCGAGCATTCCGTCATGACAAGTTTTAACTGCGCATGCCCAGCCATTCAGAGGGGCCAGGGATATGGCTTTCTGTCTGAAGGTCCCTCTTGATTCACTGCTTGTATGAGCGAGCAGCGAAGGTTCTGGCGAGACTGCGCGGATGCGCAGGCTCGCCTGAACCTTCGCTGCTCGCATAGGCGATAAGTTCCAATATCGCTTGACGGGACCCAATTGAGCCATTTGGTTTCTAAGGAGATTTTTGAAGGTTTTTTTTTACCATGACAGCCTTCTTCGTCATGTGACCTAACCCATTTCAACCATTTTTGTTCCTTCCTCCCATATAGGCCGTAATAATAAAAATCAAAAATAGTAGATTGCCTAAGGAACATTTCTATGTAAGTTTTGTCAAAATATATGCAGAGGCTTGGCAGTAAATGCCAGTTTTCAATTTTCCCCATTATAAGTCTATGGACAGTCGGATGCGCGTCTGACTGGTGATCAGGAGGACGCGGGTTCGACTCCCGCCGGGGTCGGCAACATTCTTTCGTGGAGATTGATCATGAAATCTTTTCTACGGTCATTCTCTCCCTTCCGCTGATTCAAGAAGGGCAGTTGTCAGTTTCTGGCGAAAGAATGTGCACTGTACTGGTTAACCGCTTACGTATAAGCCTGCCCAGGAAAGTGTGGATAGGTAAACTGACCGGCTCAAAAATGACCTAAATTGTGTTGACTGGGCCGTTAAACTCCAATACAAACAAACAAAATAAGTCTATGGAAACTACAAGTTGCCATAGCAACCAAACTAATGAGCCGATTTTGATAAAAAACACAAACTTTCAATCCCCCATCCCAGGATGCTACAGATAAAATAAGTCTCCCTGTCCTAGATCATAATGTAGTTTATATTTTCTTGTCATTTGGGATCATTGATTCTATTGTGGAATTTCGCAAAATATTTGAGGGTCACTGATGAGGCCTAATTGGCCGAAACTAGCTAGTCTGGCCCACAACACACGTACACTTCATATTTTCCAGTTCTGTGGTGTATTTCTTGCTTCCAAAGGATAACCCTTTTCTAGAACTTATGTATATGTAAATTTGGCCTAGATATGCCAAGATACTTTCCAAAAACAAGAGGGCCATAATCGCCCTGGATCGCTCACCTGATTAATATCTTACAAATGAAATGGTAGGTAATCTATGGCAGGGTAGAAGGTTTGAACAATTTTGATTGACGGTGATCAAAGAAACAGTTTTGTGAAATTATTTCAACATCAGTCTGGCTGTTTAGCAGTAGAAGTCAGTTTGAGGTGTGTGTATCTTTGGCTCTGATGACCATTATGGTCAGTGAAGCAAAATATTTTGAGCAATATTATTAGAGGGTAACCCATGGAACACTCTTGTAAATTTGTTAATTTTTAGGGTAAGAAGTCTTTAAAAAATTTATTTTAAGTTCTAGTGACCATCTTGTTCAGCAGAGTGGAACAATTTGAACAATTATGACAGATGGTCACCAAACACCTTTCCTGTGAAGTCATAGCAGAACAGTTTAAGCAATTATAGTAAAGGGTCTCCGCAGGAATATGTTAAAGGAATTATTTCAAAATAAATCCACAGGCTAAAGAGGGGGTCATTAAAAGTATTTTTTCTATTTTAGCCCTGGCGTTCATCCAATTTGTACCCATCGACTACCCACAACTTGTCTCAATACCTTAGTACAAAATTTTATGTAAATATTGTCAAGTAGAAAGGTGAGAGCTTCACATACTTTCTGACATGACCAGAAAGTATCATTTTATGCTCTTCAGAAGTGAGTAAAGAATTTCTTAAATTACACGCAAGATAGAGGAAGTCTTCCCTATTAAATATTCATTCAATTAAACCGTTAAGTTTTTCTTTTAAGATTGTGAGGAAGTGTAATGTAAAGGGTGGAAAAATCATAAGTAGACAGACTTGAAAACGTCTGGATTTCAATTTAAATTTAAAACTTCATTATAATTTTTACTGACAAAAGCAGATTTCTCCCTGATCTTTCAAAGACTTAAATATTTTGTCGCAATATTAAATCACGTTTTGTATGGCAGTAAATCATGAAGTTAATAATTTGGAAAGTTCAGTGGTGGTACAAGAGCTTGTATTTAATAAAACGTGCTTTGTATGGTCTTTTATGAAGTTTAGGCAACCGATATAACGAAGGAAGCTTGTCTTGGCCTTCTGTAACACATACAGCAAATTTGGTGGTTGAGGATACAGTTCATAGGCCTTAGTACCACCAAGATCTTGCTGAAGAATGTTAATATAGTAGAACCATCAAACAACAACCACATTATTAGCGGCCTTATCTGCTGGAGTCAAAACAAACTTCTTATGAAATTCTTGAATTCATAGTTTAAGGTGATGTAAAGAAGTCTTAGGTTTAGGAGGAAACAAGCTCGTATTTTGAGAGTAGAAAAAATGCGTTTGTTCACTAGTTTCAGAATGCTAAGTGTCCCTTCTTTGAGAGCTTTATGCTCATCATACTCTCGTTTACACCATCGATTACCAAATTCATTCAAAGGCAGCAGCAATTTCATTTCTGCACTTATTAAAATCAATTTTAGAAGGACATCGACATTTCGGTATTTCGTATCCTAGAATCAGGAATAATTTTTAATTCGTCAGTAATAATATGACCAGAAGCAGGATAGCAATACACTGCATTTTTACAATCACGATATAAGGAGTGTTAGTGTCAATATCAAGATCAGAAACATGTTTATTGAAATTGAAAATGATAGATCTAACATGTTTGTTGTATTTATAGCAAATTATGGGTGTTTCAGTATCTTGTCATGGCTAGTTTTGAGTGTTTGTATCGCTTATATTATTTTACTTTTGATAGCCAAGTTTCCATTAGGGTCTAGTTTATTAATGTTTGTGTTTCTTTCCCTTGGTGTCTTTGATGGGAGCTGTGGGTTAATTGTATCCTGATTATTGTCTTCACTTCAGTCTTGAAAATAAGCAGGAATAGATGAAATCCACGAACTGTCCCGGAAGATACTAGGTAAATCTATAAAATCTTAACCCTTATTAATGAAGGATATTTTGAGATGTAATGAAGTTTGTAATTAATTTCAGAATCGATGAAAGGACGAAGAGCATGCTGAGTATAACCTAGTTAAAATGGCAGCATCGTATAATTGATTAAAACTATCGTAGAATGTATTCGCCTCGATGTCCAGAATACGTAATACAGAAATGGGTAATGAACTTAGAAATGCAAGCATTGAGTGGCGTCCACGATTCAGTAATATTATTGACAGTCACTTCAGTCTGGTATTGCTTCATTTAAAAGCACGTTATTTACGTTAAACTTTATAATTGCCATTTTTTTCTGGTGCCGTGCAAATCTAGTGTTACGCTTTCGACAGCCCAGAAGCGTGAAAATATCAAAATCGGGCATTTTATATACAATACCGTGATGATAAATGTTGTCATTAAAGCCCAATGGAAAATGTGTCTGTAATAATTTAATCCATTTTATTTCAGTTTTATGTCGTTTAATGATTTTAAACCTAGCTGTAGAATTTACATTAAAGTAAATCTTTTCCACTGGATGTATAGAAATATCCTTTACAGAATGACCTATCAGTTTGAAATGACGGTACAAGAAAGTGTCAGTTATTTAGGCTTACTCATTCTACGACAGTGTTCGTTAAATCGTGTTGTTTACATGCGATTAGTTTGCCCGACGTACTGCATTTTACAATTTACAGTCTGCCAGGTTATCACATACATTAAATCCGATGACTTACATGTCAAATCGGACATGGCCGATTCGATAGGTGGTAATCTAACTCTTAGATTATTTTTAAATACATTGGTACTGCCTGCTCAACTGAAATTAACGGAAGCGGCAGAAAACAAACTTATAGGTCTGACCAATACCGACGGCAACACAGCTCTAAATGGGGAATCCGTACAAAAGAAGCAGAATGTAACCTAAGAGGAGATATTGTAAATTTAAATTTACATGTATGTGTGATACTTATGTGTGTGTAAAGGAGCAATACGGTCAAAACTAAAGCGATATTCATACCGGTCCTTAAGTTAAACAGTATACGGAAGCAGTGAAGGTAAATCCTTCAAACAGAAGGCGGGTATAACAAAAGCCCACAAAACAGCTATGCCTAAAAAAGCCCATAGATATCTAACAAGCAAATGTTATACAACGAGGTTCGAACAACGGTCTAATAAAGACCTTCCAAAGGTATCTAAAGGATGTCAAATTAACAAACGGTGAAAAGCAATTGTAAATGCAATCCCATTTTGAAATTCAAGATTCTTCAGCTTAGCTTTATGTAACTAAGCAGACCGCTTTGTATAAGATCATACTTGGTTTCAAGCCCCGTGGTTTTCCAGCTACCAGGCTCAGCTGATATTTGTTCTAACGCTCTTTTTTTGTTATAGGAAGAGGCTTCGAAAACTTTACAACGCATCTGTTTGTCAGTGCCGACCACCATAACAAACGACTGTGAAACGTTTATACAGCAGTACGATCAAGCAATCAGCCAACATTATGTCATCGAATTGGATTTTATTCAATTTTGTACAACTGAAAACCTGTGCATGCAAAATTGATTAGGCTTACACAGCCATATGAGAGAATTCTTTCGTTTGTATCTTCAAAATTACATTTCCCTGACTTAAATTTAGTATCATTTGAGCCAGCGCATGACAAAACATGCAATAAGACATGTGCGCCCAACGAAGACTCAGATCAGCCTACGCATCCGCACTCTAAGGATAGCTAAGGGCTCAATTTTCCTTCATGCAGCAAGAGAAGTTTCTGGTTAGACTATATGGATGCGCAGGCTGATCTGAGTCTTCGCTGGGCGCACATGTCTTATTGTAGGTTTTGTCATGCGCTGCCTCATTAAGTATCATTTTAGCTCGCCTGGACGAAGTCAAGGAAAAGCTTTTGCACTATCCCAGCGTCAGTTTTGGCATCGGTGTTGGAACCGGCATCCATCAAGTGAACAAGTCCGTGAAATGAGAACCCCCCCACCCCCTATATCCCACCTTATAAAGAGAAAACCGGGGTTTACAGGGGTATACATTATTTTTCTTATTTTTGCTCCAAGACATAGGTTGTGGGTGCTCGTTAGAACCGTCTCAATGAGGCGGTTCTAACGAGCACCGACAACCTATGTTTGCAGTAATTATAAGAAAGGTATCGGGGATTTTCATCAGAAAAATGGCCATTTTGGAGGTGTAAAAAAATGCACTATGTCGCACGGGTGTGGGGTGTGTTATCGTAATGTCGGCGTCCGCATTTAGGATAAAGTTTTATGTAACAATACGCCACCAATGCCCATGACATCAGGGTCAAGGTCATGGAATTTTTATGTTGTTACCTTTTCAGAAATCTACTTGTTGAAGTTTTTGTTTAACTGCTCATACCGTGATTTTGCTTCAAATTTGAATATGGTGATAGATATAGGCACAAAGTTTCATGTCCACGGCCTCAAGATCTAATAATTTTAACGTTTAATTTTTTTATTAAAAGCTAGCGTTTTCTTATCCGCATGATGGATTTGGTTCATATTTGATATGATGGTGACATATCAGGTCCAAAATGTTATTCAGCTATACATCGACCCATGTCCATTTTCAAGACCATGAACTTAGAACTTGTTATGTTAATTTAAAGAGCTTATTCTTTCCTAACCATTTGACATATTTTGTTCACATTTTTCATGATGATAAGTTTATGAACACAATTTAATTCAGCGATTCCCCACTCATGTGTATGACATGGTGAAGGTCATGGACTTCATCTTTTATATGAACGATTTTTAGATCTCAAATTGTCCCAACTATAAGATGAATTTGGTTCATAATTGGTATGATGACAGATATAGATCCAGAGGTTTATAAGGCAATTCCTCCACCTATGCCTATGGTCACAAAGATACATTCCCAGGCGAGCATTACTGTCTGATGACAGCTCTTGTGTTATTTCTTGGGTTCTCATCAGAGCCGCTTCATTTTAGTGACTAAATTTTACTATGAATCCTTATTTTCTGCAATAAAGATCATGGCTGCTTATAATAACCACATCATTGTCTCTTCTCCAGACTTTCGGATGAGTCTTTAAACCGAAATCCCGTCTCCGTATGACCTCAGCTGTTGGTGGGTTGTAAAACTCAAACACTCACTCACTCACTCGCCTCTTTTAGCTAAATACGAAGTGTTTGCTTTTCAATAAATGATGAAGATTTCTCAGTGAAATCTAAATCGATAGCTTCACTGTTTCAAACAGTGAAGATACGCTTTTTATTTTTCACTGTTTATGAATTCGATACATGCGAAAAAAAATCATATATTCTCTGATTGTAAAAATTCAATTAGTTGTAAAAAATCAATTAGCTAAACGTTATTAGTGTGACAGAAATTATTTCACACACGTTTTCACGTCATTCCGTTGTTGATAACGTTATTTTTTGGCATACCTAAGCAGACACATGACGTAATTCTGACGTCACATCAACGTCGGTACAACGTCATGACGTTTATGCAACTTCCTATCTACGTCGGTGCTTCATCGTGACGTTGCACCGACGTTGATTTGACATTGCCATAGGGATGTGTGCCTACTGGGACGCAACATAAATAATGCAAGCGACGCCAGACAAGCTTAGCAACTGCGGTCATTATTTAAATAGAGGATCTTTCATGAGTGCTCGTGTATTATTGAATTTATTAAACGAGTTGAGGAAAAGGGATAAAATGCGAGGCTGTGCCGAGCATTTTATCCCTTTTCCTCGACGAGTTTAATAAATTTAATAATACATGAGCGCGAATGCAAGATTCTATTTATCATATGACATTTAAAACGCATTTCATTCACGATTGTTTACAAAAATGTCAATATTCCGCCGTTAATAAACGCGACGTCGTTTAGGACGTCGTACGTGTAACGTTACGGGGCGTATCTAACTTATTTGCATATTTAATCCACTAGTGGATTATCGAAAATATTACATGGCGTTATTACACTCTCCGACGCGACGTCATATGATAAATGCACATTTCAAATGAACCATTTGATAAAATTCCAGTAAAAGCTGTTTTCCAGGTGCAAACTTTCAGTATACACCCAATGTTATAACCAGTCAAAACAAAACACCTCTAAATCGACGCAAAATCGCCCTTGATGTTCTCTGTAATGATGTCTAACGCTTTGAAATTACAATTTATAGCATGAAGAAACAGACAATTTGACTTTTTTCGGTGTATTTCACTCATGAACACCAGAAGAAGTATTTTCACTCGTGGCTCTGCCACTCGTGTAAATACTTATTTTGGTGTTCATTCGGTGAAATAAAAATCGATCCTTTAGTTAACATGCTAACTACAGTGATTATTGATGCTCACTACGAAAACACGCCTATACAGATACAGTGTAAATTTTACCGCCGTAAAAATGAAAAACGTAAGATGAAAAATTATGATATTTTTCTTATTTCTGCTCAAAATATAGATTGTGGGTACACGTTAGAACCGCCTCATCGAGGCGGTTCTAACGAGTACCCACACTTTATATTTTAGAGCAGAAATAAGAAAAATAAGGTTTACCCCTGTAAACCCCAGTTTTACTATATAAAAGTGGGGTTCAAGGGGGTCAGAATTTTATAGGCAATTTTGCGCGATGACGAATTGAGCTGGTCCTGAACCACATCCATTAACTATAGCATAGTAATAAGAAAATTATTAATATCCATTTGCACTCCACCTTCTCTTTATAAATTGTGTTTGGAAAATTGATTATTGCAAGCCTTATCAAGTTCTCTTCACTTAAATCAGTTTATTTATTTATTTATCTTCTTTTTTGGTTTGTATAACATATAACACTTTATTGTATGCCTACACAAATACTGCTGTATTACCAGTATTCTTGTGCAAGAATACAGATTCTTGCACACCAGACAAGGAAATCCGTGATTTTACCCAGGATAGAAATTTATGTTCTGACCCTGGTGTTCCGACCCCAAATCGAATATAATCGCGTGTTTCATAAATGCACTGGTTGAATACAACCTCATGTGCGTCGTCATGCGTGACGTCACTAAACATTCCTGTTGGGTCATCACAAAATGGCGGACGTCGGTACCCGAAGTGACAGCAGCATTAAAAATTCGCAATAGAAATGGAAGGTATGCAAGAAAAAAAATCCTATATGGGTGTGAGTGGTGCCTCGGCAAGCCTCGTGATGCCGGACAGTGACCCTCGGGACGGATTTTTCCATCCACCCCTCACACCCATATAAGATTCTTATAATCCCGTATCATCCCACTCGCGTTTTCCGATTCCGTTTCATCATCCTTGCTAAGCTCTGAGCTCCAGCATATGTTACGCCATACAGTCCGTAATGTGTAACCAGACGTGCGAAATGATGACATCACTTACACACAGAGCGTAACATTAAATTTTCCCGCACATTTAAGCTTGAAAACAAAAGCTATACTGGGATTTTAACGATGTATGAATAACATTTTCACTAAAGTAACTTGATTTGGCACAAAGTATTATGTCTCATGGATGCTTCCAAATCTTATGCATCACACCCGATCCGTCTCGTGTGATACGCTGATCTTGAAACTTCCACGAGACGTGATACACTGAAGCAGATTAAGTTGAAGCTACAGTCGAACTTCGATGGCTCGAACCCCTTTGGGACCATGAAAATGTGTTCGAGATAGGGGATGTCCGAGCCACTGAGATTACTTCCAGGAGGCATAACGAGATACTTTTGGACATATTTTCGGTGTTCTGTAATGAAAATGTATGCTGTGTGTACTCATTAGAATCGCCTCATCGAGGCGATTCTAATGAGTACACACAGCATACATTTGAAAGATAAAAGACTAAAACCTTCTTAATTATCCTCCACTATTTCTTATGTAGAGGATTTCGCTAGGGGCTCAAGAATGGGTTCGACACATTCATGGTAAAAGAGCCATCGGTGTTTGAGCCATCGAAGTTCTACTGTATAGTGTGTAGGTATTCTTTCCTTTTCATTAACAAGCTGTTTGCCAGATGGTTTCTCTTTTTAGTTTTAAAAATAATTTGTCTTTTTCTCTTAATTGGCCACCAACATGTTAAGTGCAATAAACTAGAAGCTGAATGTACTCTTTGGACAAGTTAACGCTGTGCAGGCTGGATATTATTTCACCAGAAACATTTTGAAATATTTTTCTTGTTTTACAATATTTGACATTTCATGCAAATTTCAATATATGTTTCTGGGAAAAGTAAGAAAAGCAAGAGGAACATTATGGTTCTATATGGCTTACCTGAGCTAACAGATTCAGTTTCGAGAAGTTACAATATTTACTGAAGGCTTTATGCAGAATACAAGGTCAAAAACAGGCTTTTCAGCTTTCAAAGTGGACGTAACTCTATGGAAGATAGGCAGACATCACCAGTTTTCGACTTCATCCAAACTTTCATTCCTAACGTAAACATATGCAAGTTTTAGGAAGATTCGATGACAACTTAAGGACTTACGGTGACGCCAAGGGACAAAATAGGCCTTTTCAGCAAAGTAGGGGACTTATCTCTATGAATGATGTGCCAACAATGTTAGTTTGCAAGCCCATTCAAGCTTATATCCCTAACTTACTTATATGTAAGTTTCAGGAAGTTCAGTTTAAAACTTAGGGACTAATGATGATGACAATGACAAAAACGAGAATTTTTAGCAATCAAAGGGACATAACACTATGATAAACTGGCCCGCATCGCAAGTTTTCAAACTCATCCAAGCCATAACGCAAACACGCCTATACAAATACATTGCCACCTTTACAGTTTTACTATATAAAAGTGGGGTTCAAGGGGGTCAAAATCATAGAGGCGTGTTTTCGTGATGTATTACCTCCAAACTGAGTTAGTTTCATGAAGACCCCGTGAAAGTTGAAGGACTGGGGGTGGTGCAAGGTTCCGAAATGGACATTTTCAGCAACAAATAGGGCATACTTCTGTCGCGGTTTATTTTTGCTATGGTTTGTCTTTGGGTGTCGCTTATATTGTTTTATTTTGGATAGCCTATTGGCCATTTTGTGGGAAAGTAACTGTCCTGTTTGCTTTCCGCTATTGATGTTTCCATAAGGGTCTGTTGTTTCATGTTTGTGTTTCTTTCCCTTTGGTGTCTCTTATGTGAGCTGTGGGTTAATTGTATCGATTTCTGATCTTTGCCTCCACCTCTATTATACATTATAGATAGCCCACCTCACCAGTTTTCCAACTCATCCGAGATTTTATCCCTGACTTGCATATAGGTACGTTTCAAGACGATCCGACAAAAACTGAAGGGATAACTCTGATGACCATGTCAGTATAGTCATATTCTACAATAAAGAGGGACGTAACTCTATAAAAATCACCAACCTCACCGGTTTTCGAGCCCACCCAAGCTTTAAAGTTCAACGGAAACGGTAATTTTACCACTATATCTTTATTAATTATCCATGTAGCACAGATAAAAATAAGCAATTACAAAAAGTCGCGAGAATTCATAAGGTTATATAGGGGAAGTTATAAGCCAATAAAGTTACGTGATTTACCGTTCTTTCGCACCTGTCCAAATTTAGATTTTCACGCATGCGCACTTGCGCGTGACGTCATTTGTAGACACATTTCGAAGTGACAGCTATGGCGGACAGTGCAAATCTTAGAGAGTTAGAGGAGAATGACGGTGATTCTGTTTTAGCTGGGTCAATCAGGCCGGTACAGCCGTATCAGTTTGAACCAAGAAGAGAATCTGCGCCCGATTACTCGGAAGATTCCGAATCGGACACATCTAGCGAGTCAGATTTGGAGGGCCAGCTGAGCGATAGGCTCGGCAACACAGACTGGTAAGTTAGCGAGAATAATAAACAAAAAAAAATGCATGACGAGGAAAAAATAAGTTCGTCCACTTTACTACTTATTAGCCCAATATTAGTAAAAGGTTCCGTTTCGTATTTTGATAGCCGAAAATAACGTAAGGAAAGGAGGAAGTAAATAAAAAAATCGGGGGGGGGGGGGGGGGGGCGGGGGGGCACTGGTTGAGACAGTGGGGGCTGACAACTGTTTTGTCATCTTTACAACCCGCAATATGGCCAAATACTTTCAATAGAATGAGCCAGAAAGCCAAGATAATTCCTGCTCATTCATTGTTTATGAAAAGTGGAAAAATTTGCACCCCCACCCCTTGTTGAAGTGTGAAATTATTGGCTTGCTTTTGTTATTATAGTCTCTATATAGATATTTACACACCAAAAATGCCACAGATAACCTACAATGTAACAGCAAAACATTGGACTTATCTTCTTCTGTCATCCCTGGCGACAAGTGTGTGTTGAACCCAAAGTGGGGTGATACCCGGGTGTATTTTAATCATTACTGCAACAAGTAACCGGCCGGCCTCTGCAGTTCAGTCAGGCGCGCATTCGACTTGTGTACAGAGGACCAAGATTCGAGACCTGTGAGTGTCAGCATAACTTTTCGTGGAGATTGATCATGAAATTACTTTAAAAACATTCTCTCCCTTCTGCTGATTCAACCAGGGTAGTTGTCAATTTTTGGCCAAAAAGTGCAATAAATTAGCCTGTCCAGGAAAAGCATGGATAGTTCATTGACATGCTGCACATAACCTAAATAGTGTTGGTTGAGTCATTAAACTAAAAATAAAAAAAACAAAAGGTAAATATTTATGTGCTAGATTCAGCAAAAAAACTCCGGGATTAACCCATGTCCTGCTGAATATTCAGTGTAGCCACACCCATTTTACACTCATTTTTTACTTTGAGCCAATCAGGCTACTTGGATAAATTTATACCTACAAATTCATAAACTGAATGTCAGCGTAGATCCTGATCAGATGTCTTCTTCAGAAGCCATCTGATCTGGATCTACACTGTTTGCAAAGATGACTTGTGTAATAAATTAAATTGTAATTTCTGGCAACACATGCTAATGGTCCTTGCCCACAGGGCTTGAAGACATAGATTGGGTTGCATGTTGCTTCTACACAGAACTGATCCACACAAGGACAGGGTAAACCCTTTCGGGTTCGAAGCAAGACTTGCACCACTTTTCCGTGGCAGGCTAAGAACCTCCCAGTAGTACTCATGTGCGATTGGTTCAGATCTGCGTGGAAGTAATATGCACCTAATCTATTTCTCCAAGCCCCAATACATGAGGGTAGTAGGCCAAAAGCAGAGTGCACAGAGAAAAAAAAAACCCTCAAGTTAGCATGTAACATTGGCGTCTGACCCTAAATTTGTATGCCATTTTATTTTTCAGGTGTGAATGTGGATTTTGTATTCCCATGCCATCTGTAGATGAGAGCACATGCTGCAGGGAGATTGGTCTCATTGACAACTTAGTAGAAGATCAAGACCTTCAGTGCATCACACAGCATCCTGGCTATGAAGGAAATTGTCTGAACCAGTATGTTATAGAGACATCCTTCTATGAATTCTTGAACAACTATGGTCATGTTGGTGATGATGAGCCAATTCATGAGTAAGTATGAGCCATTGAATGTGTTTACCAGCTAGGTGACGGTGTTTTACTCATCAACTCTCCTAGAAACTGTAAGCCGGTCTCAGTAGCTCAGTCGGATTTGTTTATGACTGAAGATCAGGAGGACATCGGTTTGATACCTGTGTGGTCAGCAACATTCTTTTGTGGAGGTTGATCATGAAATGATTTCAATAATCATTCTCTCTCCCTTATGCTGATTCAAGGACAGTTGTTAGTTTCCGTCAAAAAAGGTGCATAGTTCTGGTTAACCGCTGATGTGTAAGCCTGTCCATGAAAGGGTGGCTAGGTAAACTGACGGGTTAAAAATGACCTAAATAGTGTTGACTGGGTATTAAAACCCGGAAACAAGCAAAATCCAACCAATTGGTTTTGGTAAGCAGCTGGTGAAACTGAGCACAAACAGAATGTATTCTATAGACCTGCATTGATGTCATACTGTAGCTGAGTCTGAGAAAGATGGCATTCTGGTACTCCAACTATATAAGATCAAGGACAGGGGCAAGAAAAATAACAGCATTATATGTACAAATATTTTTTTTATTTTTATTCTTGGTATTTACAGACATGCCCTTTCCCCATTGGGTAGGCCTGGGTAGTTCATTGGTATCCTTCGTTATACTAAGAGCCAGCGCATGACAAAATTTACAAGAAGGCTTGAGTGACCAGCAAAGACTCCAGCCTGTACATTTTTGCAGGCTGATCAGTCTTCACTGATCGCATGTACCTACTATATTCTATGATCTATGCCCGGATATGAGCAAAAGGTCTTGTCACTGTGGATGGATGATAAGGTTGATTTACCAAATGTATACAGTCCAACCTGTATTAGAAAGCGCCTCAAAACATATTCGAAATTTGCTTTCTAATGACAGGTTCTAGCTTTATACAGGTAAAATTTATGCATTCTACTTTTCAGGTAACCAATGCTTGCTTGCTTATGACAGGCTGCTTGCTTAATAGAGGTGGCTGCTAAGACCTGTTTTACTGTACATGTTTGCTATCAAAAATAGCATATCTACATATAATATATACATACATCTATAGGAACAATCCAGCCTGTCTACAAAGATGGCACAAAGGAATGGCCAAGAGTGGTCTTTGTTCACAGGTTATGTCTGTTTGGAGGTTTACATTTTAGACAGAACAAGGCCATTAAGGTTTAACCCTTATCTTGCTGTTCTCGACAACCTCATTCGTTGGAAAAGTGTAGATCCAGATCAGAAGTCATCTGATCAGGATCCACACTGTTTGACATTCAGCTTATAAATTATTAATTTCATCGAGTAATCTGATTTATTCAAAGTCAGAAATGGGTGTGGTTAAAATATTCAGCAAGATCAGGGTTACTAGCAGACTGTGGTTGTTAACCACTTTTAATTTATAAAATTATTTACTTCCAGAATGTACCGCCATGTTGCATACAGACGTTTTACGAGATGGGTGTGGCACAGACTTGGAAGAGGAATGCGGAAGGTGATACCAGCTTGTGCTGTGAACAAGATACGTCAGAGCTGGCCATCAGAGCAATACTGTGGTTTCAAATATCAAAGAGACTATTAGTGCAAAGAGGATAACAGTTTTTCTACATATAGTCATTCTTCCCCTTCCCCCAATTCAAGACAAAGCCTACAATGTGACCATGCAGCCAGCAGACTAAAATCAACCCAATCACCCATCCACTAAGACAAGACCTTTTGCTCATTTTGGTTTACATAGACTGTAGTATATAGTAGAACTTTACATGTGACCAGCAAAGACTCTGATCAGACTGCTAAGGCGCAGGCTGATCTCAGTCTTTGCTGGCCACCCAAGCTTCTTGTAGGTTTTTTCATGAACTGTTCACAGTCTAAGTGACTGTTCTGCTTCAGGATCAAGGTTACATCTAGTTATCATACACTCAAAGGCAAACAACCCAACAGTGTTGTCAGTGCAGTGCTCTGATTTCAGTCAGTTGTATTAAACAGATCTTTAACAAATGACAGTGTTCCTTCTGTTTTGTTTTATTATGTTTCGTTTTTACAGCCCTTTCAAGATTTTTTCACTAATATTAGGCAGATTGCAGAACTTGGCATCTCAGGTGACAGGAGCCAAGTTCGTTAACCTCTACCCTGCTGTTGGCGACAAGCCCTATCTTTGCAAACAGTGTAGATCCAGATCAGATGGCTTCTGAATGAGCCATCTGATCAGTATCTACACTGTTTGACATTCAGTTTATGAATATGTAGAAATAAACTGTAGGGTTACTAGCAGACTGTGGTTGTTAACCACTTTCAATTTATAAAAGTATCTACTTCCAGAATGTATCGCCATGTTGCATACGTAGAAATAAACTGCATCAAGTAATCTAATTGGTTCAAAGTCATAAGTGGGTGTGGCTTAATTGACTATTCAGCAGGTTAAAGGTTAAAAACACAGGTGACCTAATAAAAGAAGTCTTGAGCTCTTACCTATTACGGCATCAAGGCCAGAGATTTATTCAGCTGTATCTAGTCTACAATTTGTTTGATTTGAGGCTCAATGCCCCTGTTAACACTGTAAAGGTCATTGTGGAGACATAGTTCCCAATTTGTGGGATTTATAACCATCAGTGAGATGAAATGACATCTCCAGCCCTGCTGCCTAATGAAAAGAAACCAACAGTTTGTACACATGGGCAGTCACATACTTGAACCACTTCTCTTGGGCAGGCTTAGATCTGCTTTTATAGTGGTTTTCCAGAACTCCTGAGGTTGTCTACAGCTCTACACAGAGGCATTATGCAGCCCAACCTATTTATTCAAGCCCTGATGGGTTCGGGTCGGCAACATTCTTTGTAGAGTTTGATCCTGAAATCCTTTCTATGGTCATTCTCTCCCGCTGATTCAAGAAGGGCAGCTCTCAGTTTTGGAGAAAGAATGTGCACTGTACTGGTTAACTGCATATGGATATGCTCGCCCAAACAAAAGTGTGGATCTATAGGTGAATGGAACTGCAAAAATGACCTAAATAGTGTTGACTGGACCGTTAAACCTGAATGCAAACAAAAATGCCTGATGGGCGACCAGTCCATAATAACTGAGACACTTAGGTCTATTTCACGGTGCCTTCCTCCATGACTCATGTCATTCAGCATTTTAAGTTTATTGTTGAATACTCTTGAAATGGCTGTGATCACACAAATCATGAAAACAAGTTTTAAATCATACAGAGAGGATAAGATGCAATGAAAAAGCCTCTTACTGCTAGTAAAGTCTGTTATCTTCTACTGGACAGAATATGTACCTACAGGACTGAAGGCATATTTTATTGTAAGATATCATTTTTGTTTCTAGGATTTACTGGACATAAGTCACACTGTGTGTTTGTGGTGCTGTACAAAAAATTTTGGTCCGGTAGTATAAATTAAAGATACTCTCATCATGCTCAACTGATTTGAGCATGAAATCTGTAATGCTCATAAACAAAGAAATCCAGAAAAACATTAGCCAAACAGGCCTCATACTGACCAAGCTTTTTAACCATTATTCTGCTGGACATGACAATCCCTAACTTTGCAAACAGTGTAGATCCAGATCAGATGGCTTCTGAAGAAGCCATCTGATCAGGATCTACACTTTTTTCATGCAGTTGTGAACTGGATGTATATATAATATGAACTAAACCGATTCGTTCACAGATACAAATGTTTTTAGGCAGCAGGATATGGGGGTAAAAATAGAAATCTGAAATCTGCAGATGCCCGAAAAATATGACACCTGGGGCCCAAAACACACAGAGTTCTGCAGGATCCAGTGATTATTGTGTGGCATTTTCAACATTTATGAGCAAGACAAAGTTTCATGCTCAAAATAGCTGAGCATTTAAGACCAACAGTGGCTTCCAAGCAATGCAGTTTCTCTTGTAGCCTGCTTGCCTACAAGTACACCTAGAACTGGGTTTCTGCATGGGCTTGGATATAGTGTCTGAAGAAAAGATTCTCACTGGTTAGGTTTGCAGATGATTTTTGCAAAAATATGTTCTGCTTATTTGTCTTTCAACTACTCACTGACGTTCTCGAATTTAAATGTATAATCCATTCAGGTTAACACGCATATTCACAGTATCCAAATACCAATCACAATTTGAATGTAACTGACACATATCTCTAGTTTCCACTAAAGGCACTTCCGAATCTTCACAATAATTCTAGGTCTCCAAATACATGTAGAAGAGATAGCAGATACAAGAAAATGTCATTTGAGAAGATAAAAAATATCAGTAAAAATGTATAGGCCTGGCTAATTGGTGCTGAAATGATAATCGATTATCAGTCATGCCATTGAGATTGATAATCGATCAGTAATCACTGGAGATTTGGTCATAGTTTTACCTCTCTGGCTTTCTGTCTGAACATGACTCTTACCATATGTTGCACCCAACTATATGGTTTTGCACAGACATGCCTGAGCAAACAGTGTAGACTAAGAATCCGGGTCGTTTCGCCCGTGGGTCGTTTCGCCGGGTCGATTCGCCCTGAGTCAGTTCGCCCTGATTTTTGGGGTGGGTCATTTCGCCCGTTAGTCGTTTCGCCCGTGGGTCGTTTCGCAGCATTTTATTTTGAAGGGAGTGTCAAATGGATTGGACGTATAAATTAATGAATAAAAAAAACACAACTTTTATGAAGTAAAACTGGCGTTTTCAGTGTTTTTGTTTTATTATTTTCTTATTTTTGCTAAAAATAGGTTGTGGGTACTCGTTCTACCGAGTGCACTCAGGCTATATTTGAAGCAAGAATATTAAAAAAAAAACCGAGAAATTTTCATTGGAAAATTTTCATATTATGGAGGTAAAATATCCATACACTTAAATAGGCATGTTTTCGTTACGGTACTGCACATGTATGAATGGCCATGACGTTACTAATTATACGTACCGGTTCACGTGGACATACTAATACGTCACCACTTGCGCAAAAAGAACAGCTGTTGACTAATTTGAGCATCATGTTAACAAGTTTATGCAATGTAGACACCCCACCCTAAACCCCACTTGATACTTGCGTCTGTTTCTAAAACACAGACAATAAAGTGGATCTAATCAACAATCTATGTTTTCAGCAGAAATGAGAGAAATCCCAAACTCTTTTTACATATTCCCAGTCTTTTCCACGGCCATAAAAGTCCCATTACATTGCAAAGACTTGTTAACGTTATGTGAGCTTGGACATCTTCCCCCAAAAGGCATTCAAAAGGTGGCATTTACCCCGTTATATGCCAAACCATATAACCGTATTTTATAGAGCTTGAAAAAATAAAGGCGAAACGACCCACCAAATCAGGGCGAACTGACCCAGGGCGAACTGACCCACGGGCGAACTGACCCACGGGCGAAACGACTCACGGGCGAACTGACCCGTGACCTAGACTAACATGAGACACAGCAAAATGTGGCATCTTATCATGGTCTGCGCTGTTTGCCACTCCTCCAACTATTTTAGAAACGATTATGAGCATGGACGGACAGAGTCGCAGCAGTTTTCCTAGGGTTTAGCCCCAAGCAGATAACCAGTACTAATGTGCAGTCGGTATCATCTCTGCATGGAAGCATCATGCAGCCCAATCTATTTCTCCAAGCCCCAATGGGCGGGGGCGGATTTGGATAGGCATGTTTTGGCAATGAGAAATTGGCTAATTGAGACTGTACATTGAGACAGACATGGATGAACTGTCTATGATCAGGGACACAACACTTTGGTCAGCATGAGGACGGAAACCCACCTCTCGATCACAAATCTGATAAAATGAAATGCTGCCATTCAGGACCATTGCACCAAAAAGCTCTGAAAACAAATGTTATTTATAATCAGCATTCTGATAATCTACATTACCTCTTGTCTCTGCCGTTTCCTGTATGCCCCGCCAACTTTGGTCTGTTTTGGAGTGTTCCAGGGGTGGTTTGGTCTGGCAAAGATCGTTGGAACAGCACCTGTCTTGAGCTGAAACTTGCCTGGTTTGAATCCCAGATCCGCCGCTAGTCTTGGGCTCACAATAAAACACTCCTCCGTGAAATGAGAATCACACAATCTCGAAGTTTTTTAGTTTTCCCATAGTTTGAAAGGCTCATTTGCACTTTTCGCGCGACCCATATTCACTCTCCACTCTTTATTTAATACCGGGTCCTCCGGGAACGTAAACAAACCGCGACCAGGTGCAGGGGTATTGCCACAACCCGGTGCAACACATCGCGTCGGCATTTTTGGAATTTATTTCAGATAACAAGATGTTTTTTATCACAATTTTCTCGAACAGTCAATGTAAAATACACGCTATTTCCACTTCCGTTCTACAATTGACGTCACAGGGTTCAGAGTCACGTGACTCGGATTATCACTTCCGGTTCGCAATTGCCCACAGGTGAACCGAATGTAAATTGTTAATAAATACATAATTCCGTAACAAGAAGTACGGCTAATAGCTTATTCGAGATGTATTTTATATGTATTCAATGATAAGTCATAGAAAAAATAGCGTTGCAGTTGAACTTGAAGGTTTCGAATACTAAAGTGGCTACGGCGATGACAAGGTCAACAATAGGCATTACCAGTAATTCCAAGTGGATGCTTTTGCTGTGGTTACTTCATGCATCACGAAAACACGCCCATATAAAGTTGACCCCTCTCGAACCCCACGTATGTAGAGAAACTGGGGTTTACAGGGGTAAACATTATTGTTCTTATTTCTGTTCAAAATATAGATCGTGGGTACTTGTTAGAACCGCCTCATTTTCTTATTTCTGCTCCAAAATATAGATTGTAGGTACTCGTTAGAACCGCCTTAATGAGTCGGTTCTAACAAGTACCCAAAATCTATATTTGGAGCAGAAATAAGAAAAATCTCACAATTTTTCATCTTAAAATTTTCGGGTTTTTTTCGGCGATAAAGTTTACAATGTATTTGTATAGGCGTGTTTTCGTAATGTTTTGTGTTGTTGGTGCTGATTCTTTCCCTTATCGTATTATATTATGTTGATTAGTTGATGATTCTGATTTTTCCACCCTTTTTTGGTTGTTCTTTTTCAGTTACATACGTCCTTCCAGTTTAATGTTTGCCATGCTTGTGTAACGGTTATAGATAAATACCACTTCTACAGCCTTGCTGTAGGAGCCGGCTCTTTTAGCGACGCGGGTAGAGTGGTTGGCTTATTCACGAAGTTAAGCAACGGAGATAGCGGTTAGTACCTGGATGGGTGACCGCGTTGCTTGACTTCGTGGACGACCCGGTACACGCTACATTGGTGGCAGCGGTGGGATGGTAACAGTGCCGCTGGTTTGTTACATAGACTCCGCCCTCGGGTTTAGCCTTGTGAGGCATGTGTGACTTCGGGACGAAGTCAAGAGATGAGGGGGAGAAATGTAACGGTTATAGATAAATACCACTTCTACAGCCTTGCTGTAGGAGCCGGCTCTTTTAGCGACGCAGGTAGAGTGGTTGGCTTTTTCACGAAGTTAAGCAACGGAGATTGCGGTTAGTACCTGGATGGGTGACCGCGTTGCTTGACTTCGTGGACGACCCGGTACACGCTACATTGGTGGCAGCGGTGGGACAGAAACAGTGCCGCTGGCTGAAATGTAACGGTTATAGATAAATACCACTTCTACAGCCTTGCTGTAGGAGCCGGCTCTTTTAGCGACGCGGGTAGAGTGGTTGGCTTATTCACGAAGTTAAGCAACGGAGATTGCGGTTAGTACCTGGATGGGTGACCGCGTTGCTTGACTTCGTGGACGACCCGGTACACGCTACATTGGTGGCAGCGGTGGGATGGTAACAGTGCCGCTGGTTTGTTACATAGACTCCGCCCTCGGGTTTAGCCTTGTGAGGCATGTGTGACTTCGGGACGAAGTCAAGAGATGAGGGGGAGAAATGTAACGGTTATAGATAAATACCACTTCTACAGCCTTGCTGTAGGAGCCGGCTCTTTTAGCGACGCAGGTAGAGTGGTTGGCTTATTCACGAAGTTAAGCAACGGATATTGTGGTTAGTACCTGGATGGGTGACCGCGTTGCTTGACTTCGTGGACGACCCGGTACACGCTACATTGGTGGCAGCGGTGGGATGGTAACAGTGCCGCTGGTTTGTTACATAGACTCCGCCCTCGGGTTTAGCCTTGTGAGGCATGTGTGACTTCGGGACGAAGTCAAGAGATGAGGGGGAGAAATGTAACGGTTACAGATAAATACCACTTCTACAGCCTTGCTGTAGGAGCCGGCTCTTTTAGCGACGCAGGTAGAGTGGTTGGCTTTTTCACGAAGTTAAGCAACGGAGATTGCGGTTAGTACCTGGATGGGTGACCGCGTTGCTTGACTTCGTGGACGACCCGGTACACGCTACACTTGTGATTCTAATTTGTTCCCCCAATGTGTCGGCCCCCGCCCGTCGGGGCTTGGACAAATAGATGTGCTGCATAATGCTATCACGCAGAGCTGACACCGACCCATACACGAGTTACATAGAAAATTTAAGCCTGCCCAGGCGAAGCGGTGCGAGTTAGACCGTCCATGCTTATAATCCATATTGGTTTCATTGGGCGGCAGGGCTTGAGATGTCATTTAATCTCAATGTCGGGTAAAAGCCCCACAAAATTGAAAACGACGTCTCTAAAATGACCTTTACAGTGTTGACGGGGACGTTAACTCTCAAATCAAACAAACAAACAAATCCTCCCAATGTGTATAATGCTCCTTTTTAGTTAAGTTTAGATATTCTGAGTCACCATCTGCTTGGGAAAAAGCTGCTGACTCGGTTTACCTGTCGTCACTCCATGTTTTATCACGTGAACTAGTCCGTGAAATGAAGACCCCCCCCCCTATTCACCACCTTATATAGAGAAAACGGGGGTTTACGGGGGTATACATTTTTTTTTATTTTTACTCCAAAACATAGGTTGTTTACTAAAACTAAAGGGGCTACAGCAATGACAACGTCAGAAAAGGCACCCACGACATATGTTTGCAGTATTTATAAGAAAAATATTAGGGATTTTCATCAGTAAAGTAGCCATTTTGGGGATGAGAAATATGCACTATGTCGCTCGGGTGTGTTATCATATTGCAACCTTCTTCTATAGTGATATTGTGGGAAGAATTTAGGATCTGGTTGTATCAGTTCCTGATCGTTTCTCTTAACAATATTAGCCATCAAAGGGACAAAAATTTGGCTGGGCTCACCAGTTTTCCAACTCGTCCTAGGTTTTATCCCTGACTTACTCTTATCTTAGTTACATGAAGAGTTGAAAAAAACTAAAGGGGCTACAGCAATGACAACGTCAGAAAAGGCATTTGCTGCAATCAAGAGGAAGTAACTCTATTGCAGATAGTCCGATCTCATCTGAACTCATCTGAGCTTTTATCCTTGACTTTCAAACAAGTAAGTTACAAGATCAAAAAAGAAGGGGCTACTGTGATGGCAAGGTAATATATAGGCATTTTCAGCAATCTTGAGGATGTAACTCTATGTTAGATAGGCCAACCTCACCAGTTTTCGAACTTCCCAAAGTTTTTAACCCGGGCTTTTCAAGAACATCCTATAAAACTGAGGTGTGGGTTGGGTACGGTGATGACAAGGTCAAATATAGGCATATTATGTGATCAAGGATGACATCTCTCTCTGACATATACGCCGACCGCACAACTCACCAAATTCTGACCTCAGCGGAGGTTTTATCAATTACTCATTTACATGTAAGTATCAAAACGATCCGCTGAAAACTGAAGGGGCCACGGTGATGACAAGGTCAAAAATAGGCATTTTAAGCAAACTAGGGGTCGTAACTTTATGATAGATAGGCCGCCTTGCCAGTTTTCGAGCTTTTTATACCTGACTTATATGTTACTTTCAAGTTGATCAGATAAAAATTGAAGAGGCTACGATGGTGAAGGTCGAAAATGGGCATTTTAGTTTGAAACGGGACGTTTACTCTATGACAGACAGGTCGACGTAACCAGTTTTCGAACTTATCCGAGCTTTTATCCCTGATTGACGTGTATGTAAGTTTCAGGAAGATACGGTCAAAACTGAAGGGGTCGCGGCGATGACAAGGCCAAAATAGGCATTTTCAGCAAACAAGGTCACTTACCTCCACAATTAGTAGGAGGACATTGCCAATTTTCGAGCTCATCTGAGCTATTGTCCTCAGTCTACTAGTATATAAGTAAAAGAAAGATTCGATAAAAACTGAAGATGTCAAGGTGATGACAAGCGTTTTCTCAATGTAAGTCTATGTACTTTGTCCTTGTCATAGCAACAATTGGTGCATTAGCCCAGAGAGTGGTCAGAATCAGAATCAGAATTGTTACTGGTGACACATCAAAGTACATTCATTCACCAGCAGTAGTAAAGGTTAAAATGCGATTTATTGAAAAATGGTGTACTCAAAAATGGGATTAATCCCAAAAACTCGCCTATATAATTTTGACCCCCTTGAACCCCACTTTTATATAGTAAAACTTGGGTTTTGCAGGGGTAAACCTTATTTTTCTTATTTCTGCTCTAAAATATAGGTTGTGAGTACTCTTTAGAACCGCCTCGATGAGGCGGTTCTAAAGAGTACCTACAATCTATATTTTGAGCAGAAATAAGAAAAATATCAAAATTTTTCATCTTAAAGTTTGCATTTTTTCGGCGATAAAGATTACAATGTCTTTGTATAGGCGTGTTTTTGTAATGTAATTTTGTCTCCATAAACCCAACTTGAATATAAAAGAACTTGGGTTTACATGGGTGAACCTTATTTTTCTTATTGGCACTATAAAATATAAATTGTGGATACTCGTAAGGACCGTCTAATCAAGGCAGTCCCAACTTGTTTACCCACAATATTTATATTGAGCAGAAATAAGAAAAATATCACAATTTTTCATCTAGGAGTTTTCGTTTTTTCGGCGGTAAAATTTACAAAATAGAAGTGAAGGCAATGATCAGGAATCGATACAATTAACCCACAGCTCCCATCAGAGACACCAAAGGGCTAGAAACACAAACATGAAATAACTAGACCCTTATAGAAATATCAATGGCGGAAAGCCAAAAGAATAGTTACATGTATTTCCCCACAAAATTGCCAATTGGCTATCCAAAAAAATGCATTTTTAGGGGCTTTTCGTAATGATTGCCGGGGACTAGGCTAGGGCCGTCCAAAACAACTGGGAGATGACCCTTAGATATTGAATATTACAGCCATCCTATCATATTAATACTTCCATGCAATGAACACTTTAGTAAACCCAATTTTACATAGAAGGAAGTAGGTGTTATATATAGCACAAGACCATTTCACAATTTAGGGGTGTCAGGTTGTGTTTTCATCAAAATTCATTTGGACAAATGGCCGAACATTTTGCAAAAATGGTAGACCCTGATTAGACGCTGCATTTTGTGGCCTCTACTTTTGGCCTGCACTGTCTGAAAATTATGGTACCCATTTTGGGGTCTCAGGTACAAAATTTAAAAAAAGGTTATTCACTGTTTTCTGTATTCTTGCTATAAACACAGACTGAGTGAGTGAGTGAGTGAGTGAGTGAGTGTTTGAGTTTTACGTCTCACCAACAACTAAGGTCATACGGAGACGGGACCTCGATTTAAATACTCATCAGAAAGTCTGGAGAAGCAAGGGTTCGATCCTGCGACCCCTTGTTAACCAGACGAGTAGCAAAACCACTAAACCACGGAGGCTTCTATACAAGAAAGCATTCTGAGAGACAGCCAAATTCCCCGTCGCATTTGTATCAAGACTCAACCTTGTGAACTTCACCTGTGACCTTGACCTTGAGTTGGCATGGTTTATTTATGGGTACTGCACATCAACTCACTGAGAGAGTATATTTCACAGAAGTTTAATGAAAATCCTTCCAGGGGAAAAGGAGATATGGACCGGACACAAAAGTCCAAGTTTCAAACTCGTGACCTTCACCTGTGACTTTGACCTTGAGTTGGGATGAATTATTTATGGGTTATGCACATCAGCTCACTGAGGGGGATATTTGATGAGAGTTTAACGAAAATCCTTTCAGGGGTAAAGGAGATATAGAACGGACACAAAGTATGAAGTTTCAAACTTGTGACCTTAAACTGTGACCTTGACCTGGAGTAGGCATGGTTGATCGTATGTGTTCTGCATATCAGGAGACTGAGGGGGACATTTGACCAAAGTTTAATGAAAATACTTTGAAGGGTAAAGGAGATATGAAACGGATACCAAATTTAAAGTTTCAAACTCGTGACCTGGTGTCGTCATGATTCATTTATGAACTTTGCACATGAGCTCACTGAGGGGGATAACTGACCAAAGTTTAATGAGAATCCTTTAAGGGGTAAAGGAGATATGGAACGGACACATAATTCAAAGTTTTAAACTTGTGACCTTCAAATATGACTTTGACCTTGAGTCGACATGGTTCATTCATTGGTTCTGCATATCAGCTCACTGATGGGGAAAACTGACCAAAGTTTAATGAGAATCCTTGCAGGGGTAAAGGAGATAGGGAACGGACACAAAATTCAAAGTTTCAAACTCTTGACCTTCAGATGTGACATTGAACTTGAGTCGGCATGGTTCATTAATGAGTTCTGCACATCAGCTCACTGCAAACAATATTAGATCAAAGTTTAATGAAAACCCTTCCAAGAGTAAAGGAGATATGGAAGGACACAACATTCCAAGTTTGAAACTCGTGACCTTCAGCTTTGACCGTGACCTTGAGTGAGCATGGTTCATTTATGGTTTCTGCACATCAGCTCACTGAGACAAATAATTGACAAAAGTTTAATGTAAATCTATGAAAGGGTTCAGGAGATATGGAGCGGACAAGAAAGTGTTACGGACAGACAGATGGGACGGACAGACGGAGGTTATTCCTATAATCCCCGCTCCTCTTCGCGACGGGGGGATTAACAACAATCTATGCACGCAGCAAAAACAAGAGTATTTATTTTTTCTTTTCACCAGTAGAAATGCTCGGTTTTGCATGAATTTGATATCCTTCGGCTTTTCTATTTGAAACCCTTTTACGCGCTGCGTGCTGGGTATTTTTTTCGCAGCAGACTACATTTTGAAATAGTTTTCTCATATTCCCGGAAAACAGGATTTAACAACTCCAGCAAACAGACAATTTGCATGAGATGTCGAGTCCTGTTTTGTGAAAAAAAATGTAAACAATAGGTCGTCTGCTGAATTCGCCTAGAGAGTGGTAAACGTTTAAGTTTCAGGAAGGATTTGAATATTAAATATGAATAAAAGTGATGAATGAACAGAATAATTACCCGATTCAACTGAACAGATACGTATGATTATTTCCGGGGTCCATCATGTTTAGTAATAAAATCCTTTAAACCCCACTTCATATAGAGAAAATGAGGTTTACAGGGTATACTAATAAAATAGATCGCAGTTGCTCATTTGAGCCCCACCCCCCCCCCCTCCCCCCCCCCTCCCCCTCAGTGAGGTAGGTTTTACGAGCACCCCAACCTGTGTTAGGAGGATACATAAGAACAAGAGAACGATGATGGACCTGTATCACTCACCTAAGTATTATACCATTTAATGAGAATAAGACTTAAAAATCATCAACGGCCTGACTAAGATTCACCAAGAAATCATCAAAACAAACATTTTGAATCATGATCATTTCAGAAATACGACCTCTAGAGTGTTAACAGTGTTTTCGTTTGTTTTGGCCTGATGACCTAGTTTTTGACCCCAAGTGACCCAATTTCAAATTTGACCTAGAAATCATCAAGACAAACATCAAAGCATGCATAATGATTACATAAAATGTGACTGAAAGAGCATCACGATAACAATTCCGTGAAACGAGGACCCCCTTAAACCCCACTTTTTATAGGGAAAGTGGGGTTTACGGGGGTAAAAATTATCTTCCTTATTTCTGCTAAAACATAGATTGTGGGTACTCGTTAGAACCGCCTCATTGAGCACCCACAATCTATGTTAAAAGCAGAAAAAATAAAGATGTTATCATTTTCACCTAATGTTTATCATTTTCTGACACCATGTTGGACGCCATTATTTCTTACGGACATGTTTTCCTAATGGTGAACAAAATGTTCCTGTGATTTAGACAGGGGACATAGTTTTTGACCCCAAGTGACCATGATTGAGTGATTGTTTGGGTTTAACGACACGCCAACCCTTGTGGGTCATTTTGTGTTGTATCCCAGAAAAAAGGAGAAGAGATAGAAAAGATAGTTGAGGAGATAAAAGTTAGGAACAGAGTAGAAAGAGGAAAATGAAAGTGTAGAAAAAATAACAACCCTTCCCCTCTACCCATACATGCTGCTAGGAGTGCAGGCCTTGCCAAACTGTAAGCCAATTTCAGCCCGACGCCCCATTTTGAATGTAATAAGATATTGCAAAGGTTTTTAGCGCTATAAAATAAAGTGATAAGAAAATATTTAAAGCTATAGGCCAAAATCCCAATGGAATTTTCGAAATCCCCGTAGGAAAATTATTCCCATGGGGATTTTTAGCATCCCCATGGATACTTTTTCCATGGGGGAGAAAATTCCAACGGGAAATATAAAAGAAAGGAAAAGCTGTGTATTTTTTGCATAATATAACGTTGCACATGTCAAGGTGTTCAAGATAACACTATTATGATCCAAATCAAAAAGAAAATATTTTCCTTGGGGATTTTCCCCCATGGGATTTTTTTTTCAGATAAAAAAAAAAAAAAACAAATAAAAAAACATTGAAATTTTGAAAAGGAAACAACAACAAAAAAACAAAACTAAAAACACATGTTTTTTGCATAATTTTCATTACGAAAACACACCCTTGCGACATAGTGCGTTTTTCATATCTCCAAAATGGCTACTTTCCTGATGAAAATCCGTGATGTTTTTTCTTATCAATACTGCAAACATAGGTTGTGGGTACTCGTTAGGACCGCCTCATTGAGGCGGTTCCAACGAGTACCCACAACCTATGTTTTGGAGCAGAAATAAGAAAAATAATGTATACCTCCTTACACCCCAGTTTTCTCTAACTAAAGAGGGTGCACGGAGGTGTTCATTTCACGGACTTGTTCACGTGGTATAGATCGTAAATGTTTTTGTTGTTTCATAATATTTTCTGTACAATGCATTTACGCCCACATTGTTTAAGTTAAAATAATCCCATTGGAAAAATCCACATGTTTTTTCCCCTATGGGGACAATTCCCTGTGGGAAAAACAACAAAAATTAATATTATTGTAATAGAATATGTGCGTATATTTTTTATGTTTTATACATTTTTAAATGTATGGGAAAGTAAGATTATCGTAAGTGATATATTGAAGCTAAAAGCAGGTTTCGGTTTCACCATGGGGATTTTTTCACTTGGGGATTGTGAATGAATAAAAATTCCTGGATTTCTTTCTTGTAGACCTCAACACATTCACTGATTTCTGCAATGAATTTAAGCCTTTTTGCATAAAAATCGAATAACCTAATGAGAGAAAATCCCAGTGGAGACCATGCCCACTAGAAATGCTCAGAACTTCAAATATTCTTGATGACATAATTGCGATCAATAAATAAGGGAAATAATTCTTTGCAGGGGATGTAAAACATAGTATTGACCTGGATTATAGATAATTCCTTTACACAACACACTGGCCTAACATCGATTATTTCTTAAAATAGCTATTTCATCTGGATTACCTATACGTCAGTGGACATCCGAACTGAAGAGTTAATGTGCTTTATAACTTTGGATGGATTGAAAAACAATCGTTTTGCTGCATAAATACATATGTCATGGCTGTTTGAAGGCATTGGCAAATTCAGAACTACTAACACAAAACATAAAGGAACCACAGCAAAAGCACCAACTTGGAACGCAATCGTAAGTTAAACAAAAGCAACGATCATCCAAGCAGCCATATGTTTCAACAGCTTCCTCGGGATCCGACAAATGACAACACATGAAAAAACATGGTTGATCCTTATATCTAATTATTTCAAGATGGATAACATTAAACACAATGGAACAATTCAATAGATACTATAATTATTCCTGATTTATTCAACTGAACAAATCATTGTATATATCTGTATGCTCATCGTTACGATTCTTACTTTGTTGGCACAACTTAAATATTTTACTGACAAAAGGTTGCAGATCAGTGGCTGAAAAATAAACAATCAATTCAAAGTGTTGTCGGCCCCCGCCCATCGGGGCTTGAAGAAATATATGGGCTGCATGATGCTTCCACGCAGAGCTGAATCTGACCCGCACACGATTACTGGTAAACCGCGTAGAGGATCTAAGCCTGCCCAGGCAAAGCGGTGCGCAAGAGTCGGACCGTCCATGCTTATAAACCCTATTGGTTTCATTGGGCGACGGGGCTTGAGATGTCATTTCATCTCAATGTCGGGTAAAAGTCCCACAAAATAGGAAGCAACGTCTCCAAAATGACCTTTACAGTGTTGACGGGGACGTTAAACCTCAAATCAACTAAACAAACATCATGCGACTGACTACCGCAAAGCAGCTTTGCATTGCTTGCTAAACAGCTTAGTATGTACACAAGCTGATGTTCTTACTCCGCAAAGTATAACAGTGTTTACACATGATACCTGCGAAGGTGCACACTCTTAATAGCTTAACTGTCTGTACGCATAATGCTTTGCCATATTTTATATCTCTGCTAATTAATTGGTATATACACATTTACCCGACCACTTATTTAGACAGCAAACCCCTATAATGAAGATTTTTTCCGCCTTCATTGGTTAGCCCAAGCTACTTATCTTAATAAACATCCAGTTTGAATTATAGTTGTTAATATAAAGAGGACCTGACATGAGTGGTCATTTCATACGAAATTTATGAAACGAACCTTTGGTGAGTTTCATAAATTTCATATGAAATGACCACGAGTGTAAGATTCTGTTTATCATATGACCATTTTTATATTGGATTTGATCGCCTTTAAATTTGACAATTTAACCACAAAAAATGTATGGTTGACATGGACGTCGTCATGACGTTACTTAATACCGCCAAAGTGTTATTACACGTGTGGTCATACGATTTTTATTACACGACGTTATCCGCGTCTTATCGGCGACGTCATATGATAAAATAATTATGTGTACCCCAGTTTGTATTTGATTCACAATATAATATCCATGCTGCTGAATAATATATAAAATAGAAGTGAAGGCATTGATCAGGAATCGATACAATTAACCCACAGCTACCACCAGAAACACCGAGGTGAAAGAAACACAAACATGAACTAACTAGACTCTAATGGTTATCAATAGCGGAAAGCCAAAAAGACAGTTACTTTCGCACAAAAATGACCAATTGGCTATCCAAAACAAAATAATATAAACGATACACACACCCAAAGACAAGATATAACAAAATTAAACCACGACGGAAGAACCGCCCTGAAACGGTCAGTGGAACGAATTCCACTAGGGGGCTTAAATCGATTTACGTGACCAGAATCCTCGCCCTTACTTCCGTCGCGATTAAGAGAAATCATTTGTTTAGTCCGTATGAAGGCCGGCAACATCTCCGTGAACACACACATCAAACAACCACAGAGGTGAAACTACGGTGAGGACTTGACAGCAAGAAACCATCGAAATGCTGGAGCAGAAGAAAACCAATAGTTAGACTCCGATCGGCCCTACCAGAGACGGCGCATTAGGCACCAAACAACATTACCTAAAATTAGATTCACTCTAATTCTCAGTAAGTCTTTACGCTGGAACCGTCATAGAATCTGAGGCCTGACCCACCGGCACATAATTAAAGATGGAAGCAAAGTTGTCAGCCGTAATTGGGTTAATTACCATGCATGCAGACTGTCGTATAACATTTATGTTGTACCTAAACTTTTTATATCGAAGAAAGTTTATACGAATTTGGGCGCTGAAGTCATTGCAATTATATATTTTTCTGAATTTATATACTAAGTCACCATAAAATTTGGATTCCGATAGACCTTGTTGCACAAGAGATTTAAGTCCAACATTGAATTTTGAAATTAAAAGGAATGACGTCTTTAAAATTTGGAAAACGCTTTGCCTACTTTATGAAACAAGAAGTTAAGCAGTTATAGAGGATCTTACATGAGTGTTCATGAATGCAAGATTCTATTTATCATATGACATTTAAAACGCATTTTATTCTCGATTATTTAACAAAGATGTTTACATTCCGCCATTAGTAAACGCGACGTCGTTAAGGACGTCTTATATGTAACGTTACGGGACGTATCTAGCTAATTTGCATATTTAATCCACTAGTGGATTATCGAAAATATTACATGGCGTTATTACATTCTGAGACGCGACGTCATATGATAAAGCAATTTATTAAGAGTGTTGAAGTCAGTTACATGATTAGACACTCTAGCAAATCGAATAAATTGCGAATTTTATAAACGCCGTAGGAACTGCACAAGGAACATTACCATCCAAGAAAGAAAAATGCCCAATCTCAAAACCAAAATCATTGCGTTTATCATAAATACGCAAGAAACAAATCCATCAACAATAGTCAGATGTAAATCCAAAAAACGGGGCCTCGGTATCAGAAGAATTTGCTTTATTTAACTGAAGTTCTGGGGAGGGCGGGTAAATTTGACTAATCAAATCATCGAAATAGGTATTGCCGATATTTAATAAATCATCCAAATATCTAGAAGTCGAGCTAAAGACCTCAATGATTTCAGATTGGTTTTCAACGGAAAGGGGCATCAAGGACTCTCTATCGTAACAAAACAAGAACAGATCAGTCACAAGGGGTGCGCAATTTGTACCCATCGGAAATCCCACAACTTGTCTACATAACTAAATGAGTGCCAAATCTTATGTAAATATTGTCAAGTAGAAATGTGAGCGCTTCAGACGCTTTCTGACATGACCATAAAGTATAATTTTTATGCTCATATACAAATGTCTTATACAGATCTCATATACAGTTCTGACCTTTCATTATTATTGTACCTCCAACATGAATGTGAAATGCATGTTTGTTTTAATATTAGCAGTCATAAACCCATCTAAAATAGATAGACGTAAATCCCAAAAAGGGGCCTCGGTATCAGAAGAATTTGCGTTATTAAACTGAAGTTCCGGGCCGTAAATTTGTCTGATCAAACCATCGAAATAGGTATTGACACTGTTTAATAAAGCATCCAAATATTTAGAAGTCGAGCTGAAGGCTTCAATGATTTCAGGTTGGTTTTCAACGGAAAGGGACATCATGAAATCACTTTCATAACACACAAGAACAGATCAAGCACACGGGACCGCAATTTGTACCCATCGGATTACCCACGACTTGTCTAAATAACTAAATACATATTGTCAAGTAGGAAGGTGAGAGCTTCACATACTTTCTGACATGACCATACATTTAATTTTTATGCTCTTCAGAGAAATGAAAAAAGCATTTCTTACATTACACGCAAGATAGAGGGAGTCTTCCCTATGAAATGTCTATTCAACTAAATCATTTAGTTTTTCTTTTTATAAGATTGTATGGAAGTGTAGAGTAAAGGGTGGAAAACTCATGCGTAGACAGACTTGAAGCACGCAATGTATGGACTTAATTTATTTTAAACTTCATTAGATTTTTCTATAGGCCAAAACAGATTTCTCCCTGATCTTTCAAAGACTTTGTCGCAATATTTAATCACACGTTTTTGATAGCGGTAAAAATGAAATTAATAATTTGGAGAGTTCACTGAGTGGTGGCACAAGAGCTTGAATTTGCAATAAACCGTGCTTTGTAAGTTTATTTATGAGGCTATGCCAACCAATTTAACGTAGGGAGTTGTCTTTGCCTTCTGTAACACATCCAGCAAACTTGGTGGCTGAATGACAAATGTGGTCCTCAACTAAAGCCCTCTCAACGACTGCAATTCATAGGCCTTAGTACCACCAAGTTCTTGCTGAAAAATGTTAACATAGTGGAGCCAAACAACGGCCACATTGTTAGCAGCCTTATCTGCTTGAGCCAAAACAAACTTCTTATGAACTGCAATTAGTAAGATGGAGCATGTATATATATCCTGACTGTTGTACAAGTTTGAGTTTGTGGAATGTAACCACGGAACAATATGTGCTCCATATATTCTTATCTGGCACTATTAATAACCCTCAATGGCTCAAACTACCCGTCGGCCTCCGCCCATCGGGGCTTGAATAAATAGATGGGCTGCATAGTGCTTCCACACAGAGCTGAAACCGACTGCACACGAGTATTGGTAAACCGCTTAAAGAATCAAAGCCTGCCCAGGCATAACGGTGCGAGTCGGACCGTCTATGCCTATAAACCTTATTGGTTGCATTGGACGACATGGCTTGAGACGTCATTCCATCTCAATGTCGGGTAAAAGTTCGTCAAAATTGGAAGCAACGTCCCTAAAATTACCTATACAGTGTTGACGTGTAAACCTCAAATCAAACAAACAAATCAAACTACCTGTCTCCAACAAATTTTCATGGTAGGTAATATTTGGTGGACCATAGCCTCAAAATAATATGGTACATGTATAACTCTGGCAATAAGTGGTGGACTGTAACCTTGAAATAATATGCGCTGACCCCTATCAGGGTCTAACTATACGTATAATTTCATCTTCATCGGGTGTAAAATGTAGGAGGTGTTATCCGAAAACAAAATATGTTTAGAAAAATCTGTGCAAGGGGTATAAGGGGTAATATTTGGCAGGCTGTAACCTGAAAATAATATGCGCTGTTCAACATCATGGTCTTACCATATGTAAAGTTTCAGCTTCATCAGATATAAAATGTAGGAGGATTTATCCGGAAACGGAATGCTTAGTAAAATCTGTGAAAAAGATATAACTCTGGTAATATTTGGTGGATCATAACCTCAAAATAATAGGCACGGTTCCATATCATGGTCTTACTGTATGTAAAATTTCAGCATCATTGGATGTAAAATGTAGGAGGAGTTATCCGGAAACGAAATGTTTACAGAATTTTTTCAAAGGGACAAAACTCTACTTTTATTTGGTGGACGGTAACCTAAAACAATATGCGCTGCCCCACATCCTGGTCTAACAATATATGAAGTTACAGCTTAATCGGATGTTAAATGTAGGGGGAGTCATCCGGAAACAAAACGTTTACAAAACAATTCAAAGGGGCATAACTCTATCATTATTTGGTGGATCGTAACCTCGAAACAATATGCGTTGCCAAACATCATGGTCTAACTATGTATGAATTTCAGCTTGATCGGATGTAAACTGTAGGAGGAGTTATCCGGAAACCAAAAGTTTACAAAACAATTCAAAGGGGCATAACTCTATCATTATTTGGTGGACCGTAACCGCGAAACAATATGCGCCGCCCCAAATCATGGTCTAACTATGTATGAAGTTTCAGCTTGATCGGATGTAAACTGTAAGGGGAGTTATCCGGAAACGAAAAGTTTACAGAGGGATGTACAGACGGACGGACGCCAGGGGGTATAATATAATACGTGCCGTCTTTCAAACGGGCGTATAAAAACCTGAACATGAAATAGTATGAAGAAAAGTCTCATAGACAGACTAAATAGCACTTAGAGATTCGGGACGAATCTCATAAGGCAGGGGTAAATGTAAAAGGTCGGAGGTGTGGCTCGGTATCTCAGTCGGGAGGGTGTTTGTACAGTTTGCGAGAGGTCCTGAGTTCGAGTCACGGTCGAGTCATGTTATTTCTGTTTGCTATGACATTAAGTGGCTCAGTGTGAGTCCAGCACCGCGTCTGAGAGCTTGAATGGGTATGAGTAGACTGGACTGGATAGGACTTCGAGATTCGATACGAATCTTATTCGGCAGGTGGGGTGGGAATGTAGCAAGTCGATCGTTTGGCTCGTTAGTTCAGCCGACTGAGTGGTTACGCGGTAAACAACAGATCCTGGGTTCGAGTCCCGGTCGAGCCATCTTTTTTCTTCACACATGTGACGTAAGTTTTTGTATTCAAAGGACAGTTTTTCTGCTTTCTTTCTTGTTCTTTTTTATTTGTAAATTGTAGTGATTTTACTTGTGAGATTACCAGGTTAAAACTAAACACCAAAACTTTGATCTCGTGTTTCGACAGGGCAAATTTCCCATCACGAAAACACGACTATTCAAATATATTGAAGATTTTACCACCAGAAAAAGAAAATCTTCAGAAAAATATTATTTGATACTTTGATATTCCCACTCAAAACACAAATTGTGGGACTCGAATAGAACTTTCTCGGCAAGGCGGGTCTTACGCGTACCCACAATATTTCCTAACAGAGTAAGAAAATAATGTATATGTATATACCCCTGTAAACCCAAGTTTTAACTCTATAAAAGTGGTGTTTAAGGCGGTCGAAATTATATGGGCATGTTTTGAAGATGCTTTGTTAATTTTGTGCAAGCTCGAGGGGGCTTTATTGTTTGTTCACGGGGTCTATTAAAAACAGGTTACCATAGCCAAGTTCTGTTCAAGTGTTGGCTCCCGCTCTATTTCGGAGAAGAAAAACTGAGCTGCATGATTCTTCCACGCTGAGCTTAACCTGACACGACATGTGTACTGGTAAACCGCTTAGAAGGTTTCAGTCTGCTCAGGCAAAGAAGTGCGAGTCGGACTGTTTATAAACCATATAATTTTATATATTGATTTATTGTTTTCATTTGGCGGTAGGGCTTGAGATGAAATTTTATCTCAGTGTCAGTTACAAGTCCCGCAAAATAGGAAACAACGTCTCGAAAACGACATAAATAGTGTTGACGGGGACGGTGAACTTTAAGTCATCCACCCAGTTACTGGTAGTAAACGACTGATCTTTATCACCAACTTGTTGAATCCTTCGATTCATCTTCACAGTTGCATCATTTGTCTTTCGATTAGCCCAACATGACGCGACCATTGTCAGTTAACTATTCGATTATTGTTTTGGATTTAACGACACGTCGTGTGTCATTTTGGGTCATCTCCCAGAGAAAGAGGCTAAAAAGACAGAAGAGATCGTAAATGAGAAGAAAGTAAGTAGACTTCCCCAAGTCCCTACATTTACATTTTTTTACATTTTTTATATCAAATGAAAGTCCCTTTAAACAAACAAAAATATGTAAAAGTCTCTTTAGTCTTCATCTCTGAATGTAGGGGTGTTAATTTTATAATTCTCATACAAGATTGTATTGCTATTTTATTATTATTTTTTGTAAACCATCAATTCAACAGTGGGCACCTAATTAACAGACCTAGACAAGTCAAGAAAGTAAGGGGTAGAGGAGAAAGAGGAAAATTAATAGAAGTGTAGATAAAGAAGAAATAACAGCAGTCCCCTCTATCCTTACCTTCTGCGAGGTTGGCAGACCTTACCTAACTGTAAGCCAATATCAGTTGGACTTGGACGCCTCAGTGACACAAGACATGCGTCGCCTTTGTCTCACCCAAACAGATTACGCTCTATTTAAAATTGTTACATTCAAACAAATTAATGACTGCTATCGGGTTAGTTTGTCCAACGCTTCATTGACTTTCATGAATGGCCGATTATTTTCCTGCCAAACAACACAGCACTTGCGCAAAAAATATGGAATTGTTTGACAGCATTTTTTAGCGACCGGTGGTGTCCTAAACTCATCTATACCCCTAGTTGAACTGATCAGCCTACGACAGAAGAGTCGATGTAAAATGACACGGCCATAAAATTGAAAGAGCCAATAAGTGACATCATGTTCTCTAATTTAATGATCTTTTTTGCAATCTTTCTACAGTCAGAGCACTAAACGTTTCATTCTATTTCTTTATGAAACCGCACTCATAGGGCCATGTTCCAATCCTATGAAATAATGACAGTTTGAGATCTTCTGTTTTATCTTCTGCAATTGGCACCCCCATCTTGAAGCAGAGTAGCGAAAAAAGGCAGTCATGATTTGTGTGTACATTGTATTAATCGGTACCCGCTGTACCACAGGTCTTTCTAACTATATAGTGAAAAATGTTACAAACTTTTCCCACAATGCACATCAGTAAGGCAGTCAAAATGGCAAGTTCGTAATACTGTCCGTCAAACTAAAAACCCGAAAGCGGAAAATCAGCAGGGAAAACAATAATTAATCTGAATGTATTTTTAACATCAGCCTCACGAAGCAGGGTTCCTTGCCCGAGATTTTGAATCATTTTAACTGCTTCGTCAAATTTCGTGTATTCCACTGAGCAAACTTCTGGGTCTTTATCGAGGGCTGCCCGCAAAACGGCGGTAACTCGGTTTTTAAAAACTACAGGAGAAGGAAAAAACTGTTTCTTTTCATAAAACGTCATTGTGCTGGGTTGTGTTTTAGAATGTAAAGTTCCAATCACCAAGGAAATTACATGGCAAAATGTAATTTTACTTAGTTCTGCTAATTATGTTAATATTTGTTACCTCTAGAGTTACAACCTTTTTGATATATTCTGCATTATGTTCACAACAGAAGTTTACCGCAATACAGCGGTAACTCAACTTACAACTGTTTTGTGGTATCTTTTTTTGTAAAAATTGCAAAGTAGAAGTAAAACAAAGATCAGGAATCGATACAATTAACTTACTCCACCCATCAAAGACACCAAAGGGAAAGAAATACAAACATTAAGCGACCAGACCATAATGGAAACCTAAACAAAGGAAGGCCATAAGGACAGTTACTTTCCCACAAAATGGCCATATGGCCATCCAAAATTAAAAGACACAAGTAATACACACCGTAAGTAACAAACAACAACATAAATAAATCGCCACAGAAGAACCGCCTTGGAACGGTCAGTGGAAAGATTTCCACTGGGGGGCTTAAATCGATTTTACGCGGCCACAATCCTCGCCCTCACTTCCGCAGCGATTTAGACAAATAATTTGTTCAGTCCGCATGAAGGCTTCCTAACTAATCAGTGCAACATCTCCGTGAACACAAATAATCAAAGAACCACAGAGGTGAGACAACGATGAGGACTCGACAGCAAGACACCACTGAAATGCTGGAGCAAAAGAAAACCAACAGTTAGACTCCAAGTTTGTTTGGAGGTGGTATCTTTTGGCATATATTAAAGCATTTGTTTTTCAACCTGCTCAGTTAGAAAAGATCATGATGCATATTTATGAAACAATACATGCATAGCATATCAAATTCAGGGTCATTGGCAAACAGTGAAGACCCAGATTAGGTGCCACAAAATGTTCAATGTTTTTATGAAAAACAAACATGTACACTGAATAAAATCAGCAAGACAACCTTTTTATTGTAACTCAACGTGTCTAAAGCTACTGGATTGAAGATTAAAAAGGTTAAAATTGTGATGAGTTGCTAATGGTCAGGCATGTTTGAGATTTGAAGATGACTTCATTACGCCTATATAATTCTAATCCCCTTGAACCCCAATTTTATATAGAAAACTGGAGTTTACAGGGGGAAATATTATGTTTTCTTATTTCCGCTTATTTAGAGCAGAAATAAGAACAACATCACTTTTTTTCATCTTAAAATGTTCGTGTTTGTTTTTTTCGGCGGTAAAATTTACAATGTAGATCTATTTGTATCGGCGTATTTTCTTAATGGTTTACGTTGGCTCAATGGACTCTTAACAACCTCATATTTTCTGCAAAGACCCTTCCTCTGTGCATTCAAACTTAAATACTTTTAAAGGAACACCTTCTAGCAAACAAGACAAGAGCTGTTACAGGACAGCATAGCTCAACTTTTCGCCCATTATCTATCTGCACACGTTTACACATTAATCCGTGAAAGGTTTTAAAGCAATTCTTAAATGAAGATTTTATATGCTTTTATGATGATATTCCAAACACTGAAGGATTCTAGTCAGTGACTGCTAAGATATGAACTTAAAACTTCGCTTAAAGTGAGCGTGACCTAATTATTACATCCTAAGCCCTGCCCCCGGACATGCCCCTGGGGACTGAAGGAGAAATGGCCATGGGGGCTGAAGGGGAATAGAAGTTTACCATTATACAATGAAACTTCGATAACTCGATCACGGATGCTTCATTTACTATTGCTTATTCGAACTTGTTCTGGTCCAGTACAAGAGAATTCTTTCCATAGCTCCAGAATACCATATATTTAGGAAAATAAATGGTGCTGTTTTTTTATCTGGAAAGGTGTGTTGTTTATAATCATTGGAGTCGACTGAAATAAATCTACACTACATTCCCTTCAATAACATTATATTGAAAATATATCCTTAAATCATCTATTAAATTATTTATCATGAACTTGCATTTTGAGTAAACCTCAGAAGTTTAAACTATCTCTTTTTCGGACCCAAAGGCATTTGATTTATTGTAAATCATTAAACTCCAAATATGATAGTGTTAATGTAGACAGTGTTTGCTTTAAAAAGACTCCTAAGCCCCATCCCATTAATATGATTATATTCCAAATATGAAATATGAACTACTATGTAAAACTTTAAACTGAGCATGACCTGGACGTGAAAGCTTATGCCGACATTTGGGTGACATCAACAGCTCTTCTGAACTTTTGGTTGTTCACAGAATTAAACTGAGCTGGCCTTTGATTTTTTGGCTGGTGACTTAACATTGGAACGACAGGTTGTATGGACTGATAAGGCGTTGAACAGACCCAGATACATTTTTACATAAGTGTTTAAACAGTTGATGTATATTCATCTACAACGCATATATTACGTACTAAATGAAAGCGTAAAAGTACAAATGAAAATAATGAGGAACGCCGGTTATGAAAACAGTATTTAATGTGTAACAAGTAGTCTAATTAAGCAATTTTGCAAGAACAAAATGTAAGACCTTCCAAAAAAAATAAAATGTTAACATAAAACAGTTATAACTGGTTTTACAGTTCAATGTGAAGAAGGCAGATCCTTTCTTGGATAAATGTCCTTTAACTAGTTACCGGGCAAAGTCCACAGTAGCATAAAATATTCACTTTTAACACTGGTTATTCCAGAAATTGAGACGGCAAAATCCAGTCTATCATGCATAAAGTTACTATAATGTAATTGTAAATTGTGTGAAATAACCTAAAAGACTCCCTTTTTATTAACATGTTGTTAAGTACTTATCAAAATATTGCTCAAGAGGAAAGCTACCTGTTTAGGCATTTATCCCCTCCCAAGCCATGGTCATCAAGGATAACAATAAGAACCGATTTGTGTTTAACAATAAAATATCCATATCAATTATAATCTGTCTCAGTGTTTGATTCTAGACATTTGTTGTCACAATATGGTTTCGCTTTTTCCTTCTCATGAGGAGATTATGATTAAATATGTTTTAGCAGTTCTTTTATGATCCTTGATGACCAGGTGCCTAAGAAAAAACAGAAATTGTAATCTGGCGTAATAAAGCAAACAATATGGTTTTATCCAAATTCCAAATGTCTCACGGATTTGTGAAAAAAAGTTAACTATAAGAAATATTTTTTTATTTAATTTTATAATTTTGCTAAATTTAAAAAAAAAAAAATAGCAAACATGATTTATACTGTCAAGTCAATTTTATGCGAAATTTACAGCATAATAGCTCTCCCCTACTTTGAAGATTTTGGTCCCCCAAAATTTAGGTAGGCAATTAAAATAAGGTAAGTACATTTTGCAAAAGAATTTCATGATGCACTGACAGTAATATGCACTTTGGCAAATATATAGATAAATGATTGAATTTGAATCACAAAGTTGAAACTTTGTCATAATCAAAATACTTGGTCAAATTATTCAAGTCATTTCTGCTCAAAAGCATAGATTGCGGTTACTAGGGAGAACCGCCCCAATAAGCAATCACAATCTATGTTGAAAGCAGAACTAAGAAAGAAGTTACAATATTTACCTCTTATTTGTAAATATAAATTTCTCACACCATGTTAGTCGGCATTATGACACAGGGACATACTTTCCTAATTCCAAAAATTTAAATTTAGTGAAGAAAATGCTATTTTACACTTTTCATGTTTATCATCATTTATTCTAAAAACCTTCTATGTCATACCGCCTTTCTAAACACACATGTTCAAGATGCCCCCTGACATTACAGTATGCACAGTTCATTTCCCGTGCAACACAGTCCTCGGGCTTGTGATACAGGCGGCCTTTTACACCACAACCTTTGCAAATATGCTGTCAACTTAGTGAGTGATGTCCCCGTTTTGAACAGTTTTCACACACAAAGTTCCTTGCAGGACAGTGGTTAGGCTGATGGAATGAATATAGGCTTGTACATCTGCGGCAAGGTTTGTTATGCATTATAACATCAGAAGGCATACTTTGCTGAACATTTACGGCTGACTTGTTAAGACTATTTACAGCACCCTCAATCCTATCAGGTTTATGGAGTGGTTCACTGCAGTTTGAACTGTTTTTACACTCATTACTTTTTCTGCCTAGTGAGACACTATCGGTTATAAGTTGCTTTTTCATGCTGTTTACTTCCGATTTAAGTTCAGTTATTTCCGCAGAATATTAACTTCGTATCCTTTCATTATTGTCTATTTCCCGATTAAACTTGTCCCAAAGCTCTCTGTTTTCCTCCTTTAGGTTCAAAATAAGGCTGTTTGATTCCTGTTGTTGTTTTGTTATCTGATATATCTCTTTTTGTAGGTTTAAAGTTTCAATTTCCGAAGTTTTCAGTTTGTCTTCTTGATGTGAAATGTAATTCTTCAATTTAGCAATTTCACCTTCCGATTCTTTGAGGGTCAAATAAGCGTTAGTAACATCCCTTTTCAAAATAGTATTTGCTGAATTCAAGTCCAAAATATCTTGATTTAGTTTATTCACTTGGCTTAAATCCGAATTTTGACCAGGAAATTGTTTTGGCATCAGTGTCAAAAGTTCATCATTTTCCACAGAATGAAATGGAAATAATGTGCAGATAGATTTCCGTACCTTGAACGCTTCCAGTCTATCCTGATCCCGCTGTCTCTGCTTCTGTGTCTTCCTCCTTTTCTCAGTGTTGATTGATGAGTGAGGATAGGCTTTTGTTGGAATTGTTAGATACAGGATCACAGGAAGCACATGATTTGTCCGCATTCCACTGTAGAAGTTTTTGTTAAAACGGCGTTCCATATTTTCGAAAATTTAGGGAAATTTCTCGCTTAGCTAGTTTGTGAGAGGCCCCGGGTTCGATCCCCGGCATCTCCACCAGATATTACGTACTAAATGAAAGCGTAAAAGTACAAATGAAAATAATGAGGAACGCCGGTTATGAAAACAGTATTTAATGTGTAACAAGTAGTCTAATTAAGCAATTTTGCAAGAACAAAATGTAAGACCTTCCAAAAAAATAAAATGTTAACATAAAACAGTTATAACTGGTTTTACAGTTCAATGTGAAGAAGGCAGATCCTTTCTTGGATAAATGTCCTTTAACTAGTTACCGGGCAAAGTCCACAGTAGCATAAAATATTCACTTTTAACACTGGTTATTCCAGAAATTGAGACGGCAAAATCCAGTCTATCATGCATAAAGTTACTATAATGTAATTGTAAATTGTGTGAAATAACCTAAAAGACTCCCTTTTTATTAACATGTTGTTAAGTACTTATCAAAATATTGCTCAAGAGGAAAGCTACCTGTTTAGGCATTTATCCCCTCCCAAGCCATGGTCATCAAGGATAACAATAAGAACCGATTTGTGTTTAACAACAAAATATCCATATCAATTATAATCTGTCTCAGTGTTTGATTCTAGACATTTGTTGTCACAATATGGTTTCGCTTTTTCCTTCTCATGAGGAGATTATGATTAAATATGTTTTAGCAGTTCTTTTATGATCCTTGATGACCAGGTGCCTAAGAAAAAACAGAAATTGTAATCTGGCGTAATAAAGCAAACAATATGGTTTTATCCAAATTCCAAATGTCTCACGGATTTGTGAAAAAAAGTTAACTATAAGAAATATTTTTTTATTTAATTTTATAATTTTGCTAAATTTTTTAAAAAAAAATAGCAAATATGATTTATACTGTCAAGTCAATTTTATGCGAAATTTACAGCATAATACATACACTAGAAGCAAATTTGCATACTGATTTTCACAGGAAAAGGTCACAGTAACTGTTTGTGGTACATTTGAATACAGCAACCACAGTCCACAAACTGTGTAAGGGGGTTGCAGCAAGTTAGACAGAAACCAGTCTGCTAATCCAAATAGCAAACCTTGAAATTTTATATATAGTCACTAGAGGTACTCCCAAATGAAATAGTAACCATGGCTGACCATGGTCATCGTGATTTGTGATGGTCTAGCTTTTTTCATGGCACGTTGTCAAATATTATGTAAAAATAGTGTCTGTATTACATTTGTTTCATGGTCACCATGGTTGTCGGCCCTGCCCATTGGGGCTTGAAGAAATAGTTGGGCTGCATGATGCTTCCACGCAGAGCGGAAACCGACCGCACACGAGTACTGGTAAACTACTACGAGGATCTAAGCCTGCCCAGTCAAAGTGGTGCGAGTCGGACCGCCCATATTTATAAACCCATTGGGTGACACGGCTTGAGATGTCATTTTATCTCAATGTCAGGTGAAAGTCCCACAAAATTGGAAGGAACATCTCTAAAATGCCATATACACTGTTGATGGGGCCGTTTAACCTAAATTCAAACAAAGAAAAGCATGGTTGTCAGTGGTTTGAAAAATGGTAAAAACACTACTTAGGTTGACGATGGATTAATATGGGTACTTATCAAAAACGAAAACCGTCCAACTAACCATTGCCTACCATGGTTGTCCATGGTAGACCATGGCTGCTCGTTAGTAGAATTTAGGGATAAAATTCCATTATTTTATTTTGGATAGTGTATCGGCCATTTTGTGGGAAAGTAACTGTCCTTTTGGCTTTCCGCTATTGATGTTTCCATTAAGGTCTGTTGTTTCATGTTTGTGTTTCTTTCCCTTTGGTGTCTCTGATGGGAGGTGTGGGTTGATTGTACTGATTCCTGATCATTGCCTCCACTTCTATTTTGACAGCGGCCCACAGCTGCGCCATTCAACTTCATACCAATAGAACTGTATAACTGAGCTTTTTTTTATCAAATTTGGTATAAAGTCCTCCTGTCTTTCCATCACATTATTTAATACTTCTCCATATTCAAGAAGGCTTAACTAGGTTTCAAGTGCTTTATAAGAATCCTTTCACCTGAAACAATTATTGTTTGAGAACAGGCGGCAGCAACATGGGATAATTATATGTATCTATACATAGACTTTTTTATCAGGAAACTACCTCAAGGTGACAAACTGATCCTGATTTCTTTTAAAGAAAAGCTCCGCCGACAGGAAGTCTTCATAAAGTCAGTCAGCCATGAAATGTATGTCAAGGTCAAATGTGGATGCACCAAAGCTGCTACCCCAAGATGCAAGATGTCAGTTCGGTTATTTCATCCATTCCTGCTTAGTTTGAAAATACTGAAACACCCATAAATTGCTATAAATGTAATAAACTTGTTCGACCTATCATTTTTAATTTCAATAAACTTGTTTCTGATCTTGACATTGACACTAAAATAGAAGTGTAGGCAATGATCAGGAATCGATACAATTTACCCACAGCTCCCATCAGAGACACCAAAGGGAAAGAAACACAAACATGACACAACAGACCCCAACGGGAACATCAACAGCGAAAAGCCAAAAGGACAGTTTCTTTCCCACAAAATGGCCAATAGGCTACCAAAATAAAATAATATAAGCGACACAAACACCAAAAGACAAACTATACCTATTTCGATGGTTTGATCAATCAAATTTACACCCCCCACTAGATCTTCAGTTAAATAAAGCAAATTCTTCTGATACCGAGGCGCCATTTTTAGATTTACATCTATGTATTGTCGATGGGTTTGTTTCTTGCAAATTGTATGATGAAGGCGATGATTTTGATTTTTAGATTGTAAGCTTTCCTTTTTTGGATGGTGATGTTTCTCGTGTGCCATCCTAAATTGTCCTTTCTTGGATGGTGATGTTCCTTGTGCGGCATCCTATGGCGTTTGTATTTCGCAATTAATTCGATTTGCCAGAGTGTGTAGTCCCATAACTGACTTCAACACTCGTAATAAATTGTTAACGGGTAAACTTCTTTATCAGGGTCATCGGTACCATAAACTACGCAAAGTAGAAGTAAAACAAAGATCAGGAATCGATACAATTAACTTACTCCACCCATCAAAGACACCAAAGGGAAAGAAACACAAACATTAAGCGACCAGACCATAATGGAAACCTAAACAAAGGAAGGCCATAAGGACAGTTACTTTCCCACAAAATGGCCATATGGCCATCCAAAATAAAAAGACACAAGTGATACACACAGTAAGTAACAAACAACACCATAAATAAACCGCCACAGAAGAACCGCATTGGAACGCAAAGCCTTTTCAAAATTTTATACACGTCATTCTGATATAATTTCAATATTGGAATTAAATCTCTTCTGCAACAAGGTCTATCGGAACCCGAATTTTATGGTGACTTAGTATATAAATTCAGAAAAATATATAACCGCAATGACCTCAGCACCCAATTTCGTATAAATCATTCTTCGACAAAAAAAGATTGGGTACAACAGAAATGTTATACGACAGACTGCATGCATGGTAGTTCACCCAATCACGGTTGACAACTTTGCTTCCCTCTTTAATTGCACGCCGGTGGGTCAGGCCTCAGATTCTATGACGGTTCCAGCGTAAAGGCTAATGTTGGTTGGTACCTAATGTTCTGTCTTTGGTCGGGCCCATCGGAGTCTAATTGTTGGTTTTCTTTCGCTCTAGCATTTCAGTGTTTTCTTGCTGTCGAGTCCTCACCGTTTTTTCATCTCTGTGGTTGCACTGATGAGTTAGGAGGACTTCATGCGGACTGAACAAATTATTTGTCTTAATCGCGACGGAAGTAAGGGCGAGGATTGTGGCCATGTAAAACCGATTTAAGCCCCCCAGTGGAATTCGTTTCAGCTGACCGTTCCAAGGCGGTTCTTCTGTTGCGGTTTATTTTTGTTATGGTTTGTCTTTGGGTGTTTGTGTCACTTATATTATTTTATTTTAGATAGCCTATTCTATTTTGTACCAAGTATAATCAATGATTCTCTTTTAGTTCTTGTAAACTGAACATTGGGTTAAACGCTAGGCTTGACAATAGTCCTCTAAGTCAGTGAACCATGACTTGAGATCAAGTTCAATTATGGATGCGTGCATTGAAGTTGCCATCGCAAGAAGCAACTTTGCACTTCGTATGATCCATGAAGCTCTTATAGTTCTTGAGAAATGGACTTGAACATTTGGATGAAAGTTGAAGTTGGGTCACGTGTATAATATACCAGTACCATTAATATTAATTTTATAATGTTTTAATCTACGTTTGTTTGAATGAACAAACTGAAACGATCTTATTATTATGCATGGTGAAAAGACAATCAACATTTCTACTTTCGGTTTCCATATATCTGAACGCATTGCAAACACTTAGTGACGTTGACTTATTCAAAACTGTTGTTGCCTCCATTGATATTATCAACGTTTTATATAAAAAAAAAAAACGTTTTAAGGTCCATTATGTGAGACGCCAAGTACTGCAGCGGATGGTCAGGCGGTTTTTCTCCGGGTACGATTTTCGCCCACCTCTAATTAACGAACGGCTCGATATGAGTGAAATAATCTTGAAAGGAGATAAGAATAAACAAAAAAGTTTTAATTGTTCACACCATCCTATTGTAATATTTAATTTGATACACACAACCTTCGAAATGGAGTTATGTGATCTGTTGTGGGGCTATGGAGGTCTGTCCGCTTGACCATGGCAGACATAAAAAGCCTTTACCTGAACAAACGAACGAACGAGATATGTGATCGTCCTCAACGTGAATAACTCTGTGTATACTTTTTTATCTTTCGACGTCGCGTCTGAGAATGTAATAACGCCATGTAATATTTTCGATAATCCACTAGTGGATTAAATATGCAAATTAGCTAGATACGTCCCGTAACGACTAACGGCAGAATATTGACATTTTTGTAAACAATCGTGAATAAAAAGCGTTGTAAATGTCATATGATAAATAGAATCTTGCATTCGTGCTCATGTATTATTGAATTTATTACACTTGTTGAGGAAAAGGGATAAAATGCTCGGAAAAGCCTCGCATTTTATCCCTTTTCCTCAACTCGTTTAATAAATTCAATAATACATGAACGCTCATGTAAGATCCTCTATATCTTTTGACCTGCGAATGTAGAAAACGCAACAACTGTTGCTAAGCCAATCACTACCCTTGGCGCCCCAAGGCACATACGAGGATAGGCGTTTGCTCAAATTATAGCAAAAACGGGCCCACCCCGGTGTCCACTGGTTTTACATAGTCTTATATAGGGAAATCTTTATAAAATGTTCTTGTCTGAAACCAGAAGGCCAAGGTCTTTGATATTGGTATGAAGCTTCATCTAGTGGACCCCTACCAAAATTGTCCAAATTAAAGCCATGGGGCCAAAAAGTGGCCCATCCCGGGCCCACTGTTTTCCATAGACTTATATTGGGAAAAAGTTTGAAAATCTTCTTGTCTGAAACCAGAAGGCCAAGATCTTTGATATTTGGTGTGAAGCTTCGTCTTGTGGATTTCTACCAAGATTGTTCAAATTATAGCCCTGGGGCCAAAAATGGCCCCGCCTCTGGACCCACAGATTTTATATATAGACTTATATAAGGAAAACATTTAAAAATCTTTTTGGTTGAAACCAGAAGGCTCCGATCTTTGATATTTGGTATGAAGCTTCAGCTTTTAGACCTCCCTCAAGCTTATGCAAATTATAGCCCTGGAGCCAATAATTCCCCTCCCCGGGGCCTACTTGTTACAGGATGGATCAGGTGAGCGATCCAGGGCAATCATGGCCCTCTTGTGTGGCAGAAATAAGTCGAGAGCTGTCATCAGACAGCAAAGCTCGCCTGGTGAAGTATCCTTGAGGCCATAGGCAAATGTGGAGGTACTGCCTGATACACATGTGGACCTATATCTTTCATCATACCAAAGATGAACTAAATCAATCTCATAGTTTGAAAAATTTGAGATCTAAAACTCATGAAGTCCATGGCCTGGATCATGAGGTCATGGGCAGGAGTAGGGAATTACTGAATAGAATTTTGGACATAATCTTATCAGCATACTAGATATGGGCCAAATCTGTCATATGGTTTGAAAATATGAGCTCTCAAAAAAAAAAATAACATAACAAATTCTACGCTCATGACCACCTTGACCTTAGCACAAAAATTTTGAGGTCATCGGCATGGACAGGGTATTGGTATTTTGGACCTAAATCTATCATCATATCAAAGTTGATCCAAATCTATCGTATGGTTTGGAAAATATGAGCTCTTAAAAACTTCCATTACGATAACACAACCGTGCGAATTGATGCATTTTTACACATCTCCAAAATGGTCATTTTTCTGATGAAAATCCGTGATATTTGTCTCTATAAATACTGCAAACATAGGTTGTGGGTGCTCGTTAGAATCGCCTCATTGAAGCGGTTCTAACGAGTACCCACAACCTATGCGTTGGAGCAAAAATAATAAAAAAAATAATGTATACCCCCGTAAACCCCAGTTTTCTCTATATAAAGTTGGGAATATGGGGTCTTCATTTCACGGACTTGTTCACGTGATTGATGCCGATTCAAACACCGATGCCAAAGCTGACGCTGGGATAGTGCAAAAGCTTTTCCTTGACTTCGCCCAGGCGAGCTAAAAACGATACTAAATGAGGCAGTGCATGACAAAACCTACAATAAGACATGTGCGCCCAGCGAAGACTCAGATCAGCCTGCGCATCCATATAGTCTAACCAGAGACTTATCTTGCTGCATGGAGGAGCACTGGGCCCTTAGCTATCCTTAGAGCGCCCAACGAAGACTCTGATCAGACTGCGCGGATGCGCAGGCTGATCTGAGTCTTCGTTGGGCGCACATGTCTTACCGTAGGTTTTGTCATGCGTTGGCTCAAATTTCAGTCAGGGAAATGTAATTTTGAAGAATAAACGAAAGCATTATCTCACATGGCTATTTAAGCCTAATCATTTTTGCATGCACAAGTTTGCAGATGTACAAAATTGACGAAGTTCCAATTTGTTGGCAGCATGTTGGATTATTGCTTTATCGTACTGTTGTATAAAAGTTTCACAGTTGTTTGTCATGGTGTTTGGCATTGTCAAACAGAAGCTTTCTAAAACTGTCGTAGACAATCCCTGTAACAAAACAAAGCGTTAGTGCACATATTATTTGAGCCTGGCACATTACGCAAACACGCCTATACAAATACATTGCCACCTTTATCGCCGAAAAAATGAAAATTTTATGATGAAAAATTGTGATATTTTTCTTATTTCTGCTCCAAATATAGATTGTGGGCACTCGTTAGAACCGCCTCATTGAGGCGGTTCTAACGAGTACCCACAGTCTATATTTTAGATCAGAAATAAGAAAAATAAGGTATACCCCCGGAAACCCCAGTTTTACAATATAAAAGTGGGGTTCAAGGGAGTCTAAATTATATAGGCGTGTTTTCGTGATGGCTGGAAAACCTCGGGGGTTGAAACAAGGCATGATACAAAGCGGCCTTTTTTTGGCTATATAAAGATAAGCTGAAGAATCTTGAATTTCGAAATGCAAGAACTATATCTTTGTCTTATTGGTACCATAAACATTGGTTGTTGGTGCTCGTTATAATCTATGTCTAAGAGAAGAAATAAGAAAAAGAGGCCTATACGCTCGCCAAATTCCAAGTGTGAAATTTCTTCATCATAAAGAGAATCCGTATATAACTTTGTTTCAATCATCTCAGCAGTTAAAGTGGAACAGAAGATACAAATACTGAATCTGAGCCATCCAAGACAAAGGTCAATTAATGACCTTGACCTTTAAAATTGAAAAAATATTATATATCCAGCTGATTCCAAATATCAATTCTGGTGCCACAGCCAAAAGAAACAGAGTTACAAACATTCACTGCTTGCTTTTTTCCCATTCAAAGGTCTAAGTAAGCAAAGTTGAAATTAATGTAAGGTAAATTAAAAGGTCAAACCATTTGAACAAACTTTTGTGGGAAAGGAACTGTCCTTTTGGCTTTTCGCTATTGATGTTGGCTTGATGGGTCTAGTTGTTTCATGTTCGCATCACGAAAACACGCCTATATAATTTTGACTCCCCTTGAACCCCACCTTTATATAGTAAAACTGGGGTTTACAGGGGTAAACCTTATTTTTCTTATTTCTGCTCCATACTATAGACTGTGGGTACTCGTTTGAACCGCCTCGATGAGGCGGTTCTAACGAGTACCCACTACCTATATTTTGAGCAGAAATAAGAAAAATATGACAAGTTTTCATATCAAAATGTTCGTTTTTTTTCGGCGGTAAGGTTTATAATGTATGTGTATAGGCGTGTTTTCGTAATGTGTTTCTCTCCCTTTTGTGTCTTTGATACGAGCTGTGGGTTAATTGTATCGATTCCTGATTATTGCCATCACTTCTATTTTGGTAGGGTCCGGGTTTCCAATGCTGCATACCAAGTTTCAAAGTCATTTTGCCATTTGGTATTTCAGAAGAAGATTTTTTTAATCAGTAAATGACCTTAACCTTTGGAATTTGTAAACTTCCATTTAGCTAATTGCAAATATTAACTCTGATGCCATAGGCTACACTAGAATCACTTGTCAGCCTCTATAGCGCAGTGGTTAGCGCGTTCGACTCATAATCGAGAGGTTGTGCGTTCGAATCCGCCACCGGTATCGAGGTGTGTCCTTGGGCAAGACACGTATTGACACTGCCCCAACCCACCCAGGTGTAAATGGGTAGCAGTGGTCTTAAAGCCACTGCCTCTCTCTCGCGCGCGCGTGAAAACACCAGGAATGAGTGTTCGAGAGCGATTCAATAAGCTTAAAGCTTTCATCGCAATCGAACTAAAATAAATTAGTATAAACTAATCAGAAAAATCCACTGTTTTGTCTTTTTCCATACACATGTCTATCACGATAACAAGTCCGTGAAACGAAGACCCCCTAAACCCCACTTTATATAGAGAAAAGTGGGGTTTAAGGGGATATACATCATCTGCCTTATTTTTGCTCAAAAACATAGATTGTGGGTACTCGTTAGAACCGCCTCATTGAGGCGGTTCTAACGATCACCAACAATCAATGTTGAAAGCAGAAATAAGAAATATGTTATAATTTGTAAGTAATATTTGTCATTTCTGACACCATGTTGGACGTCATTATTACACGCGGACATGTTTTCCTTATGCTAAGTGACCAATCTTGCGCTCGGAGATGTTGCACTGGCCTTCATGCGGACTAAACAAATTATTTGTCTAAATCGAGACAGAAGAAAGGGCGAGGATTGCTGACGCGTAAAATCGATTTAAGGCCCAAGTGAAATTCTTTGTACTGACCGTTTCAAGGGGGTTTTCTGTTGCGGTTTATTTTTGTGTGATTTTTTATCTTTGGATGGTGTATGGCTTATATATTTTGTTTTGGATAACCAACTGGCCATTTTGTGGGAATGTAACTGTCTATTTGGCTTTCCGCTGTTAGTGTTTCCGTAAGGTTATAGTTATTTGATGTAGCCTGTAGCACGGTAGCATCAGAATTGATATTTGTTTTTCCTTTAGGATCTAGATATTTCATTTTGCGTTTCTTTCCCTTTGGTGTTTCTGATCGGAGCTGTGGATTAATTATTTCAATTCCTGATCATTTCTTTGACTTCTACTTTGCCGTTGACATAAAACAGGTCAAGATCATTCAAAGTTCATCATTTTAACAAACTTGGTAGTCCCCAATGCTCCGCAAGTAATTTGTTTCAATCAGTTATGTAGAGAGAACATAAAACTATTTAATCTGAGAATCCTGACAAATGGTGAGTAAATGACATGACCTTTGAAATTTATTAGCTAATTGCAAAAAAGAAGTGAAGGCAATGATCAGGAATCGATACAGTTAACCCACAGCTCCCATCAGAGATAGCAAAAGGAAAGAAACAAAAACATGAAATAACTAGACCCTAATGGAAACACAAATATCAATTCCGATCTTACAGGCTTAATCAGAATCATAAAAAAAAACCCATTGCGTTGCCTTTATCTTTAGTGATCAAATTTGTCCTTGACGTAGAATAGGTTACGGTCACCCAAAGGTCATTATTTGAACAAATACGGTAGGGCCTAATTCTCCTATGCTGCCCACAACGTTTCAAGGGGTAATCCGTCTTTTGGATTGGTAAAGGTTGTACCAAATATGGACAAGGCGGCCGTCTTGGTCATGTGACTCCAATGCCACGAATGAATTTATTTTCATTCTCTCATCCCATCGAAACATCATGTAAGTCCAGCAGTTAACTGAAGAAGAAGACAGAAGTACTGAATATGTGTCATACAGAACAAAAGTTAGTATTTGACCTTGGTATTTGGAACTGACAAAACAGAAGTGAAGGAAATGATTAGGAATCGATACAATTAAAGCACACCTCCCATGGATTGAAAAAAAAAAAAAAAAAACTTTAAAAATCTTTTTCTTGTTACATTGCATGAATGTAAATGCAAACACGGGGTCTCGGTATCAGAAGAATTTGTTTTATTTAACTGAAGTTCTGGTAGCAGAATGTGATAAGCAAACGATTTTCAAAGTATTTGTTTTCATATATGGACATGACGGCCATTCTAGTCATGTGACTCCAATACCACTTATAAATTTCAATTTGCTAATCCCATACATGTTCCACATGGATTCAATCAGCCCGGCACTTTACTGGAGAATAAGATAAAAATACTGAATCTGAGCCATCCAGGACAAAGGTCAACAAGAGTTGTCAGAAGACAACATAGCTCGCCTTTGTGGGCCTAAGTAGGATGGGGGCAAGTTATCAAAAATGTATCACAGCCCAACAGACTGCAGCAATTAAAATAGAACAAGATGGTACCCCAATGAACCACTGAAGAAGAAATTTTGTTCAAAGTGTTTTTATTTGAAAAAAAAAAAAAAGAATTCCAGTTTTGCAGGTTTTGCCAAAAAGCCATTTTCTTATGTAAAAAGGCTAAACAGACTGCAGTAATTAAACGAAAACCAAAAAGTACAGCTTGTAATGCTAAAGCCACTGTTACCCTGAGCCTAGGACCCTGAAAGTCTAACTTAGATATTATCAAACGCAACATTTGTGTGACTTAAAAATACATACAAAATGCGATGAAAAGTTTTCTAATAATAGCCACAGTGACCTTGACCATGAGGCCAGGTTCCTAAAAGTCGAACTCGCTCGAGATATTATCATATGCAACAGTTGTGTGTAGTCATTTTAAAATCCATCAATAAATGTAGGCGCTATAGTGATGACAAAGTTTTTTTGTTTTTTTTTTCAAAAAAAAAGCCACAGTAACCTTGACCTTGAGCCCTGGACCCTGACAGTCCAACTCGCTAGAGATATCATCATAACCAACATTTAAGTGAAGTTATATTAAAATCCATCAATAAATGTAGGCGCCATAGCGATAACAAAGTTTTTTCTAAAAATAGCCACAATGACCTTGACCTTGAGCCCTGGACCCTGAAAGACCAACTTGCAAGAGATATCATCATACCAAATATGTGTGTGAAGTTCTATTAAAATCCATCAATAAATGCAAAAGGGTAGAGCAATGCCAAAGTTTTTTAAAAAAATAGCCACAGTGACATTGACCTTCAGCCACGGGCCCTGAAAGTCGAACTTGCTCGAGATATCATCATACCCAAAATTTGTGTGAAGTTATATTATAATTCATCAATAAATGTAGGCGCTAGAGCCAAGACAATGTTTTTCTAAAAATAGCCACAATGAACTTGTTCTTAACCACTGACCCTAAAAATCCATCTCGCTCGACATATCATCATACTTAACATTTGTGTGAAGTTATATTAAATTTTATCAATGAATGTTGGCGCTAGAGCGATGATAGTTTTCTAAAAATAGCCACAAAGACCTTGACATTGAGCCCTGGACCCTGAAAGACCAACTCGCTAGTGATATCATCATACTCAACATGTTTGTGAAGTTATATTAAAATCCATCAATAAATGCAAAATGGTAGAGCAATGACAAAGTTTTCTAAAAATAACCGCAATGACCTTGACCTTCAGCCCTGGACCCTGAAAGTTGAACTGACCGTTCCAAGGCGGTTCTTCTGTGGCGGTTTATTTATGTTGTTGTTTGTTACTTACTGTGTGTATCACTTCTGTCTTTTTATTTTGGATGGCCATTTGGCCATTTTGTGGGAAAGTAACTGTCCTTATGGCCTTCCTTTGTTTGGGTTTCCATTATGGTCTGGTCGCTTCATGTTTGTGTTTCTTTTTTTGTTTGTTTGATTTGAGGTTTAACGTCCCCGTCAACACTGTAAAGGTCATTTTGGAGACGTTGCTTCCAATTTTGTGGGACTTTTACCCGACATTGAGATGAAATGACATCTTAAGCCCTGTCGCCCAATGAAACCAATAGGGTTTATTAGCATGGACGGTCCGCCTCGCACCGCGGTTCCTCGACAGGCTTAGATCCTCTCGCCGGTATGTCAGGCCTCAGATTCTATGGCGGTTCCAGCGTAAAGGCTTACTGAGAATTAGAGAGATCTAATTCAATGTAATGTTGGTTGGTGCCTGATGCTCTGTCTCTGGTTGGGCCAATCGGAGTCTCACTGTTGGTTTTCTTTTGCTCCGGCATTTCAGTGGTTTCTTGCTGTCGAGTTCTCACCGTTATGTCATCTCTGTGGTTGTTTGCTTTTTTGTGTTCACGGATATGTTGCACTGATGAGTTAGAAGGCCTTCATGCGGACTGAACAAATTAGTTCTGTAAATCGCGACGGAAGTAAGGGCGATGATTGTGGCCACGTAAAATCGATTTAAGCACCACCATCCCCCCACCCCCACCCCCAGTGGAAATCGTTTCACTGACCGTTCTCAGGCGGTTCTTCTTTCGAGGATTATTTTTTGAGTGTTTGTATCACTTATATTATTTTGTTTAAGATAGCCAATTGGCCATTTTGTGGGAAAGTTACTGTCTTTTTGGCTTTCCGCAATTGATGTTTCCATTAGGGTTTGTTGTTTCATGTTGGTGTTTCTTTCCCGTAGGTGTCTCTGATGGAAGCATTGGGTTAATCGTATCGATTCCTGATCATTGCCTTTACTTCTATTTAAAGAGCACCCATAATCTTTATAGCAGCGAAATGGGTAGTTAATATTAGACATGAAAATGAAGTGGCTATTTAATAATGAGAACCCAAAATCATTGTGGCAGAAATAAGATAATAATAATACATTTTAGTCAGGAAAATGTCATTTTAAAGATATAAACGAAAGCGTTATCTCACATGGCTATGTAAGCCTAATTAATTTTGCATGCACAGGTTTTCAGTTGTACAAAATTTTAGTGTTTTCCGGTCGCGAATAAATTTGATTAATGCTTGACGGTACTTCTGTACAAAAGCATCACAGCCCATCACGTGAACAAGTCAGTGTAATAAACACCCCCTAAATCCTAAATTTTATAGAGAAAACTAGGGTTTACGGGGGTATACATTATTTTAAGCTCACCAAAGTCTACGTCGTCGTCTGCGTCGTCTGCGTCAACACTTTTAAACATCTCCTCTGAAGCCACTGGGCCGATTGGGCCCAAATTTTATCTGTAGCATCCTTGGGCAGGGGGAATGGAAGTTTGTGTTTTTTTATGAAAATCGGCTTATTAGTTTGGTTGCTATGGCACATTGTAGTTTCCATAGACTTATAATGGGGAAAATAGAATTCTGCAGGTATTTTGACAAAACTTGCAAAGAAATGTTCCATAGGCAATCTACTATCTGCCGTGGGATTTTAGGCCTTCTGCTCATTTTTATTGGTTGTCATGGAAACCAAAATGCAATAAATAGAATTAAAAAAAATACTTAAAAAATCATCTCCTCAGAAACCATATGCTCTAGGAGGCTGAGACTTTATGAAAATATTCGTCATGTTTGCCTTTACAGGTTTTGTGTTTTTTATAAATATTTGGCCTTTTAGTTTTGTGTCTTTGATGGGTGGAGTAAAGTAGAAGTAAAACAAAGATCAGGAATTGATACAATTAACTTACTCCACCCATAAAAGACACCAAAGGGAAAGAAATACAAACATTAAGCGACCAGACCATAATGGAAACCTAAACAAAGGAAGGCCATAAGGACAGTTACTTTCCCACAAAATGGCCATATGGCCATCCAAAATTAAAAGACACAGATGATACACACAGTAAGTAACAAACAACAACATAAATCGCCACAGAAGAGCCGCCTTGGAACGGTCAGTGGAAGATTAATTGTATCGATTAAGTTAATTGTATCGATTCCTGATCTTTGTTTTACTTCCACTTTGTTGCTATGGCAACTTAGAGTATCCGTTGACTTATAATGGGGAAAACTGAAAAATGGCATTTACTGCCAAGTCATTGCAGAAATTTGACAAAACGTACATAGACATGTTCCTTGAGTAAACTTCTCTCAGCCATATGCTTTTATGTCAACCTGAGGGTCCCCTAGGTTGTGCCGGGGCCATGCCCCGCCCCCTCCACTTCATAAAATGCCTTATATCTCAGAAACCTTACAGATCACAACCCCTAAACCATATATATTATTGTTCCTTAAGATAAGAAGCATTAAAGTGACACCAACCTGGGGGACCCCCGGGATGTGCCGGGGACATGCCCTGCCCCCTTTATTTCATAAAATGCCATTTATCTCAGAAACCATTCAGATCCCCACCCCTAAACTATACATATTCTTGTTCCTTATGCTAAGATGCATTAAGTGACACCAACCTGGGGGACATGTCCCACCCCTGCGGGGGACATGTCCCACCCCTCCACTTCATAAAATGCCATTTATCTCAGAAACCATTGAGATCCCCACCCCTAAACCATATATACTTTTGTTCCTTATGATAAGATGGACTCAGTGACACCAACCTGGGGTCCCCCGGGATGTGCCGGGGCCATGCCCCACCCCCTCCACTTCATAAAAGGCCCAATATCCCAGTAACCTTACAGATCCCCACCGCTAAACCATATATATTCTCGTTCCTTATGATAAGTAGCATTCAGTGACAACAACTTGGGGGTCCCCCAGAATGTGCGGGGGCCATGCCCAAACCCCTCCACTTCGTAAAAAGGCTAAATATTCCAGAAACCTTACAGATCCACACCCCAAAACCATATATATTCTTGTTCCTTATGATACGACACATTCAGTGACACCAACCTAGGGGTCACCCAGGGTGTGCCCGGGGCACACACCACCCCTCGACTTCACAAAAGACCATATATCTGAGAAACTGTTCAGAGCCCACCCCTAAACCATATATATTCTTGTACCTTATGATAAGACGCAAACAGTGACACCAGCATGGGGGTCCCCCGGGGTGCCACGGGCCAAGCCCCACCCCTTTACTACATTAAAATCCATATATCTCAGAAACCGTTCAGATCCCCACCCCTAAACCATATATATTCTTGTTCCTGATGATAAGACTCCACTTAATAATAGGCCATATATCTCAGAAACCATTCAAATCCCCATCCTATAATCATATATATTCTTGTTCATTGTTATTAGACACATTCAGTCAACCCTGTCTTGAGGGGTCAGCAGGAGCCATTTCTCTCCCCTCCACTTCATAAAATGGCCTCATATCTCAAAAACCGTTCGGATCCCCACCATTTAACCATATATATTCTTGATCTTTATGATAAGACATATTCAGTGACAACAATCTTTGGCTTTTCTGGGATCTGCCATGCCCGAATCCCTCCATTGCTTTAAAGGCATTACGCCTCAGGAACCATACATATCCCCACCGCTAAACCATATTTGTTTCTGTTCCTTTTTATAAGACCCATTTAGTGACCCCAATCAGGGCTCCATTGGGCAGTGCCCACCTGAGCTCTGGTTTATGAAATTTGGCTCTTTGGTTTGTTTGCTATGGCAAGTTAAGAGTTTTCATTGACTTATAATTGGGAAAATTGAAAAATGACATTAATGCCTCTCAAGATATTTTGTCAAACTTTCATAGAAATGTTCAATTAATAATGTTCTTTTTGGCCTATTGCCACAGATGGGAAATTGTGAATTGTCATCTGTTGTCTTCAAGCGACATCAGACCTCTGAAGCCAGTAGTCTGATTGGGTCGAAATTTTATCTGTAGCAGCCTTGGGAGCAGGGCTTCCATGGTTAATTAAAATACATTGCTGCCAGTTGGCAGTGGCCCCCTGAGCTCTGGTGAGCACTGTGGCCCATAAACCTCTTATTCTTATTTCTGCTCTAAGACATAAGTTGTGGGTGCTCGTTAAAACCGCCTCAATGAGGCGGTTCTAACGAACACTCACAACCTATGTTTGCAGTAAACATAAGAAACATGCCACGGATTTTTATCATGAAAGTAGCAATTTTGGAGATGTGAAACAATGCACTTTGTCGCACGGGTATGCAATCGTAATGCAATCTGGGTGTCTCTTGGCAGTATAGAACATTGGTAGGCTACATTTTCCAAAATTGCTTACTGTAACAAAAAAGAGCATATATCATTTAGACCCGGTAGCTAGGAAACATTTTTTCGGGGTTTGCATCTTGCTAAGACAGAAAATGGCCGGCTTAGCGAAAGGCCCTATACAGACAAGCTGAAGGCTCTTGAATTATAGAATGCAGGAACGAGATATTTTTTCTTATTTGTACTGCAAACATAGGTTGTGGGTGCTGGTTCGAACCGCCTCGTGCACCAATAATCTATGTCGTAGAGCAGAGATAAGAAGAACAGTATACCCCTTTAAAACCCAGTATGAATTGGGGCTTTCATTATATGGACTTGCCAACGTCATTACGAAAACACGCCTATACAAATCCATTGTAAATGTTACCTCCGAAAAAATTTTTTTACATGAAAAAAAAGTGACATTTTTCTTATGTCTGCTCAAAATATAGGCGGTCCTAACTAGTACCCACAATCTATATTTTTGAGCAGAAATAAGAAAATTAAGGTTTACCCAAGTATATAAAAGTGAGGTTGACGAAGGTCAAAATTACATGTATATAGGCGTGTTTTCGTGATGGTGATAGAGACACGTGTGTATCAGAATTGCTCTCCAACGAGCAAAATAAGCAGCACCTTAAAATGTACCTGTGTACTGAAAACATCCAGTATTGTAACAGCTTGATCAGTTCTAATTCACTTACATGTAATGACAAAAAGAAGTGAAAGCACTGATTAGGAATCGATATAATGACCTCACACCTCCCATCAGAGACACCAAAGGGAAGGAAACGCTAACAAGAACCACAGCTACGCAGGCGAGGCATTATACGCCCGTAGCAAGTAAATATTTGTAGGACTGAAACCTTGAAACAGTAAAAACTGCTCCATATCACGGTCTAACTATATATCAAGTTTCAGCTTGATCGGATCTAAATTGTAGGAGGGGTTAGCGGGAAATTAAAATTTTCAAAGTGTTATAAAAGTTATAAAACTTTCATCGGAGTCCAACTGTTGGTTTTCTTTTGCTCCAGCATTTCAGTAGATTCTTGCTGTCCAGTCCTCACTTTTGTTTCATCTCTGTGGTTGTTTGTGTTCATGGAGATGTTGCACTGATTAGTTAGGAGGCCTTCATGCATTTATTTTTGTTATGGTTTGTCTTTGGGTGTTTGTGTCGCTTATATTATTTTGTTTTGGATAGGCAATTGGCAATTTTGTGGGAAAGTAGCTGTCCTTTTGGCTTTCCGCTATTGATGTTTCCATTAGGGTCTGTTGTTTCATGTTTGTGTTTCTTTCCCATTCGTGGCTCTGATAGGAGCTGTGGGTTAATTGTATCGATTCCTGATCATTGCCCTTACTTCTATTTTTATACTTATATTAATATTTGGTGGACCATCCCCTCCAACCATATGCACTGCTCCACGTCATAGTCAAACGTTTTTTTCAAGATTTTGCTATAGATCGAATGTTACCTGCAGGAGAAGTTAGCCACAAACAAAATGTGTGCATAAATTTTCAAAGGTACATAACTGGATTAATTTTTGGTGGACCATTACCTAAAAACAATAAGCACTGCGCAACATAATGGTCTAACTATATATGAAGTTTCAGCTTCATCGGATATTAATTGTAGGAGAATTTAGCCACAACAAAATACTTACAGAAATATGCAAAGGGGCATAACTTTATTTATATCTGGTAAGCCATAGCCCCTAAACAATATGCGCTGCTCCACATTGTGATCAAACTATATATCAGTTTTCAGCCTGATTAAATGCTCACTGAAGGAAGAGTTAGCCATAAACAAAATGTTCACAGGGATTTTAAAAGGGGCATAAATCTTAAAATATTTGGTGGATTATTATCTTGAAATAATATGCGCTGCTCCACATCTTGATCCAACTATATATCAAGTTTCAGCTTGAACGGTTCTTAATTGCAGACAAAAATTGCTTACATAAACTTTCAAAGGGGCATAACTGTGTTTTATTTGTTGGACTATAACCTCAAAACCAGATCAGTGACAAGGTTAGAAAGGACCCCACATTGAGCTTGAAAGGTGTAGTACAAGTTTTTGTCAGAATATAGGTCTTGCGATGGTAAGTATTTGTGTGAATTTTCATGAGAGAAAGGCAAATACTTTTGAAGTTATGACCAAGGTTATGTTTTTTGGTTAAGGCAAGACAAACACACGAACAATAGCAATATAGATATGTTCCTTTGTCAGAAAGAATATAGGTCTTGTGACGGTGGGTATGTGTGTGAAGTTTCATGAGAGTAGGCCAAATCTTTTTGAAGTTATGACCGACGTTACAAATAATATCGATCTCGCTTCTCCAGACTTTCGGATGAGTCTTTAAACCGAGGTCCCTCTCCGTTAACACCAGCTGTTGGTGGGACGTAAAACTCAAACATACACACTTACCAATACTAAAAGCCAAACGGATTTTAAATTATAATTAATTACATATTCACTATCTCCTTTCACGCCATAGCAATTACGTAGTTAGTGGTTTAATTAAGTAGGATCGAGAGTATTAATTAAACAGCTGGTTAATTGTGGGGGATGAATTTGGGATCTGATAGTATCAGTTTCTGATCGTTTCTCCTTGTATTTTTTAGACATTTAATACGGCAACAAATACTGATGACGAACATTTAAATGAACAGTTAGGTATTGAATATTCTACCAAACGGAACCCAATAATTAATGTTCTGGTTTCAAGAGTCTCAGACGGCCCCGCCGATCGGGGCTTGAAGAAATAGATGGGCTGCATGATGCTTCCACGCAGAGCTGAAACCGACCCGCACACGAGTACTGGTAAACCGCTTAGAGGATCTAAGCCTGCCCATGCAAAGCGGCGCGAGAAGGTCCGTCCATGCTAATAAACCGTATTGGTTTCAATGGGCGACAGGGCTTGAGATTCATTTCATCTCAATGTCTGGTAAAAGTCTCACAAAATTGGAAGCAACGTCTCCAAAATGACCTTTACAGTGTTGACAGGGACGTTAAACCTCAAATTAAACAAACAAACAAGAGTCTTAGATGTAAACATTAAACAATATGAAACATCAAAGTACATTCATTCACCAGCAGTGGTAAAGGTTAAAATGCGATTTATTGAAAAATGGTGTACTCAAAAATGGGATTAATCCCAAAAACTCGCCTATATAATTTTGACCCCCTTGAACCCCACTTTTATATAGTAAAACGTTTTGCAGGGGTAAACCTTATTTTTCTTATTTCTGCTCTAAAATATAGGTTGTGGGTACTCTTTAGAAACGCCTCGATAAGGCGGTTCTAAACAGTACCCACAATCTATATTTTGAGCAGAAATAAGAAAAATATCAAAATTTTTCATCTTAAAATTTGCATTTTTTCGGCGATAAAGATTACAATGTATTTGTATAGGCGTGTTTTCGTGATGTAATTTTGTCTCTATAAACCCAACTTGAATATAAAAGAACTTGGGTTTACACGGGTGAACCTTATTTTTCTTATTGGCACTATAAAATATAAATTGTGGATACTCGTAAGGACCGTCTAATCAAGGCAGTCCTAACTTGTTTACCCACAATCTTTATATTGAGCAGAAATAAGAAAAATATCACAATTTTTCATCTAGGAGTTTTCGTTTTTTCGGCGGTAAAATTTACAAAAAATGTCTTCCCATTTAAAAAGGGATTTTCCCATTTGAATCCCTTTTTTGAGGTATAAAGTCCAAATATGACATTGTCATATATCAATTTTGGTCCTCTTTTGGTCTGACAGCTTGGATAGAACAGAGGAAATTTCCTCTCTTTAGAGGGGTCTTTTTCCAATTTTGACCCTGTTCGATGCGCACGTTAGAGTGCCTTTTTCAGCTTTTCCTTCCTTTTCAGTTGTACACAATACCACATTAAACAGAGGATTTTTCCTCTGTTGAGGCTTTGTACAGAGTTCAGAAAGTACATGCCAAGGGTTTCAACTCTGATCAACAGAGGAATTTTCCTCTGTTCTGATATATTCAGTCCAAGCTGGCAACAGAGGATTTTCGTTACAGTGCCCATTTCAGCTTTTCCTTTCTTTTCAGTTGTACACAATACCACATTAAACAGAGGATTTTTCCTCTGTTGAGGCTTTGTACAGAGTTCAGAAAGTACATGCCAAGGGTTTCAACTCTGATCAACAGAGGATTTTTCCTCTGTTCTTATATATTCAGTCCACAGATTTTTCCTCTGTTGAATGAATATTTTAGAACCTTGCCCAAATCAAGGCATCGGGCATACTATCCGAACAGAGGATTTTTCCTCTGTTGAGCTAGACCCTTCCAAGGAGTTAACTCCAGCTGAGATTTGTTATTTAACATTATTCCGCACATGAAAATCTATTGAAAATCAGTTCAGCTCCACAGAGGATTTTCCTCTGTTCTGATATATACAGTCCACTCGGGCAACAGAGGATTTTTCCTCTGTTGAAAGAATATTTTTAAACCTTGCATATGGCTCAGCCCACGTCAAGGCATCAGACATACAATCCGAACAGAGGATTTTTCCTCTGTTCAGCTGGACCCTTAAAAATGAAGGTTTCCAAGGAGTTAACTTCTGCTGATATTTGTTATTACGTGAAAATGTATTGGAAATCAGTTCAGCTCAACAGAGGAAAAATCCTCTGTTCTGATATATACAGTCCACCCGGGCAACAGAGGAAAGATTATGTTTTAACCTTACATATAGCTCAGCCCAAGTCAAGGCATCAGGCATACAATCCGAACAGAGGATTTTTCCTCTGTTCAGCTGTACCCTTACCAATGAAGCCTTCCAAGTTAACTTCTGCTGAGATTTGTTATTTAATATTATTCAGCACGTTAAAATCTATTGAAAATCAGGTCAGCTCAACAGAGGATTTTTCCTCTGTTCTGATATATACAGTGCAAGTGGGCAACAGAGGATTTTTCATCTGCTGAAAAAAAACAACATATTTTAGAACCTTGTCCGAGTCAAGGCATCAGATGTACTATACGAAGTTACGAACAGAGGATTTTTCCTCTGTTGAGCTGGACCCTTTCCACGGAGTTAATCCTGCTGAGATTCATTTAACATTATTCCGCACGTGAAAATCTTCTGAAAATCAGTTCAGCTCAACAGAGGATTTTTCCTCTGTTCTGATATATACAGACCACGCGGGCAACAGATGATTTTTCCTCTGCTGAAAGAATATTTTTTAAACCTTACATATGGCTCAGCCCAAGTCAAGGCATCAGGCATACCATCTGCACAGAGGATTTTCTCGTGAAAACCAGTTCATCTCAATAGAGGATTTTTCCTCTGTTCTAATATACACAGGAGTTTTCCACTGTTGATAGAATACTTTAAAGGCCTACTTTAAAACCTTACATATGGCTCAGCATACAATTCTCTGTTCAGCTGGACCCTTACCAATGAAGGTTTCCAAGGAATTAACCCCTGCTGAGATTAAACATTATTCTGCACATTAAAATGTTTCGAAAATCAGTTTAGCCTAACAGAGGAGCTTTCCTCCGTTCTGGTATTATATTTCTAAGACCTCTATACTCGTGTGCAGTAGTGGAAGAATGGCCACAGAGGGTCGCCTTTTAGAAGTTGAAGGGAAGGACATGGCCAGCCCAAGCGCACCGTTGGGGACCCCAGAATTGGAAGCAGCGTCTGAAGAATGATATAAATAGCGTTGACGGGGACTTAAAACCTCATTTCAAACAAACAAACATAACGCTGTGTAGTTAAAAATGTTTGTTGATCGGTCTGTGAAAAAAAAAACAAAAAAACAATACATTGTATGGTAATATATTTTCGTTTGGTATGGCATGCTACCATAACCTTTCATGTCACCAAACAAAGCTATCTCATGCATCTGGTTCATAGGTTAAGTACAAAGGTATCTCTCTGTTGGACTCTCGGCCTATAGAAACGATTATAGTATAACTGTCCAGAAGACCTGAAAAATCAAAATCAGAAAAATCATCAAATACGATCGGTACATAAAATGAAATATGCAAATGTACGGGAACAGGAGAATCCTGCGGCCTTCACGTCGAATTAGTCGTAATAAGCGGAAACGTGCCTTTGGATGTGTTTGCCCAGAAGAGTTTTTGTAGGTACGCAGGCTGATTTGACTGTTCAAAGGACGGGCATGTCCGAAGATGCATTTCATATTTTGCATATATTACCCTTTTATGTTTGTTTATTTGATTTGAGGTTTAATGTCTCCGTCAGCACTGTATAGGTCGTTTTGGAGACGTTGCTTCCAACTTTTGGACTTTTATTCCGACATTGAGCACAGTGAAAAATGAACAAAATAAGGACAAATACGCAATGCGAATTTACACCAATACATACTGATACACTGGCAATACAGTACGTATTTACGTCCGTCTTGTGCGCAAATACGGAAATAATAAGCAACTGGTGTGACAAAGTTTACGCAACAAAACGCGTGCGTATTGGAGAACGTATTTTTGAAAAATACAGAAGAAATAAGCAGCGGATGCAACAAATGTTACGCAGCAAAATGTGTATGTATTGAAGGACGTATTGTTTAAAAATACAGAAAAAATACGCAGCTTGTGCGGCAAACCTTGCGCAAAAAAACGCATGCATATTGGTTTATAAACATTTGAAAAATACGGAAAAATACGCTGGTGGTTTGACAAAGAATTCGGTTCGTGTTGACATGTGTATTTATGACAGAATAGAAAAGAAAACTAGCCTGTCAGTTTCACGTTGTGCAGCTATTCGCATACGTATTGTTTATATGGATCACAGAAAGTAACTATACATGCATATTGTCCTAGCCTAGGCTGGGAATATTGTACTTTTAGGCCAAGATTTTGCAGAAACGTACATATTTTGTATATTATTTAAATACAATGCATGTCCGACAAGAATTTCACAGCAATGTGATCATAGTCTACATGTAGACAAGGAACACCCAAAGATTCTTGGTTCATTCTGATTCAACATTACATCACGAAAACACGCCTATATGATTCTTACCCCCATGAACCCCACTTTTGTAAAATAAAACTGTGGTTTACAGGGGGTAAATCTTATTTTTCTTATTTCTGCTCTGAATTATAGATTGTCGGTAATCGTTAGAACCGCCTCATTGCGGTGGTTCTAACGTGTAGAACCACCTCAATGCGGCGGTTCTAACGTGTACTCACAATCTATATTTTGAGCAGAAATAAGGAAAATATCACAATTTTTCATTTAAAATTTTCGTTTTAGATGGTAAAATTCACAATGTATTTGTACAGGCATGTTTGCGTAATGAATTGCAGAGTCAGGCCTTCTAATGAAGCTGAAGCTATTAAACAACAAGAAGCAACCTCTAGCCCTTTCTTTGTATGCGCAGCTTAGTAACGCCCCGTCAAGGAAGTTAACTCTGTTGATGTCGACATTCTATTGTTAGGTTAGCTTGTCTAAGATTTCGGCGGTTAGCAATCGCCAACAAACGATCGAACTATTGGCTTGAAAACCTGTCAATCAATTCTGGCGCAGGACTAAATAGGCCCACTCCGGTTATAGCTGATAAGACAGGGGTGCAGATTGCCTGCGGTCAAAAATCTTCAAGTTTCAGAGCCAATACACTATATCTGGCATGGGGTTACATTGAGGTTAACTGCATTTATTACATATTAAAATCCATTCCTGAAGTGAAAATGAAATTGTGCAGATTTGGTGTGTAAAATGCTTTAACAGTGGTTACAAAAGATAGGTCTGGAGAAAATGTTGAAATGACAATAATATGCCACATATGCAGGGTGTGACCTTCATTCTTTTCCCAAAGCCAAGTGCAGACTATGAAAATTGTAGGTTTAAAAGATTAAATATTGGAAAAGTCTGTACTGTTTCGACTGATAGATTAAAATGACAATTTGATATAGTATCCACATTTTTCATCACTTTACAACCAATCTTTGATCAACGTCGAACTAACATCGATTCGATGTTTAGTTTGTTTGTTTGATTTGAAGTTTAACGTCCCTGTCAACACTGTAAATGTCATTTTGAAGACGTTGTTTCCAATTTTGTGTGACTTTTACCCGACATTAAGATGAAATGACATCTCAAGCCCTGCCGCCCAATAAAACCAATAGGGTTTATAAGCATGGACGGGCCGACTCGCACCGCGTTGTCTAGGCAGGCTTAGATCCTCTAAGCGGTTTACCAGTACTCGTGTGCGGGCTGGTTTCAGCTCTGCGTGGAAGCATCACATCACGTGAATAAGTGAATCCACCTAACCCCAACTATATATCGAGAAAACTGGGGTTTACGGGGTATACACTATTTTTTTCTTATTTCTGATACAAGACATAGGTTGTTGGTACTCGTCAGAACCACCTCATTGACCGCCTCAATGAAGCGGTTCTAACGAGCACACACAACCTATGTTTGCAGTTTAACTACCATGATACGCGCCGGAATTTGGAAGAAACGCCTGTAAAATGACCTAAATAATGTTTGCAGGGGTGTTAAATATCAAACCAAACAGCAGAAAAAAGAAAAATAGTGTATACCCGCTTAAAGAGGGACCCCATTCTTCCAGGGTGAATATCAGACAGACACATAAATTACTCTCCGAACGGTCTGCGCACCTCCCATGAAACTCATTGCTGGCCATTATTTACCTGCAAATGCCTGAGTTGTAAAATTAACTCCACCACTGGTGTTATCTTCTAGGTTCTAAGTCAAAGGGGAACTTGAATACAATTTGCCCACTCTGTATAGCATGATAGCTACCATTTTCTTATTGATAACTTGAAGTGCAATATCATTCTATGATAATCATATGACTATGTGTTACACACACACACACACACACACACACACACACACGCGCGCGCACGCACATGCACGCAGATGGAGTGAGAGAGTCTTGAAATTAAAAGAAAAATAGAAACTAGAGGCAACATACAATCTAATCAGCAAAAAAAACAAAAAAAAACAAGGATACTGATCAGACAGCATGGATGTTCAGGTTGATCTTCAAATTTTTTGGCGTTGAAACCACAAAAGCCTTTTTATATTTAGCTTATTATTCTATCACCTGTGTAACATACTGGTGAAAATCTTTTCAAACATAAATTGTAAGCGCTCGTCAAAACTGCATAAACGAGGCGGTTGACATAGGTACCCACAATCTAGGATTCCAAAACTCTTCGTAAATTTGGGCATAGGTACATAGTATGATTTGTGATGCATAGCATATCTTTAGAGCCATGTATGCTATTTTTTTTAAGTTTATATATGGAATAGATGACATGTTTCTCTCTCTCTCTCTCTCTCTCTCTCTCTCTCTCTCTCTCTGATTATGTCCCTTTCATGAGATATGGCCCTTGTGAATTTTTTTTATGAAATCTCGTCGGCAATATAACTCAAAAAGTATCAAAGCTGCGCCTTGAAAGTTGATGAATGGATCTCACTTTAGCCATGTGAAGTACATGTATTACCTTTTCAACTAGGAGCAAGCAGTGTTGGGGGCATAGTGTTTCATAAACACCAGCTCTAGTTTCTCTTATTTCGACCCGAGGTGTGCAAAAACCGGAGTATTCGGAGTAAAACCACCTGACCTTCCATTGCAGAACTTAGCGTCTCATAAATGGATTGGAAGTGATGGGTAGACATTACGCTAACACATCCGTGCGACATAGTGCATTTTTCACATCTCCAAAATGGCTAGTTTTCAGATGAAAATCCCTGATATTTTTCGTATTTATACTGCAAATTTCTCTAAAATAAAGTGGGGTTTATTGGGGTGGGGGTGGTGTTCACGTGATGTTGACATTGTAGGTACCGATCCGAGTCTTGCAACACATCGTTTCATGATAGTTAACATTTCTGCCAAGTAATTTCAAAATTCATTCAGGAATAACAAAGTTGTTAACTAACCATTTTTAACCTTTGACCTCTACGTATGACCTTGAACCTCGATGTACTGACTGAGTCTTGTGCGCGACACATCGTCTCATGATGGTTAACATTTCTGCAAAGTGATCCGGGAATAAATCAAAGCACTGAGAGTACTGGTGGGTCGATCTGAGTGTAGGTTGGGAAAATAGTCCTGAGCTGAGAATCGAACTGTTCGTTTAACTTAAGCAAGCACAGTAGATCTGATCAGACATCGCGTTATGTGGCGTCTGGCTATGTAGATTCTGTTTGCCAATGCCCAAGTGCACGAGCACAGTCCACCCGTTCCCGCCTATCGGGGCTTGAATAAATAGATGGGCTGTATGATGCTTCCACGCAGAGCTGACAGTCCCGTAACATTGGAAGTGACGTCTCCAAATGACCTATACATTCTTGACGGGGACGTTAAACCTTAAATCAAACAAACGAGCACAGTCAAGAATTTTCTTCTTACGCTGCGCTCTGACGTCTAAGGGTAGTACTTGGGTTTTGTTCAACAGAGTGGGGAGGGTGCAAACGCAGCCCCACCCATCTTTTGGAAATTATCTCAGATTCATGCAGTTTTTCATCCTCTGCAAAATAACTGAAATTCGCATCCTCAACCTGCCCCTTTTCAGAGTCTGCGTACGGCCCTGAATCATGTTCAAAACTGTTTATGCATACATACATACATGGCGAACAGTGCCGACCCTGATCAGAAGCAATATACTCTAAAGCCGATCTTGGTCTACGCTGTATGTCTAAAAACGGTACCACCTTTAAAGTCTGCGCGACTCATTTTTGCCATTAAACATTTCAGGGACGGGCCTCCGTGGCCTAGTGGTAAAGAGCGCTGACTCTTGATCATTAGGTCTCTCACCGCTTTGGTTCGAGCCTCGCTCGGGTCATATGGGAGACGCCAAGTTCTGCAACTGAAGGCCAGATGTTTTTCTCCGGGTACTCCGGTTTTCGCCCACCTCTGATTAACGATTGGCTCGATATGAGTGAAATAATCTTGAAAGGGCCGTAAAACCAAAACCAAAAAAAATAATAAAACCTTTCGGGGCTCTAAAATTAAGTTCTTAGCAGAAGTGCGAAACGTTTATTTTTACTCGACTTGGCATACATTTGTGTAACAGTTTAAAAATGGAGTTTCCGAAAGACGTCACGTGACAGTGTGGCCTGGATTAAGTTATTGTTTTTCTCTCATTACGAGAGCAACCTGGCAATTTATACTATTTCGTTTAACCCTCAAATGCCACTATTTAAGCAAACAGTGTAGTCCCTGTGCAACCGGCTGAGCAGACGCCACATTCCGCGGCGTCTGATCTGAGTATTATCCAGCACACGATTCCTGTCAAGACTATAGATAGCTCTTGTAATAGCCTAGCCACTAGGTGTTAAATGAATAATATAAAATTAAAATCATCTTCTGCATTAAAATGAACAGTGTATAAAAGTGTAGCTAGTCAAGTCTCTCTGGCTCAATTTTAACCTAAGATTTGAGACTCTACCAAACAGACTTGCCATTACTAAGAAGGTGATAAATTTTTAAACCAATAAAAAAATACCAACAAAAAATGATCAGACTTTTATTATCAAACTAGTAGCTAGTCTACTCTTGTTACAGCGATAAAAATAGCGCAACGTTTAAAGTTCTATTAACCCTTTACCACTCAGGGATTTTGTGAATTTCGTTGATTTTCACAGTGTTGCACCTGACAGCAACTTCAACTAGCCATTGTTTCATAATGGATGGTCTGTTTTACACCAAACTGGGCATGAATGTTCATTGGGCAGTAGCCTTTCAAATGCAACCTTTCATGGCTTGATCATTGTTGTCATGTTAAAGAGGGGGCATCTCAAAGTTGGCAAAAAGTGTGTTTTCACATGAATTTTTGACTACATTTAAATCTTCACACAGCTGTCAAGACAACAATTAAGGTGTTTGGCACTGGCCATTTTTACTCTTTGCAGCATGTTTTATCAGCATCAATTTTCAGGCATTTTTGACCCCAGACACCCTCAGATATAAATTTTAGCGGCCGGTTGGGCCATACACCCAAAATTGTTCGTGATGTGAGGGGGGCGTTGCCCCCCTTCAATCCCCCAAAGAATATTTTAAGTGGGGAGGCGTGCGAAAAAACAGGTCACTTTTTTACCCAAAAAATCCTAAAGCAAACATAACTATCCAGGGGTGGAAATGCAGATTTTAGGTGCTTCTGGGGCTTAAAATGTGTGTGTGTGGGGGGGGGGGGGGGGGATGCAGACACGTAAAAACACGTATCTGAGTGGTAAAGGGTTAATAAAACATAATATTGGTTTTCCAAAATCAGTGATGGTCACGTGGACAACTGCATGAACACCGTTTGCCATTTGGTAAATTTGGGCCGATCGTAAACCGATCGATCCAAAAAGCTATTGACTGAACACGAAAAATGACCTTTTTTGACATTTGACCACTGTGACCTTGACCATGGAGGTACCGACCTGGGTCTTGCGTGCGACAAATTGTCTCATGATGGTCAATATTGCTGCCACGCTATTTTCAAATCCATCCAGGAATAACAAAGGTATTGACAGGACACAAGAAAATACACTTTTCTTTACCTTTCACCTCTATGACCTTGACCTCGGGGGTACCGACCTGGGTCTTGCATACGACACATTCTCTCATGATGGTTAACATTTCAGCCAAGGAATTTCCAAATCCATCAAGAATAACAAAGATATTGACGGACGGACGGACGGACGTACGGACGGTCGGACGGACAGCGCAATGTCATAATACATGTACTTCCTTTTTTCCATTTGTCGATTGATTTGATTGATTGATTCGAGGTATAACGTCCTCGTCGACACTGTAAATGTCATTTTGGAGACGTTGCTTCCAATTTTGTGGGACTTTTACCCGTCCTTGAGATGAAATGACTTCTCAAGCCCTGTCGCCCAATGAAACCAATAGGGTTTTTAAGCATGGACGGACCGACTCACACCGCTTTGCCTGGGCAGGCTTAGCGGTTTACCAGTATTCGTGTGCATGTCGGATTCAGCTCTGCGTGGAAGCATCATGCAGCCCATCTATTTCTTCAAGCCCCGATGGGCGGGGCCATATTGTCGATTGTATTGGAGTTTAACGCCCAATCAACACGGTTTTAGGTAATTTCGGAGCCGGTCCGTTTACCTATCCACCTTTTTCCTGGACAGGCTTAAACGAAAGTGGTTAACCAGTACGGTGCATATTCTTTCGCAAGAAACTGACAACTGCCCTTCTTGAATCAGCGGAAAGGAGAGAATGGCCGTAGAAAAGATTCCATGATCAGTCCCTCGAAAGAATGTTGCCAACCGTGGCAGGTATCGAACCCGCGTCCTCCTGATCACCAGTCAGACGCGCATCCGACTGAGCTTACGAGGCCGGTTTTTTTTTTTTTTTTTTTTAAAAAAAAAAACTGGCGTATAAAAATCAAAGCACTGAGAAATATGGTTGGTCAATTGTCCCTGAGTGTAGGTCGGAGAGATAGTCCTGGATTGTGATATAAATTGTTTCATTTAACCCTGAAATTCTCGATTTTAAGCAATTAGTGTCGATCTTGATCAGATGCCGCTTTCTGTTGTGTCTGGTCTGGGTCAATGTTTGCCAAGTCAAACCTATGATTCTTAGATAACCCTCTTTCGCAACCCGCCCATAGGGGCTTGGAGAAAAATATGGGCTGCATGATGCTTCCACGCAGAGCTGAATCCGGCCCGCACACTAGTACTGGTAAACCGCGCAGAGGATCTAAGCCTGTCCAGGAACCGCGGTGCGAGGCGGACCGTCCATGCTAATAAACCCTATTGGTTTCATTGGGCGACAGGGCTTGAGATGTCATTTCATCTCAATGTCGGGTAAAAGTCCCACAAAATTGGAAGCAACGTCTCCAAAATGACCTTTACAGTGTTGACGGGGACGTTAAACCTCAAATCAACCAACCAACCAACTTTCGCAACCCTCTGACCTCAAGGCGGCTACTGTAAAACCTGGTATAGTGGCCACCTATATTTAACAAGCAAACCTGTCTTAAGCAAGGATACCCTCGGTTCCCAAAATAGGAAAATGCATTAAAATTCACCTGTATTAAGCAAGCACCTGTCCTAAGCAAGCACATTCTGATCATCTCTTTGGTGATCTGTCTCTCTCTCTCTCTCTCTCTCTCTCTCTCTCTCTCTCTCTTCTCTCTCTCTATCTCTCTCTCTCTCTCTCTCTCTCTCTCTCTCTCTCTTGTGACAATAGGATGACAAATCCTGGCGACAATATGCATTCTTTCATATTTCCAAAACGGTTTCTTTACTGATTAAATATTGTGGCACTTTCCTTTACTCGTACAAATGTTTTGGGTTCTCGTACGAACCGCCTCATTGAGTGCTCACCATTGTGATGCGGTTGATAGAAAAAGAAAATGCACTCACTCAGAAAAATGTCATTTATACGAACCTGTTAACGTTCTCTCTCTCTCTCTCTCTCTCTCTCTCTCTCTCTCTCTCTCTCTCTCTCTCTCTCTCTCTCTCTCTCTCTCTCTCTCTCTCTCTCTCTCTCTTCGAGAGATCTAGAAATACTGTAAGACCAGGGAGGAAACATTTCTCACTAAAGCTGGGATCAGTCTGGATGATCATAATCTACTCCTATCGCATAAAGTATAGCTATTTAAGGGTTCGACGAAAGGCGTTCAAGCTTAGGATCCCTTTTCGAGCCTAAACGCAGAGACAATCAGCCATCCCATGCGTTTAGTAATTTGACTTCAAAAGCTGCTAAGAAGAAGAAGAAGAAGAAGAAGAAGAAGGCAGAGCTGCAAATGTGATATTGCGAGAAATCAGTTGTGTGTTACTCTATCTGCCATAGAGAGTTTAATACTTGAGAGCCCCCGCCCATCGGGGCTTGAAGAAATAGATTTGGCTGCATGATGCTTCCACACAGAGCTGAAACCAAACGCATATATGAGTACTGGTAAACCATTAAGGTCTAAGCCTGCCGAGGCAAAGTGGTGCGAGCCGGCCCGTCCATGCACATTAAATTTATTGGTTTGATTGGACGGCAAGGATTGAGATGTCATTTCATCTCAATATCGGGTAAAAATCCCACAAAATTGGAAATATCGTCTCCGAAATGACTTTAATAGTGTTCATTGGGACGCTAAACCTCAAATCAAACAAAGCAAACAAAGACTGAAAGTTTGTTAGATTAATTTTCATTGTACATTGAACTGATCATTACGGTAACACATCTGCGCGGCATTTTCCACATCTCCAAAATGGCCACTTTTGAAGAAAATCCATGATATTTTTCTGCAAACATAATATGAGGTTTAACGTCCCGTCAACACTATTTAGGTCATTTTGGAGACGTTGTTTCCAATTTTGTTGGCCCGACACTGAGATGAAATGATATCTCAAAGCCTGTCGCCCAATGAAACCAATCGGCGAAGGACATTCGAGCGGATTGACAGGACATTCGAGCGAAAATAAATGGACATTCGAGCGGCAAAAAAGTGGACACTCGAGCGAAATGAAAAATAGGACATTAGAGCGGACAACCTGTTTACCTGTGCCCCTTCCGTTAGCCAGATCAAAGAGTGCTCAGTTCAAGAACAAGTCAACCATAGCCTGTTGCCACCCCTCACCACGGGGAGGTGGTAGTAGGTCATGAGCAGGATTTGTTGTTTTAGACTAAAATCATAAAGCACTGTGCCTGAAGTCTGTTAAAACAACATGTATATACCAGCGTGGTAGACGTCTGCTCGGTACCCAAAGTCATTTAAACATCGATACGGGCTCTGTAACTGTAGTCCAGGGTTCTGACATATTCCTTTCTAGTGATATCCCCATCTGCATTTGTATAGGTGAACATTATTTACCTGTCCAATTTACCTGTAATCTGTTGAATTATTTTCCGCTCGTTAGTCCACTTAAAAACCGCTCGATTGTCCACTATGACCTTTTGATCCGCTCGATTGTCCATCGCCCAAACCAATAGGGTTTATATGCTAGATAGATAGATAGATAGATAGATAGATAGATAGATAGATAGATAGATAGATAGATAGATAGATAGATAGATAGATTACACGAGTATAAGGGTTTTGTTTTCGATATTTTTTTTACTTATTTCAAGCCCATCGTTAATCAAATGTGGGCGAAAACCAGAGTACCGAGAAAAACATGACCTTCCGTTGCAGAACATGGCATCTCACTTTTAACCCGAGCAAGGCTCGAACCATAGCGGTGAATATTGAGTTCTGTATTTATTATTATTATTATTATTTTATTTTATTATTATTTTGTTGTTTTCTTTTTTCGTATCTCATGAGTAAATCGGTCTTTGGTATTTCCAACCAGATGAGCCAACATACCAGTCTGCTCAGTCTCAGAAGCCTTAGTTGACAATTTTTTATTATTATTTTTTAATTTGGGTTTTGGTGTTACGGCCCTTTCAAGATTATTTCATTCATAGCGAGCCGATCGTTAATCATAGGTGGGTGAAAACCGGAGTACCCGTAAAAACACCTGACCTTCCGTTGCAAAACTTGGCGTCTCACAAGTGACCCGAGCCAGGCTAAAACCCACAGCGATGAGAGGTCTTAGGTGACCTGAATTTTGGCATAGAACCGCCTAAGTCATAACACGATTACAAAAACTGGTATCATATGCGCTGATCAGTCTATATTGATGCGCAGGCTGCAAATAGCAGGTTTCCTTGCTCATATAATGTGTAAAAAATTTGTTTGATCTTCCCATGGCTATCACTAAAACTATACAGTTTCAGACGACGGCAATATGCCAAATTTCTCAAAATGCTTAATAATTAAACAGTGTTTATAAATATTTTAGTGTTTTAAAATGCCTTTCAGATGTTTTCTTGTATTATAACCCGGGATTTTACCTTTAACAGTTTGTTGACGTAACCTATGACGTCGAATCGGTTTTCTGTGACATTATTACGTATAGGGTACCTATGTTTAAAATACTGTAAATATGAAACCTTTAGGAATATTTTATTCAATTTGGTGTGAAATTGTTTGGCAAATACCAATATATCTGAAATCAGTTATAACTCATTTTCGCCAAAAATTCCCAGAAGGTCCCTTTTCGCGTGACGGGTCACAATTATAATAACGAGTACCCACACCCAATTACAGAAATACGAGAAAATAATAATGTTTCAAACGAACAAATTGTTCAAGCCTACTCTCAGAATCAATTGCAGTTACATCATACATTTGGTTTAGAAGCCTCTGTGATGTAGTGGTTACGCTACCCGCCTTGTAAACCAGGGGTCGCAGGATCGATCCCGGGCTTCTCCAGACTTTCGGTAGAGTCCTTAAACCGAGGTCCCGTCTCCTATGACCTTAGCTGATGGTGGGACGTAAGACTCAAACACTCACTCACTGATTTGAGGTTTAACATCCCCGTCAACACTGTATAGGTGATTTTGGAGACGTTGCTTCCAATTTTGTGGGACATTTACCAGACACTGAAATAAAATGACATCTCAAGCCCTGTCGCCCAAAGAAACCAATAGGGTTTACAAGTATGGACAGTCAGACCCGCACCGTTTTGCCTGGGCAGGCTTAGATCTTCTAAGTAGTTTACCAGTACTCGTGTCCGCCCCCGCCCATAGGGGCTTGAAGAAATATATGGGCTGCATGATGCTTCCACGCAGAGCTGAATCCGTCCCGCACACTAGTACTGGTAAACCGCTTGGAGGATCTAAGCCTGTCCAGGAACCGCGGTGCGAGGCGGACCGTCCATGCTAATAAACCCTATTGGTTTCATTGGGCGACAGGGCTTGAGATGTCATTTCATCTCAATGCCGGGTAAAAGTCCCACAAAATTGGAAGCAACGTCTCCAAAATGACCTTTACAGTGTTGACGGGGACGGTAAACCTCAAATCAAACAACTAAAACCAGTACTCGTGTGCGGTGGGTTTCAGCACAGCATGGAAGCATTATGCAGCCCATCCATTTCCTCAAGCCCAGATGGGCCAGGGCCGGTTACATCATAGAACCCCAAAAAGTGTAAACAAGTCGAAAATAATGGGTGGGTAGGTTCCACTAGGAACAAGATTGAAGTAAAGAATTTATGAGCATTAAAACACAAAATAGGAACCCGGAAGTAATTTTTATTGTTGCATTCCTCATGTTAGTTTTACGTCCACCAACAGCTAAGTCATACGGTTTAAAGACTCATCCGTATTACGAAAACACGCCTATAAAAATACATTGCAAACTTTACCGACGAAAAAATGTATATCTTAAGAAGAACAAGATGTGTTTGTGAAACACGAATATGTCCCAGGGCATGGTCATTTTTTCTTCGAAGCTGATCACGGGCCAAGATCAAGGTCACAGGTCAAGATCAAGGTCACAGGTCAAGGTCACAGGTCAAGTCAAGGTCACAGGTCAAGATTTTTTGTTTGAGTAGGAAGACATTGTCACAAGGAGCCTACATGCTCAATATAAAGTTTCGAACTCAACAGGGTCAAAAGATATGACCAATAATACTTTTATCTTTTGGTTGGATGTTGTCGGTCGTCGTCGTCGTCTGACGTCGTATGTCTTCTGACGTCAACACTTTTAAACGACATCTTCAAATGACAACTCCTCCTGTACCCTTTGCCCAATTTCATTCAAACTTCACAGGAATGTTGGCTAGGTGACTCCCTACCAAAATAGCTAAAATTGTCCAGATGGTCCCCAGAGCTAAAAACAGAAAAAAATTCAAACGACAACTCCTCCTGTACCCTATTCCCAATTTCATTCTAACTTCATAGGAATGTTGCTTTGGTAAACGTCAACCAAAATAGCTTAAACGACCCCGCTTCAATGAACAAGATGACCACCAGAGCTAAAAACTAGAGAAACTATCAATAAAGGTGATGATTAATCCCCCCGCCTCAATACTTGACACAGAAAGCAAACATAAACAGTGTCCACTGAGTCCATTCAGGGGCAATAACTCCATAATTGTTGGACAGATTCTCCTGAAATTTGCGTGTTGCACATCTACTTATCCTAGTGAATAAGTACGTCAAGTATCTATTGAATCCGACTGATAGTGAAGGAGGAGTTCAGCGGACAAATTTTTTGCAGCAACCACTTTTCAGTGATTCAGGGGCAATAACTCCATAATTGTTGGACAGATTCTCCTGAAATTTGCGTCTTGCACATCTACTTATCCTAGTGAATAAGTATGCCAAGTATCCATTGAATCCGACTGACAGTGAAGGAGGAGTTCAGTGGACAAGATGTTTGCAAGCAAGTCAGGGTCAAGAAAGTATGTTTCAAATTGATTCAGGGGCCATAACTCCGTAAATATAAAATTTGCGTCTTACAAATATACCCCTCCTTGTGAACAATTATGGCAAGTATAAATTGAATCCGACTCGTAGTGAAGGAGGAGTTGAGCGGACAATGTTTTTAGCACATTTTTAGCAAATCAAGGGCCATAACTCCGTAATTATGGGACAAACTTTAGTGAAATTTGCGTCTTGCACATCTACCCCTCCTAGTGAACAATTATGGCAAGTTTCAATTGAATCCGACTGATGGTGAAGGAGGAGTTGAGCGGACAATGTTTTAGCATTTTTTTTTAGCAAATCAAGGGCCATAACTCCGTAATTTTGGGACAAACTTTAGTGAAATTTGTGGCTTGCACATCTACCCCTCCTGGTGAATATGTTTGGTAAGTATCAATTGAATCCAACTGATAGAGAAGGGGGAGTTGAGCGGACAAAATTTTGCAGACAGACCACCCGACCGCCCGACAAACCAACCGACAGGCTGATTCCAGTATACCCCCTTCAAACTTCGTTTGCGGGGGTATAAAAAGAAAATCATCGTAAATTCGCTTCAAACGCGAACTCCTCCTAAAGCCTTAGGCCAATGTGATTCAAACTTCATAGGAACGTTGCCTAGGTGACTCTCTATCAAAATAGCTAAACTCGTTCCGCTCTGACAAACAAGATGACCACCAAAACTAAAAATAGAAAACTCTTTTAACGACAACTCTTCCTTTAACCTTGGGCCGATTTCATTCAAACTAATGCTAAGATGACCATCTACCGAAATAGCTAAAATGATTTTGCTCGGATGAACAAAATGACTGCAAGAGCTAAAAATAGAAAAACATCGTAAATTTGCTTCAAACGCGAACTCCTCCTAATCCCTTGGGCTAATTAGATTCAAACGTCCAAGGAATGTAGCCTTGATGACTCACAACCAAAATAGCCAAAATCGTTATGCTGTGACAAACAAGATGGCCGCTAGAGCTAAAAATAGAAAAAAAAACTTCAAACGACAACTCCTCCTCTACCCTTGAGCCATTCATACAAACTTCGTAGGAATATAAATGACCTTTTACCAAAATAGCTTAAATAATCCCGCTCCGGTGAACAAAATGGCCACCAAAGCCAAAAATAGAAAACTTTGTAAATTTGATTCAAGCCAGAACTCCTCCTAAACCTTTCGGCCAATTTGATTCAAATTTTGCAGGAATGTTACCCAGGTGACTCCCTTTCAAAATTGCTAAAATCATTCCGCTCTAAGGAAAAAGATGGCCACCAGAGCCAAAAATAGAATATACTAGAGACAGTGATACTCAGGTGAGCGAATCAGGGCCCTCTGGGCTCTCTTGTTCATTAGACATACAACTGTTGACTGGGTGGTAAAACCACAACACACATATTGAGGCGGTTATAAAAAGTACCAACAATCAATTTTTAGCAGAACTTTTCATAATTACACCAAACCTCAAGAGCCTTACCTGAGCAGTTTCGGGATATTTTGCTCACAAGCTTTCCCTGTGTTAAAATGCCAAAGTCCAATGACGGAGGCTGCAATACTATAAGCCCCCCACCCACCCCCTCCCAGAGCCGTCGACTCAGGTGAGCTAAAAAATTCATGCGGATGCAGATGACAGATGCCGTCAAGGCCAGAAATTACCCCCACCCCACCACCACGGCAGCTCCTGCAGGGAGCACAATTAGCCAAGACAGCAAACTCTACATGACTGTGTGCACAGTGAATATTGAAAATAGCCTGCACACGTTCACGTTTTGATCAAAGGCTTCACTTGACTTCTTCATGCTGACAATGAATACCCTGACCGGACTGTGCCCATGTGCAAGCTGATGTGTGTTTACAGAAAAAAACTTCAATATCGTATATATACATTTTACTGCACCCCCGCCCATCGGGGCTTGGAGAAATAGATGAGGCTGCATGGTGCGCTCAAGCAGAGCTGAAACCAACCGCACCTGAGTACTGGTAAACCGCTTAGAAGATGGAAGCCTGCCCAGACATAGCGGTGCAATTCTGACCGTCAATGTATATAAACCCTATTGGTTTCATTGGGCTTGGGATGTCAATTCAAAGTCCCAACAAGGGGACAAAGATGGCCCTGGGTCGCTCACCTGATTCATATTGTTACAAGTGGACCCCGGGGACAGGCCCCAGGGCTATAATTTGCATAATCTTGGTAGAGGTCTAAACGGAGATGCTTTCATACTAAATACCGAAGACCGGAGCCTTCTGGTTTGAGACATACAGATTTTTAAAGGTTTTCCATATATGAGTCTATATAAAACCTGTGGTCCCCGGGACTGCGCCATTTTGGCCCAATGGCTATAATTTGAACAATCTTGGTAGAATTACACAAAACGAAGCTTCATACCAAATATCAAAGACCTTTGCCTTCTGGTTTCAGATAATATTTTCTAAAGTTTTCCCAATATAAGTCTATGTAATCAAGTGGGCCGTGGGGTGGGCCCCTTTTAGCCCCAGGGCTACAATTTGAAAAAGGTTGGCCTTCTGCTTCAAACAAGGACATTTTCAAAGGTTTTCCCTGTATAAGTCTATGTAAAACAAGTGTGCACCGGCATGTACCCATCTTTGGACCCAGGGCTATAATTTGAACAATTTGACCTAGGCTTTGTGATTTCAGACAAGAGTTGGCCCGGGGCAGAGCCATTTTTGGCCCCAGGGCTATAATTTGAACGATCATGGTTGAGGTCCACTAACAAAGCTTCATATTAAATATCAAAGAACTGAGCCTTCTGGTTTCAGACAAGAAGATTTATTAAGATTTTCCCAATATAAGTATATGTAAAACCAGCGGACCCAGGGGATTGGGCATTTTTGCCCCAGGTCTGTAATTTGACAATCTTTATAGAGGTCCACTAGACGAAGCTTCATATCAAATATCAAATACCTACTACTGCTGTTTTAGAGAAGAAGGCTTTTAAAGACATTTCCTATCTAAGTCTATGTTTAACCAAGGGGCCCGGGGCGGGGGCATTTTTTACCTCAAGGCTATAATTTGAACAATCTTGATAGAGGTCAACTACATGTAAATGAAGCTTCACACCAAATATCAAACACCTGGTCATTCTGGTTTCAGACGAGAAGTGTTTTAAAAAGGTTTCCCTATATACTATATACCGCAACCTCAGGATTCCACCTATTTCTTAGGAAAGCTCAAATTACCACATCTAGTGGCTTAATGACAGCTTAACAGTTATAATTTTTCACAGAATGTTTACAAAATGTGTTAGCAATTCCTTATCACAAAGTTCATAACCCCTGTCTCTAGGTACAGAGAGAGAGAGAGAGAGAGAGAGAGAGAGAGAGACTTTATCAAAGCACTGAGGGTACTGGTGGAGTAATTGGAAAAATAGTCCAAAACTGAGAATCGAACTGTTCGTTTAACACTTCAATTTTTGGCCCCCGCCCATAGGGGCTTGAAGAAACATATGGGCTGCATGATGCTTCCACGCAGAGCTGAATCCGGCCCGCACAGTAGTACTGGTAAACTGCTTAGAGGATCTAAGCCTGTCCAGGAAGCGCGGTGCGAGGCAGACCATCCATGCTAAAACCTTTCAATTCCAGTATTTTAAGCAAACACAGTAGCCCCGATCAGACAGTTATATGGCGTGTGATTAGGTATACACTGTTTGTCAATGCCCAAGTACACGAGCACAGTCCAGAATTTACTTTGACGCAGCGCTCTGACGTCATAGGGAGGCGACTATCGATGCTATAAACTTGATTTTGTTCAAGGGCGCCGGCAGTCAGATGGTCAGTGATAGTCATGCGGCCAATAGCCAGCATATACTGTGGGTATAACGTTGAATGTGGGTACTCGTTAAAACGCTTCAATATAAGATAGTATTTGGTACAGTTTTGTCTGGAAAAAAAATTATAGTTGCATTTTTCGTCAAAGTTTTCCAAATTACATGTATTTACTTGTCATTTGTTAATGTGTTTAATTATCTCTCTCTCTCTCTCTCTCTCTCTCTCTCTCTCTCTCTCTCTCTCCCTCTCTCTCTCTCCACTGCATTCCAGCTCATGAATACCAGTGATCAGAAACAGAGACCCTTCAGTGATATGTTTCAAAAATGGTTCATTCTACCTGTTGATGCAGGCCCGCACACAGGGTGGAGAGACATGCAAACGCCCCCCCCCCCCCTTTTTTTGAAAATTCTCAAACTCATGCAGTTGTTTGCCCTCTGCAAATTACCTGAAATTCGCTCCCCTCCCCCCTTTTTATGCACCGCCATTCAAAAAATTGCGGGGTATTATTTTATACCTTCCAAAGCTTTGAGAGTCCCACATTCCGTCCGTCAGCGCCTCATAGTTTTGTGTCCGCTCCATAACTTTGATATCATTTTAGATATCTTCACAAAACTTCACAGATATGTAGAGCACTATCAGACGACGTGCAGAACATTTGATTTTCCTACTTTTGGAGTTGTTGCCCTTCCAACATTGAACATAGCCATTTCTGTCATAGTTTCGAGTCCGCTCCACAACTTCGATACCGTTTGAGATATTTACAGGAAACTTCACAAATATGTAAAGCACCTTGAGATGACATGCAGAACATATGAACCATAACTCTGATTTTACTTCTTTTGGAGTTATTGCCTTTTGAACTTTGAATATAGCTTTTGCTATCAGTTTCCTGTCCGCTCCATAACTCTGAATCCATTTCAGATATTTTCACGAAACTTAAAAGATATATAGGGCACTATCAGACGACGTGAAGAACATATGAACCGTAACTGTCCTTTTCCTACTTTTGGAGTTATTGTCCTTTGAACATTGAACATTGAACATGGCCATTTCTGTCATAGTTGCGTGTCCGCTCTATAACTTCGATACCCTTTGAGATATTTCCATGAAACTTCACAGATATATAGAGCACCATGAGACTACTTGTAGAATAAATGAACACTAACTCTGATTTTCCTACTTTTGGAGTTATCGCCTATGAACATTGAACATAGTCGTTTCTGTCATGTAGTCTGTTTGAAGCACTATATCTCCTTAACCTAATGATTGATTCTGATCAAACGGGCATGGTTACGTCACTAAGAAGGGGAAAAACAGCCATTAGGTTTTGATGACCTTGGCCTTAATTTCAAGGGCACATCCCCAAAAAACTCAATATTGGGCCAACGATGGCTTGTATGCACCCAATCTCATGAACACATCAATGAAATGTGTTCTAACCTGGTACGAAATATCATTGCAATTGGCCAAAGATTTGACAAGATTTTGAAGACCTTGACTTTATTTTAAAAGGGCACTGGCCCCACAAAAAAAAAAACTGAAAATGAGATGGCTCTTTGAACATTTAAAATGGTCTTCTCAGTCATGTATTCCTGTCAACTTTATTAATGAATTCCTTTTTCACTGTGATATGGCACTTGCTTGATGTAATCGTAGTGGTTGGGCATCATGCAGTGCTTGCAGCTTTTATTCAGAGTCTGCGTACGGCCTGAATCATGTTCAAAACTGTTGTTGTATATATATATGGCGAACAGTGCCAATCCTGATCAGAAGGAATGTACTGGCTATCCGATTTGGGTATACGCTGTATGATATTTTAAAAATATTTTTCCAAGAAAAGAAGATTTGACATCTCATGTTAACTGTCTTCAGCGGAGATAATTTGCATGAAATTGTAGAAGAAAAAAAAAATCGAAAAGCATTGTAAGTTTATATCTGCTCTATCAGCAACAAATGAAGTATTGGCTTTCACAAACAGCTTGGTGTAGCTCACCATGCGTTTGAATTGAGGTTTACCGTCCCCGTCAACACTATTTAGGTAATTTTGGAGGCGTTGCTTCCAATTCTGTGGGACTTTTACCCGCCACTGAGATAAAATGACATCTCAAGCCCTGCCGCACAATAAAACCAAAAGGACGGTCTTATCACGTCACTTTGCCTGTGCAGGCTTAGTCCTTCTAAGCGGTTTACCAGTACTCGTGTGTCGTCAGTTTTACCTCTGTGTAGAAGCACCATGCAGCCCATATTTCTCCAAGTCCCGATGGGAATGTTTAAGCCAGAAAAATGCTAAGTTTTATTTTACCCACAAGATGCCAATCATAACAACTGTTGTCTGCTTTTTGTTTGCTTGTAACTTTGATAGTATTTTTTTGCAATCCGTGTGGACCCAGATCAGAGTGCTCCTGATCAGGATCCACACTAAAATATGTTTGAAAAGTTTGAAAGGCCATGAAGCAGACGACAAAAACAGACAACATTTTCAGAATACTGTTTTACACAGCATGTTAAGGGTACGACAACTGCTTAAGATATCGTGTATCTTACGGCACTGGGTAGGCTTACAGTAGGGCAAGGTCTACCATGATAATATATTTGTTAATTTGATTGAAAAGCGGCTTAAGTCACCGTAAACACTATTTGGGTAATTTTGGAGACACTGCTTCCAGTTTTTTGGGGACTTTTACCCGACACCGAGATGAAATGACATCGCAAGCCATGCCCCCAAACAAACCAAACGGGTTCATTCTGCTACCTGTTCATACAAATACATACAGATTGTAAATTTTACTGCCTAAAAACGAAACTTTTAAGATGAAAAAAAAAATCTTACCTCTGCTCAAAATACAGATTGTGGGTACAGTATGTTAGAGATTGTGGGTATAGTATGCCTCACCTTGGTGGTTCTAACGAGTACGCACACTCCACGTTGTTTGTTTGTTTGAGTTGAGGTTTAACGTCCCCATCAATACTATTTAGGCCATTTTGGAGCCATTGCTTCCAACTTTGTGGGACTTTTACCCGACATTAGATTAAAAACTAGAGCAAAGTCGATTGGGGGCCAATCGCAAATATCCGCACTTTTGGCCTTGACCTTTGACCCCGGAGGTCACAGCCAGCATCCGAAACCCTATGTGTAATCTACACACCCCAGGCAATCATCCTGTCAAATATGAACACCATCCGATGACCAGTGTAGGAGGAGTTCGCGTTAAGAGGAAATGTGCACTGACTGACTGACTGACGGACTGACTGACGGACGGACGGACGGACGGACGGACGGAACCGATTACAGTATATCCGACTTTTTCTTCGAAAAGTGCGGCGATAATGACACAATCCCTGCCGCCCAATGAAACTAATAAGGTTTATAAGCATGAACGGGCTAACTCGCACCAATTTTCCTGGGCAGGCTTAGACCTTCTAAGCGGATTACCAGTTCTTATATGCGGTCAGTATCAGCTTTGCGTCGGTGCATCGTGCAGCCAAATCTATTTCTCCAAGTCCCACTCCACATTGTAGAACAGAAATAAAAAAAAAAAGGTTTACCCCTTACTAAATATAAAAGTGGGGTTCAAGGGGGTCAGAATTATATAGGCGTGTTTTCCTGATGTGATTACTAAATTACTGATATGTGTATATGGCAAACATTGTAGACCCTTATCAAATGTCGCATTTTTAAGAGTCTGATCTGGGTCTAGACTGTTGGCAAAAGCCAATTTGCCCCAATACTTAAGGTTTAAAATGAATGTGTGTGTGTGTTTTTAAGCAGTTATTGGATGATAACAAAAAAAAAAAAAAAGCCATATGACTTCAATCGCAACAATTGTCATCTGCTTTGTTGTCTGCTGATTAATTTAAAAGTCATTGTTGCCAACAGTGTGGACCCAGATCAGACTGCTCTTCCTGGTCAACAAAGTTTGCCTATATGCAAAATTATGTTTGAAAAGTAAGCAAGAAGATTCAGCAGACAACATAAAGATACAACATTTTTATGCAGTTTTTCTTGGCATCTTTAGAAGGATTTAAAGTTTTGTCTTTTTATATACTTCCCAATAAAATTCAGTTTGGACTCAGGCATCCAGTGAGTTAAAATAAAGCAAGGTATTTTCTTTCAGAATTGCATCCATCTGTTGTGACTGAAACCTCATGATTGTAGCTCTGAAGAGATTTATGGGGCTATTAGCAGGCTACAGTGATCTTATCACTAACTTGTATAAACAATCAATTTCACTCTAAAACTGGCTAGGTGTAGGTTGCGAGCTAAAGTATATAAAAGTCTATGTAAAACCGGTGTACCCCGGGACGGTGGCAGTTTTGGCCCTAGGGACATAATTTGAAAATCTTGGTACAGGTCCATTAGACACAACTTCATACCAAATATCAAACACCTGGGCCTTCTGGTTTCAGACAAGAAGGCTTTTAAAGGTTTTCCCCCATTTAAGTCTATGTAAAACCGGTAGGCCCTGGCGCCGGGGCATTTTTTTGCCCCAGGACTGTAAAGTGAACAATCTTGGCAGAGGACAACTAGATACAACTTCATACCAATTATCAAACACCTGGGCCTTCTGGTTTCAGGCAAGAATATTTTTAAAGGTTTTTCCCTATATAACTCTATATGGGTGGGTCTATTGGAGGGCCCCAGTGCGGGGGCATTTTTGGCCCAAGTGATGTCATTTGAACAATCTTGGCAGAGGTCCACCAGATACAACTTCATACCAAATATCAAACACCTAGGCCTTCTGGTTTCAAAGAAGATTTTTAAAGATTTTTCCCTATATAAGCCTATGTAAAACTGATGGGACCCGGAGCGGGGGCATTTTTGGCCCAAGGGCTATAATTTGAACATACTTGGTAGAGGTCCCATAGATGAAGCTTCATACCTAATAACAAAGTCCTGGGCCGTACGGTTTCAGAGAAGAAGATTTCAGTAAAAAAATCAATTTTTTGCTCCCGTGACCTAGATGTCCAACGGACCAGAACCGTTTGAACAACTTTGAAAGGAGATATTTGAAAGGATAATTCCTGTGAAATTTGGTCAAAATCTAATCAGTGGTTTAAAGAAATTGTTTACGCACGCCCGGACGCACGACGGACGACGGACAAAAAGTGATCCTAAAGGCTCACGTCGTCACTACGTGACAGGTAGCTATTTACGAAGAGGGTTTAGAGATGAACCCCTAAGATGCCATGAAAAAAATATATCGGAAAATGTTGTCTGTTGCATCTTCTTGCAGGTTTTGCATCCTGGCAAACTGTGTGGACCCTGATCAGACTGTACCTCTAACAGCGTGGACATTGACCAGACTTCTCCTAGCATATATTGCTTCTAATTTTTTTACGTTTCCTTACCTAGGTCGATAGTTGCTAAGTAAAATGCAGTATTTGAGAGAGTCTACAATGTATGAATACAAAAGATTGAAATTATTACTGTCAGATTGACCTAAAACTGGAAATGGCTCTGATTTGGCAGAAGTGTGTGAATATATAGTAAATAATGCAATAACAGTTGAAAAAAGTCAGCATGGTCTTCTCCTCTGAATCATGTTTTTTATTTTGGTTTTACGGCCCTGTCAAGATTGTTTCACTCAAATCGAGCCGATCTTTAATCAGAGGTGGGCGAAAACCGGAGTACCCGGAGAAAAACCACCTGATCTGCCGTTGCAGAACTTGGCGTCTCACATGTGACCCGAGCGAGGCTTGAACCACAGCGGTGAGAGACCTAATGATCAAGAGTCGGCGCCTTTAACCACTAGGTCACGGAGGCCCGTTTCTGAATCATGTACATGTACTTTCAATTCGTGACTATTATATCTAAAGCATGATCTCACAATGTGCTAGTAACTTATCCTGTCTAGGAACAGTGAAGGGAACTGACTGGCCAAACATGACCTTAGCTGTTGACTGGGTATTGAAACAAAAACTTTATCAGAGAACCCTTTTATTCTGTTTATTCTGTTGCAGTATGTTGGAGTTTATCTGACTTAATATCAGGGAACTTCAATTAAGAAGGGCAAGAGGTTATTCCCTACTGTTTAATTGCTTCAAGCCTAGCTGACACTAGAATTTACTAGAATTTAATGATGCATCAAAATGAGCTAAGAATCTGCCTACATGTACGATTATAGTGCATCTTGCTTGGTTGAAGAAGAAGAAGAAGTGAAGAAGAAGAAGAAGAAGAAGAGAGAGAAAGAGAGAGAGAGAGAGAGAGAGAGAGAAATCCAGATAAAAATAGGGGCTAAATTGCCCTTTATGAGACATTATCACTGTACTGGCTAAGAATGAAGTAAAATTTATTTATCTGTTTATTTATTTTGAGTTTGTTCGTTTCATTTGAGGTTTAACGTCCCCGTCTACATTGTAAATGTCATTTTGGAGACGTTGCTTCCAATCTTGTGGGAATTTTACCAGACGTTGAGATGAAATGACATCTCAAGCCCTGTTGCCGAATGAAACATATATGGTTTATAAGCATGGACGCTCCGACTCGCACCGCTTTTCCTGGGCAGGCTTAGATCCTCTAAGCGGTTTTCCAGTATTCGTGTGCGGGTCGTATTTAGCTCTGCGTGGAAGCATCGTGTAGCCCATCTATTTCTTCAAGCCCCGATGGGCGGGGGCCTTATTTATTTTAAATATAATGGCCCATTGCGAGGCGGTTGAAACCAGTACCCACAATCCATCTTTTTGCCGAAATAAGAAAAATAATGTATACCCCTGTAAACCCCAGTTTTACTGTATACAAGAAAAACGCCAAATGGCATTATGGACGGGTTTTTTAAAAAAGGTTTACCAAAAGGTAAACCGAAAAAGGTAAACCGGGACGCGGACGCCCGGCCGCCCGCCCGCCCGCACGGACATCGCTATTCTGAAGGACGGAATTTTTCCTTGAAAAACCCCGTCCAAAAAGTGGGGTCAAAATTATATAGGCGTGCTTTCCTGATGATAAAATGTATTCGCTAGATGGCAAACGGTGTAGAAGCCATCTGATCTGGACCTACATTGTTTGCAAAGGTAGACATTTTCGTGTTCAACGGGATAAGGACTAACAAAGGACAGACAGACGCACAGAACCGTAGCAAAACAATGTGTCTCCTCCCCTTTCAGGGGAAGGGGCATAATAATAATAAAATAAATAAATAAATAAATAAACTGTCACTGATGCAAAAAAAATGAACCTATAAATTCCGTCGTTGAGACTGATCTTGAAATCTTTTCCAGTCATTCTTTCCCTTCCTCTGATTCAAGAAGCGCTTCTGGTGAAAAGGATGTGTGCACGTATACTCAAAATAAATAAATAGATAAATAAACTTTACTTCTGTTATCGGCCCCGCCCATCGGGGCTGGCTGGATGATGTTTTCATGCAGAGCTGAAACCGACCCGCACACGAGTACTGGTAAACTGCTTATAGGATCTAAGCCTGCCCAGGCAAAGCGGTGCGAGTCGGCCAGTCCATGCTTATAAACCCTATTGGTTTCATAATTGGGCGGCAGGGCTTGAGATGTCATTTCATATCAATGTCGGGTAAAAGTCCCACAAAATTGGAAGCAACTTCTCCAAAATGACCTTTACAGTGTTGACGGGGACGTTAAACCTCAAATCAAACAAAATTACTTCTGTTACTCAGAGATATTCTTAGCCAATGGCCAAATGCAGTGATAATGTCTCCCAAAGGGCAATTAAGCCCCTATTTTCTTCAAGACCGACCCTAGCTATCTAATTGCTTAATCAGTGGCATTCGAGAGAAATGGCCATTAATCTGACTTTAATATAATTTATGTTGTTGTACTGGTCAGTTGTAAGTTGATTTCTTACACAATGTTGCAATATGTAACTGATGTCAATGGCATGTACTTTGGTTTGTTTGGCCCTTTCAAGATTATTTCACTCATATCGAGTCGATCGTTAATCAGAGGTTGGCGGAAACCGGAATGCCAGGAGAAAAACCACCTGATCTTCCGTTGCAGAACTTGGCGTCTCGTACGTGACCCCAGCGAGGCTCGAACCCACAGTGGTGAAAGACCTAGTGACTAAGAGTCAGCGAGGTATGTACAAGAAGATAGCCTGCTCCCAACAAAACGACTAAATACTTTTTTTATATGTACATGTCTGGGCAAACAATGCAGACCCAGATCCGAGAGGAGCAGTATAAAGATCTGCATTCTTTGACATATGACGCCTATTCAAATATATTGGTAAAATGTTTGCACCAAAATAAATAAATAAATAAATAAATAAATAAATAAATAAATAAATAAATAAATAAATAAATAAATAAATAAAAATAGAACCAAACTTTTCAGATAAAAATCGTGATATTTTTCATGTTTCTGCCCGAAATACAGACCGTGAGCACTCGAGAGAATCGCCTCGGCGAGGCTGTTTTTATGACTACCCACAATCTGTGTTTTTTAGATAAAAATCCTGATAGTTTTCATGTTTCTGCTCAAACCACATACCGTGAACACTCAATAGAATCGCCTCGGTGAGGCTGTTTTTACGATTACCCACAATCTATGTTTTTAAGCAGAAAAAGAAAAATAATGCTTATCCGAGTCAACTCCAGTTTTACTTTTTGAAAATGGGGGTTAGTGGGTCAGAATTATATAGATGTACTCGTAATTTGTGACAATATACAGACCGCGAAGGTAAAGAAAATAAAAGCCAAATGTGAGTTAAGACCCCCCCCACACACACACACACCCCACACACAAAAAATAGCCGTGTTTTCGCTAACCAAACGACCCTGCTTCAGACACTGACTCTACTAGTTTTATCAATAAAGAACAAAATAAAAATTAAAACACCAACCCTACCATTTTCAATATCCGATCCTACCCAGTGTCGTCTTTGCATTTTCCCATATTATTTTTGCGTTTTAAGTACAGTTTTTTAGTTTTTGTCATTTAGTACCTTCAAAAATACAGAGCTGACTTTTTTGAGCATTTAAAATGAATTATGTTATACAATCCAAGTCACAACATGACAACTTTATTGACAAAAAACATGTACAAAAACAAATATACATAAAAAAATACAAGTCCGATCCTGTATTTTTCGAGGGAAAAAAAAACAAAAATAATAAAAAAAAGTTTCTCGCACCTACTGACCAAACTTTTTTTCAGCATGATAGTAGAAGCACAACTATGTTTTACGCCTAGGTCAAGATATTAAACACTTGTTCATAAACATCGAGGCGGCTGCGTTTTTGTGATTGTCGTATTACTAATCCGCAAAACGCGTTTGTGTCACACACTCAATGCGTATTGTTTTTCAATAAGTCCATCTGCGTCAGCATGCATACGCAATGTGTATTGTTTATCGATACGCTCAATGCGTCTGCATGATTAAAACTTCACAATACGCGCATTGCGTATTCGTTTCATATACGCACAATGCTTTTGCACACGTAAACTTTGTCACACACGTATTTGCGTATTTTTGTTTATTTTGGCGACTTTTTCCTGTGGAGATTAAATGACATCTCAAGCCCTGTCGCCCAATGAAACAAATAGCGTTTATAAGCTTGGACGGGCCGATTCGCACCGCTTTGCCTGGGCAGGCTTAGATCCTCTAACCGGTTTACCAGTACTCGTGTGCGGTCGGTTTCAGCTCTGCGTGGAAGCATCATGCAGCCCAAATATTTCTTCAAGCGTAACTTGTTGATTCTGACATGAACTCTAGTGAGACAACAGTTTGAGACATTGTCGCACAAAGCGATATTCTTGTCCCACAGTAGACTGATATCAGTCGTAGATTTTTGTACTGAATTGTGTATCATGACACTCAAACATCTACTTCACTCGCTAATTAGTCGCAACAATGGAAAGAAGCATCCCCGCCTATCGTGGGATTCGAACCCGGACGGTCGTGTTCAAGTCCAATGCTCTATCCACTGAGCCAAAGAGTCGACTTCCTGACACAGGACTCAGGGATTTGTGATAAACCTACTAACTATGCATATAAACTTGTTTGTTTGATTTGAAGTTTACGTCCCAGTCAACACTGTAAAGATCATTTTGGAGACGTTGCTTCCAATTTTGTGGGACTTTTACCCGGCATTGAGATGAAATGACATCTCAAGCCCTGCCACCCAATGAAACATTAGGGCGTATAAGCATGGACGGGCCGACTCGCACTGCATTGCCTGGGCAGGCTGGATCCTCTAAGCGGTTCAAGTACTCGTGTGCGGTCGGTTTCAGCTCTGCGTGGAAGCATCATGCAGCCCATCTATTTCATCAAGCCCCGATGGGCGGAGGCTAATGTATATAAACTACCAAGGTAGATAATTAAAGGGTGGCAATGCGGTCAGTAACATACCCCCACTTCAAGAGATGGCGAGGAGCCAATATATTCGGCACGAAGCCATTTTCGGCGAAATAAAGTCCGATCGCGGACGATCCCCAGTCTTACGACATGCATATAATCGACCAAGATAGATAATTGAAGGGAGGAATTGCGGTCCGTAACATCATCATCATCATCCTTCATCACAAACAAAACCATCCATTATCCATCATCACCTATCCTTTATCATCCATCATCTCCGCCCCCGCCCATCGGGGCTTGTAGAAATAGATGGGCTGCATGATGCTTCCACGCAGAGCTGAAACCGACCCGCACACGAGTACTGGTTTACCACTTAGAGGATCTTAGCCTGCACAGGCAAATCGGTGCGAGTGTCGGACCGTCCATGCTTATAAACCCTATTGGTGTCGTTGGGCGACAGGGCTTGAGATATCATTTCATCTCGATGTCGGGTAAAAGTCCCACAAAATTGGAAGCAACGTCTCCAAAACGACCCTTACATTGTTGTCGGTGACTTTAAACCTCAAATCAAACAAAACAAAATCATCCATCATCACCCATCATCCATCATCATCCATCGTCACCAGCATCCATCGTCATCATCATCCATCCATCCATCAACCACCCTTTCATCTATCATCCATCCATTCAACTATCGTCCAATTTCATCCATCATCATCCACCATCACCACCATCACATGATGGTTTAAACGTAGTTTTTTTTTTTGTTTTTTTTTTTCTTGGAAAAAAAAATGCAAACAGCATATTTCAATTTCCTAAATACATATTAAAAAGGTATTAATGGGTCACAGCACAGCATGCATTTATCTACATGTTCTTATATTATAGTTTACCTGAATATATATGCAAATATGCAAATAAACATCATCAGTTATAAAAGTTATTTGACGAATCATTCGAAGTAAGGATAAACACATCAACCAATGAATAGAAGTATATTTTAGAATAGGAGGGGCCGGACATGGCGCATGGTATCAGGACCCGCCCACTTGCGATAATCACCCGCATGGGCTGTGAAACTGTAATCCGAAACAAATTCGCAATAATTTTCATTTTAAATGCTATCACTCATAGGTTGTAAGAATGATATTTATGCAATAATTGAACATTTTGTTTTTGCACTACGAGTCGATTTCACGACAACAAGTCTTTCCTTCCATATTCCCACTTCGTGTCATTACGATAACATATCTGTGATACTTTGTGCGTTTTTGTTTTCATATCTCATAAACGGACATTTTTCTGATAAATTTTTTTTTTGATATTTTTCTTAGTCTCACACCAAACATAGGTTGCGGTAGCTGGTAAGATCCGCCTCATTGAGGCGCTTCGAACGAGTTTCCACAACCTATGTCTTGGGGCAGAAACAAGAAAATTAATTATACCAAATAAACCCCAGTTTTCTCTATATAAAGTGGGGTTTTCTAGTCTAGCTCAGAAAACACGTTCACTTCATATTTTCCAGTTCTGTGGTATATCCCTTGCTTCCAAAGGATAGCCATTCTATAGAACATATTTAGAGAGATGCTCTTTGCACGGACTTGTTCACGTGATGAAGTTACTGTCAGTGTGTGCTTATAATCTGTCACAATGAGCAGTTCCGAGTGAAAAAAGAAATATCTTTGTAAATCCCACTTAACCATTTTTTTAAGGTAGCGGATGAGTGAGTGAGTGAGTGTTTGAGTTTTACATCCCACCAACACCTAAGATCATACGGAGACGGGACCTCGGTTTAAAGACTCATCCGAAAGTCTGGAGAAGCCCGGGATCGATCCTGCGACCTCTGGTTTACAAGGCGAGTAGCGTAACCACTACACCACGGAGGCTTCCAGGGTAGCGGATGAAAAAAAAACTGTGAAAACTTTATTTTAGGTTCTTAATTATAAACCAGTATATCAAGATATACATTATATGTGTGTTTGGATTTAATGCATTGGAGTTTAGTCAACACTGTTTAGGTCATAACGAGTCGGTCAGTTTACCTATCTACACTTTTCCTGGGCAGGCTTATGCGTAAGCGGTTAACCAGTACAGCACACATTCTTTCGCCTGAAACTGACAAGTACCCTTCTTGAATCAGTGAAAGGGAGAGAATGACCGTAGCAAAGATTTCATTATCAATCTCCAGGAAAGAATGTTGCCGATCCCAGCAGGTATCGAACCCGCGTTCCCTCGGTCAACACGCAGGCGCGCATCCGAGGCCGCCAAAGATATTCATTATATTGGCGCCCCGCCCATCTGGGCTGGGAGAAATAGATTTGGCTGTATGGTGCAGCGCGCAGAACTGAAACAGAACCTAACTTGATTACTGATAAACTGTTTAGGTCTAGGTCTCCAAGATCATTTGAATAGTTTTGACGGGGACGCCAAAAAAAAAAATGGCAGCGTATTAAAAAATAAGAACAACAACAACCGCGGAATGTCTTTCGCAAGTTTCAGTCATCTTTTCGCAAGTTCAAATCTTATTTATAGACAAACTGCGGGATTGTGCTGATACATTGCAATCCTCGCTTTCTGTTTCAAACACGTTTGCTTAATAAACACTCCTGTAAACACCACTTTATATAGACAGAACTGGGTTTACAGGGAATGTATAGTCCTTCTTATTTTGGGGGAAGGTATAATTTGAGGACTTTTACTGGGGGACCAGAGAGCTGAGGACCAAGTCCTATAGAGGACCAGAGGTATAATTTGAGGACCAAATACAGGAGGACCAGTGTTTTAATGGCTATAATAATTGAAGATACCTACTACCAGGCTACTGGTATGGTATACCACCTCGTGGGCATATACATGTATACAGAAAAAAAATAAATCAAATGAAATAAAATGAAAAACATGTTATTATGCTCAGGAAATTGTTCACCATAGAATTTTATCTGATAAAATTGTTTAGTTGAAATTAGAATTGAAAGGGCCATACCCCCCCCCCCCCCCCCCCCCACACACACCACCGTGAACCTTTTAGTATAACAGGAGCTGCTTTTGTTGAATTTTGTGTCCATCCTATTGAAAAGTTTTATTATTTAAACTCACTTCAGTGAAGTACCTGCGGGTTTGCAAGTTTAAGGAAATATTAGTTTGTTTGTTTGATTTGAGGTTTAACGTACCCGTCAACACTTTAAAGGTCATTTTGGAGACGTTGCTTCCAATTTTGTGGGACTTTTACCCGACATTGAGATGAAATGACAGCTCAAGCCCTGTCGCCCAATGAAACCAATAGGGTTTATTAGCATGGGCGGTCCGCCTCGCACCGCGGTTCCTGGACCGGCAGGCTTAGATCCTCTAAGCTGTTTACCAGTACTAGTGTGCGGGTCGGATTCAGCTCTGCGTGGAAGCATCATGCAGCCCATATTAGTGAAGTAGTCCTAACAATACTACACAATTTATGTAGCAGAAAGTTCATCTTGCAGTTTGTGAATTTAACAGATAGATTATATCATTTAGTATGTAGAAAATAGAGAAATTCGAATTTCAACTAAACATTTTTAATAAGAGTAACAAGATGCCAAAATTTTATTTCCATTACGATAACACACCCTTGCCTCATATGCATTTTTTTACATCTCCAAAACGGTCAATTTTCTGATGAAAATTTGTGATATTATTCTCAAAACATAGATTGTAGGTGCTCGTTAGAACCGCCTCATTGAGGTGGTTCTAACGAGTACCAACAACCTATGTCTATGAGCAGAAATAAGAAAAATAATGTATACCCCCTAAACCCCAGTTTTCTCTATATAAAGTGGGGTGTAAGGGGGTGTTCATTTCACGGACTTGTTAGCGTGATGATATAATTCTATGGTGAAAAAATTCTGAGCATAAAACAGTGAAGCTCTAGATAAGACATCTGATCAGGATATTCACTGTTCACCTTGCAGTCTGTGAATTTAACAGGTAGATTATATCAAACATATAGAAAGTAGAGAAATTCAAATTTCAAATAAACATTTTAAAAGAGTAACAAGATGCCAAAAGTCATCATGTTTACAAGTCAGTGTAATGAACACCCCTCTTAACCCCACTTTATATAGCGAAAATTGGGGTTTACAGGGGTATACATTATTTTTCTTATTTCTGCTCCAAAACATTGGTTGTGAGTAGTAGATGGAAACGCCTCATTTAGGGGTTCTAACAAGCACCCGCAACCCGTATTTGGACAAAAAATATCACAAGTTTTCATCAGGAAAAATACCATTATGCTAACATGTAAGAATGCTCTATGTCATAGGGAAATGTTATCTTAATGATATTTCATATAATCCTATGGTGAAAAATTTCTGAGCATAACAACAGTTTAGTTCCAGATAAGCCATCTGATCAGGATCTTCACTGTTCATTTTGCAGTTTGTGAATTTAACAAACTTATATTAAGCTTATATTAAGTACATGTATATTGAAAGTAGAGAAATTCTAATTTCAAGTGAACATTTTTTAAAAGAGTAACAAGATGCCGTCTGATAAAAATGTACATACCCACACCAAACAGCTCACAACACCGGCGTCAAATTTTATTTTGGCAATTTTGTCATTTACAGAAAGAATGACCTGTCTAGTACAAGCGTAGCCTGATTGAAATCCATTAAAAAAAACCTTCGGCACAAACGAAAATTATTTTCTGTTTTGCGACATACTTTCAGTGTTTATTTGTTATAATGATCATTGATTTCAGTAATTATCGATTTTGAATATCTTAGAAAAACACATGGCCAAACAGATGGCTGATGTTACGTAATACATGGGGTGGGGAAAAATGACAGATATAGATAGGTATGTTAGCGGTTTAGTTTATAAAGAGCAGACAGAACTCGCTGTTCACGTAAAAGAAACGGAAAAATAAATATTTGTGTTGTGCTTGAAGACGGATTTATATGTTACTTTTTTTGTTGTTGTTTTTTAATTGGTTTGGAGTTTAACAACTATTTAGGTTATGTCGAGACGGTCACTTTACTTAATAGGTGCGCGGAAAAAGTCACAGGAAAAAAAGTTACGGAAATAAGATTTTTATCGTTAATAATCAATTATTATTATATAAAACGACAAAATAACGTTAAACCTATGTTAAAATGTTCACCTTCGGAAATAAGCACATCGGGAATGGATTTAAAAATGTCTGTCATCCCTTTAGAACCGGAACACAGCCAATCCTAAAATTAACACTTGCTTCAAGCGCAGGCTCAGAGCAGCCTGTGAATCCGCGCAGTCTGATCAAAGCCTTCCATGTGCACTCTGTGGAACAGAAATGGAAAGTATAGGATGTAAGGCTTTTAATGCCACCAGTGAATATTCTGATCTGACTGTTTGAATGCGCAGGCTGACTTGTCTTTAATGGGCACACATTTTAATTGCAAGAATAGCTGTTTCCGGGGCGTATATGAGTTGCGAGTGAGAACACACACACACACACACACACACACACACACACACACACACACACACACACACACACACACACACACACGTCTGCATGTACGCGAGAAAGCTATGTAAAAAGATTATAATAGTTAAAATAAAAATCACACCCCTATTAACAAAATTATAATTAAATTAGCGGCTTTATACTGCAATACTCGTCAACTTGAAGTGCGAACATTACGCTTTTCTAATTGGCCAGGATTTTTGTCCGAATAACCACAAAACCAACTGGGCGTGACTTGGCACACTTGCAGTGCGTATGAGACTTTTTAATTGGCCAGGATTTATGTCCGAATAAACACAAAAGCCAACTGGGCGTGACTTGACACACTTGCAGTGCGTATGGGGCAGGATTTATGTCCGAATAAAAACAGAAGTTTTACATTATAGAAATGCTATTTATATTTTATTCATATCTTTTAACAAGATTCCTTTAAATAAATAATTAATAAATAAATAAATAAAAATGATGATGATGATGATGATGACAATAATAATAAAAAGATGATCATGAATTTCATCATTTTTTTTTCTTGATCATAGGCTAGTAAATATTTTATGTCCGTTTTCATGAACTTAACTATGTTTCTTTGTTTGATTTGAGGTTTAACAACGACGTCAACACTATTTAGGTTATTTTGGAGACGTTGCTTTCCATTTTTTGGGGACTTATTTGAAATGTAATGAAATTTCAAGCCCTGCCACCAAATACCCCCGCCCCCACTAGTGTTTATATGCATGGAGGGTCAAACTTAGATCTTCTAAGCGGGTTACCAGTACTCATGTACTCATGTGCAGTCAGTTTCAGCTCCGCGCGTGGAAGCACCATGCAGCCCAATCTATTTCTCCAAGCCCTGATGGGCGGCGGGGTCTATGACCTTATTGTGGCTATGCGTGTTTAACAGCCCAGGAAAGGCCGAAAAAATACGCAATTTACACATCCTCCCTTCAAATCCAATAAAACATAAAAGTGGGAGTTACAAGGGTAGAAATTATTGTCCAAAATGTTGTCAAAACATGGACGAGGTTGACAAACGACCACCCACAATATATTTTTTGACTGGAATTTTTTTTTTTTTTTTTTTTTTTCATTTGAAAAATCCAAATGCTAGTTTAAGAAAATTATAAGGAACAATTTTTGCAATTTTGATGCGTATGTGGGTGTGGGGGAGGGGGTTCGATTCTAATGAATGTCCGCAACATTTCTTTCTTGTAGTACAAATTAGAGGAGAAAGGTCTATTACATAACCTTATTTGAATTATTTTTTACGCCAAAGTCCTGATAACGGCCAGTATTTATAGGGAACGAACATTACCGTTATAAAGAGGGCCATCTGTAACAACAACAGCAGCAGCAGCAGCAGCAATAACAACAACAACGATAGTGACAATAATAGCAATAAATATATGAAAATGGTGATAATGATGATAGAAGTAATAATCACCATTTTTTTATTGATCTAAGTTAGACCCTCCATGCATATAAACACTAGTGGGGGCGGGGTATTTGGTGGCAGGACTCGACCAAAGACATATTAAATACTTTTTGTTCTTGTTTTGGAATAACATTGAAACAATGTTAGAACAACGTCAGTGCCGCACATGACAACTCGTTCCGATCTGATACTGTTTGTACTTGTAGTCAATCAGAAGCCTCTGTGGTGTAGTGGTTACGCTACTCGCCTTGTAAACCAGGCGGATGAGTCTTTAAACCGAGGTCCCGTCTCAGTATGACCTTTGCTGTTGGTGGGACGTAAAACTCTAACACTCACTTGTAGTCATTCATCAGCTGTTCATACCGGAAAAGAGCCACGTTACATTTTATGAGCCGGGCACGAAGAGTGGTAGACCCAGACCAGGCCGCGTCTCCGCGCAATCTGATAAGTGTTTTCGATGGCACCATAAAACAAGAGGGCCCAGAGGGCCCTGAATCGCTCACCTGAGAATAAGTGTCTCCAGTACATTCTAGGCCCAAGGGCTATAATTTGAAAAACTTGGTAATGGTCCACTAGATGAAGCTTCATACCAAATATCAAAAACCTGGGCTTTCTGGTTTCAGACAAGAAGATTTTTAAAGGTTTTCCCAATATAAGCCTATGAAAAACCAAAGGGTCCCAGAGTGGGGGCATTTTTCGCCCCAGGGCTATAATTTGTACAATCTTGAAAGAGGTCCACCAGATGAAGCTTCACACCAAATACCAAAGATCTGGGCCTTGTGGATTCAGAGAAGAAGATTTTTAAAGATTGTCCATGTATAATAAGTAGAATTAAAACAAAGATCAGGAATTGATACAATTAACTTACTCCACCCATAAAAGACACCAAAGGGAAAGAAATACAAACATTAAGCGACCAGACCATAATGGAAACCTAAACAAAGGAAGGTCATAAGGACAGTTACTTTCCCACAAAACGGCCATATTGCCATCCAAAATTAAAAGACACAAGTGATACACACAGTAAGTAACAAACAACAACATAAATAAATCGCCACAGAAGAGCCGCCTTGGAACTGTCAGTGGAAAGATTTCCACTGGGGGGCTTAAATCGATTTTACGTGGCCACAATCCTCGCCCTTACTTCCGTCGCGATTTAGACAAATAAGCCTGCGTAAAACCAAAGGCCACAGGGGGGGGGGGGGGCATTTTTGGCCCCGGGGCTATAATTTTAACAATCTTGGTAGAAGTCTACTAGTTGAAGCTTCATATCAAATAGCATAGAGCAGGGCCTTGTGGTATCAGAGAAGAAGAATTTTAAATATTTTCCCTAATTAAGCCTTTTGAAAAACCAAAGGGTCCCAGGGTGGGGGCATTTTTGGTCCTAGGGCTATAATTTGAACAATCTTGATAGAGGTCCAATAGATGAAGCTTCACACCAAATATCTAAGACCTTGGCCTTGCAGTTTCTGAGAAGAAGTTTCTTTAAAGATTTTCCCTATATAAGCCTATGTTAAACCAAAGGCCCCCGGGGCGGGGACATTTATGGCCCAAGGGCTATAATTTGAACAATCTTGGCAAAGGTCCACTAGGTAAAGCTTCACGAAAAATATTAAAGACTTGGGCCTTGCGGTTTCAGAGAAGAAAAGTTTTAAAGATTTCCCTATATAAGGCTATGAAAAACCAAAGGGTCCAACGGTGGGGCCATTTTCGGCCCCAGGGCTATAATTTGCACAATCTTGAAAGAGGCCCACTAGATGAAGCTTCACACCAAATATCAAAGATCTGGGCCTTGCGGTTTCAGAGAAGAAGATTTTTAAAGATTTTCCCTGTATAAGCCTATGTAAAACCAAAGGCCCCCGGGGCGGGGGCATTTTTGGCCCCAAGGCTATAATTTGAACAATCTTAGTAAAGGTCCACCAGGTAAAGCTTCACACCAAATATTAAAGACCCGGGCCTTGTGGTTTCAGAGAAGAAGATTTTTTAATGATTTTCCCTATATAAGCCTATGTAAAACCATAGGCCCCCGGGGCGGGGGCATTTTTGCCCCCAGGGCTATAATTTGAACAATCTTGGTAGAGGTCCAATAGATGTAGCTTCACACCAAATATCAAAGATCTGGGCCTTGTGGTTTCAGAGAAGAAGATTTTTCCCTGTATAAGCCTATGTAAAAACTAAGGCCCCCGGGGCGGGGGCATTTTTGGCCCCAAGGCTATAATTTGAACAATTTTGGCAAAGGTCCACTAGGTAAAGCTTCACACAAAATATTAAAGACTTGGGCCTTGTGGTTTCCGAGAAGAAGATTTTTTAATGATTTTCCCTATATAAGCCTATGTAAAACCATAGGCCCCCGGGGCGGGGGCATTTTGGCCCCCAGGGCTATAATTTGAACAATCTTGGTAGAGGACAACTAGATGAAGCTTCACACCAAATATCAAAGATCTAGGCCTAGCTGTTTTAGAGAAGAAGATTTTTAAAGATTTTCCCTGTATAAGCCTATGTAAAACCAAAGGCCCACAGGGTGGGGGCATTTTTGGCCCCAAGGCTATAATTTGAACAATCTTAGTAGAGGTCCACCAGGTAAAGCTTCACACCAAATATTAAAGACCTGGGCCTTGTGGTTTCAAAGAAGAAGATTTTTTAATGATTTTCCCTATTTTAGCCTATGTAAAACCAAAGGCCCCCGGGGCGGGGCCATTTTGGCCCCAAGGGCTATAATTTGAACAATCTTGGAAGAGGTCCACTAGATGAAGCTTCATACCAAATATCGAAGACCTGGGCCTTGCGGTTTCAGAGAAGAAGATTTTTAAAGTTTTCGTTTAAAAAATCTATTTTTAGCTCCTGTGACCCAGATGTGCAATGGACCGGAACCATTTGAACAATTTTGAAAGGGGACCACCTAAGGATCATTTCTGTGAAGTTTGGTCAAAATCCAATCAATGGTTTAGGAGGAGATGTCATTTGAAGAAAAAGTTTACGCGCACACACACGCACGCACACACGCACGCACGCACTGACGACGGACGACGGACGAAAAGTGATCACAAAAGCTCACCTTGTCACTACGTGACAGGTGAGCTAAAAAACAACTAAGATTTCCTAGCCACCGACAAACCGAGACTACGACCAGACTGCGCTTCATTTAGCGCTAAAATACTAAAACTAGCGTTTATTTTTCAGGTTACTTCTTCTTTCTACTGCAAATATAAATAGGTAGCACTCGTTAGAACCACCTAAATGAAGAGGTTCTTATGAGTACCCACATTCTGTGTAAGGGGTATGATAAATACCTGGTAAATTCCATAACATTATAGGTGGGGTTTACAGGGGCTTTCGCCACACTGGCTGTATGAATGTAAATGAAGCCATGGCAGTTGATATACAGGAGTTTGCACTCTGGCAATAGTTACCTTACGTAACAAAGATTATGACAGGCAATAATCATGTATAGTGTACGTAAAACTTTCCTAGATGTGAAAGGGCTACATTAACCCATAACCCAAATTTTCCACCTTATGAGTTTGTTTTTGTTTGTTTGAATTGAGGTTCTACATCCCCCTCACCACTATGAAGGTCATTTTGAGACGTTGCTTCCGATTTTGTCGGACTTTTACCCGACATTGAGATGAAATGACATCTCAAGCCCTACCGCCCATAGAAAACGCTAGGGTTTTAGGTGCGGTCCGACTCGCATCACTTTTCCTGGGCAGACTTAGACCTAAGCTGTTTACCAGTATTCAAGTTCGGTCGGTGTCAGCTCTGCGCGGACTGCTTTCCAGTGTCCCCAAAAAGGGAGAAAGTTACGTTTTCTTTAAAATGAAAGATAATTATGATGATGATGATAAACTACGTTGAAAAATTTCAAATCAGCTTTTGAAAAGTGGTAAAAAGGTGCAAAATATCGTGTCGTTCTTCAAAATGTATTGGAGTCTACAGCGAATCCCCCCCCTTCCCTCTCTCTCTCTCTCTCTCTCTCTCTCTCTCTCTCTCTCTCTCTCTCTCTCTCTCTCTCTCTCTCTCTCTCTCTCTCTCTCTCTCTCTTGACCTGCGAAGATCGAAAGGAAGGCTCTATCATGTGCACCCAGTTATGACTTCGATCACCGTATGCCCTTCTTCATTTTGAATGCAGACGCTTTTAGTCAAACCCAACAAAGACTCTGATCAGACTCGACGCCGCCACTTTTCCTGGACAGGCTAAGATCTAAGCGGTTCACTTGAATGAATAATGAATATATCGAGTAATCTGACTGGCTGATAGCTGGTAATGGGTGTGGCTGAATTAATATATTCATCAGGAGAAGAGTTAATAATGCCCGAAAGCTAACAATAGTAATGCTACTGATTGGAGTCATATGAATGTATTGTGACCATGTGACACACTTACTAACCATATACAGTGAAACTATGCTATCTCGAACACGGATGCCATGTTTTAGGTCAGTTTAAGGCGGTCTGTTTGATTGTACCGGCCTAGGTAGCTCAGTCGGATGCGCGTCTGACTGGTGATCAGGAGGATGCGGGTTCAATACCGTGCCGGGGTCGGCAACATTCTTTCATGGAGACTGATCATGAAATATTTTCTACGGTCATTCTCTCCCTTCCGCTGATTCAAGAAGGGCAGTTGTCAGTTTCTGGCGAAAGTATGTGCACTGTACTGGTTAACCACTTACGTATAAGCCTGCCATAGGTAAACTGACCGGCTCAAAAATGACCTAAAATAGTGTTGACTTGGCCGTTTAACTCCAATACAAACAAACAAACTGTTTGATTGTATCATGTTGTGTGTACTCGTTAGCGATTCTAATACATACACACAACGTACATATTTATTACATGCTTAATCGAAAATAAATTCTGAGGACATCCCCAAAGGATAAATAGGTGCGAGTCGGACCACTAACGACTATATAGTTTTGACCCCTTGAACCCCACTTTTAGCTAGTAAATCTGAGGTTTACAGGGGTATGCATTACAGAGGACACTCGTTATAACCACAGTTTTTGTTCCCAATTATTGTGTCGTTATAAAGAATTTGGCGTTATAAAGAATCCCAGGTAGGAGTATGATAGCTAATGAAAGGCCTTTTCTCCAATATTACTCAAAGAAACAAATGTTATAGACATCCTCGGTGGAGATTCTAACAAAGTTCTAAAAAATTTGTTTTTGGAGCTTGTGATTACAAGACCCTTTCATGGCTATGAACTCGATTTGTGCAATTCCAACCCGAGGGAAACCCACGCCGCTAGAATCCGAGGCTAACATCACGTGAACAAAGTCCGTGATATGAATAACCCCATAAACCTCACTTTTTATAGAGACAACAGGGGTTTAAGGGGATATTCATTAGTTTTCTTATTTCTGCTCCAAGACATAGGGTTTTGGTACTCGTTAGAACCGCCTCGATGTGGCGGTTCTAACGAGCACACACAACCTATGTTTGCAGTATAAACATGAAAAATGTCACGGATTTTCATAAAATGTAGCCATTTTGCAGATGTGAAAAAATGCACTATGTTGCACGGGTATGGTATCGTAATGAGCCTTTAGCTAAGCTGCCATTCCATTCAAATTGTCGTTATAACGAGTTTTGCCGTCATAACGAATGTCGGTATAAAGAGGATTGTCTGTATTTTTCGTATTTTTGCTCTAAAATAAAGATTGTGCGTATTCGTTAGAAACGGCTCATCCGTTAGAACCGATGAGGCGGTCCTAACGTGTACCCACAATATATATTTTGAACAGAAATAAGAAAAATATCACAGTTTTTTATCTGTTTTTTTTTTTTTTTTTTTTTTTTTTTGCGGCGGTAAAATTTCCAATGTATTTGTACAGGCGTGTCTTCGTAATGCCTTAAATTTGGGGAGTAGGGCTTGAAGTGTCATTTCATCCCAATGTCAGGCAAGACACATTCAGTGACATCAACAATGGGTCCCCTGGGTTGCGCTGGGGCCATGCTAAATGAAAGGCTATATACGAAACTGTTCCAATCCACACCCCAAAACCACACATATGCTTGTTCCTTAAAATAAGGCATATCCAGTGACACCAACCTGGGGGTCCCCATGGTGCGCTGGGGCTGGCCATGCCCTTCCCTTCCACCTCATAAAAGGCGATCCTCTGTGGCTACTCTTCCACTACTGCCCACGAGTATAGAGGTCTTAGAAATATAAAATCAGAACGGAGGAATGCTCCTCTGTTGGGCTAAACTGATTTTCAAAAGATTTTTACGTGCAGAATAATGTTATATAACAATCTCAGAAGGGGTTAATTTCTTGGAAACCTTCATTGGTAAGGATCCAGCTGAACAGAGGATTGTATGACTGTTGCCTTGACTTGTGCCATATGTAAGGCTCTAAACTATTCTTTCAACAGAGGGAATCTCCTTTGTACATAAGAACAGAGGATAAGTCCTCTGTTGAGATGGACTGATTTTTATAAGAAAATACTCTTTTCAGATTGTATCCCTGATGCCTTGACTTAGGCTGAGCAATATGTAAGGTTTAAAATATTCTTTCAACAGAGGAAAAATCCTCTGTTGCCCGCGTGGACTGTATATATCAGAACAGAGGAAAAATCCTCTGTTGAGATGAACTGATTTTCACAAGAAAATCCTCTGTTCAGATTGTAGGCCTGGCTGAGCAATATGTAAGGTTTAAAAAATATTATTTCAACAGAGGAATCATCTGTTGCCCGCGTGGACTGTATATATCAGAACAGAGAAAATATCCTCTGTTGAGCTGAACTGATTTTCAGAAGATTTTCACGTGCGGAATAACGTTAAATAACAAATCTCAGGAGGAGTAACGCCATGGAAAGATCCAGCTCAACAGAGGAAAAATCCTCTGTTCGTATAGTATGCCTGATGCCTTGACTTGGGCAAGGTTCTAAAATATTTTTTCAACAGATGAAAAATCCTCTGATGCCCGTTTGGACTGTATATATCAGAACAGAGGAAAAATCCTCTGTTGAGCTGAACTCATTTTCAATAGATTTTCACTTGCTGAATAAATCTAAATCCTCTGTTCGGATTGTATGCCTGATGCCTTGATTTGGGCTGAGCCATATGTAAGGTTAAAAAATATTCTTTAATTCAACAGAGGAAATTCCTCTGTTGCCCGCATGGACCGTATACATCAAAACAGAGGAAAAATCCTCTGTTGAGCTGAAATGATTTCCAATAGATTTTCACGTGCTGAATAAATTGAAATAACAAATCTCAGCAGAAGTTAACTCCTTGTAAACCTTCATTGGTAAGGGTCCAGCTGAACAGAGGAAAAATCCTCTGTTCCGATTGTATGCCTGATGCCTTGACTTGGGCTGAGCCAAAAGTAACAGAGGAAAAATCCTCTGTTGCTCGCATGGCCTGTATATATCAGAACAGAGGAAAATCCTCTGTTGAGCTGAACTGATTTTCAATTGATTTCCATGTGCGGAATAATGTTAAATAACAAATCTCAGCTGGAGGTAACACTTTGGAAGGGTCGAGCTCAACAGAGGAAAAATCCTCTGTTCGGATAGTATGCCTGATGCTTTGATTTGGGCAAGGTTCTAAAAATATTCTTTCAACAGAGGAAAAATTTGTGGACTGAATATATAAGAACAGAGGAAAAATCCTCTGTTGATCAGAGTTGAAACCCTTGGCATGTACTTTCTGAACTCTGTACAAAGCCTCAACAGAGGAAAAATCCTCTGTTTAATGTGGTATTGTGTACAACTGAAAAGGAAGGAAAAGCTGAAAAGGGCACTGTAACGAAAATCCTCTGTTGCCAGCTTGGACTGAATATATCAGAACAGAGGAATATTCCTCTGTTGATCAGAGTTGAAACCCTTGGCATGTACTTTCTGAACTCTGTACAAAGCCTCAACAGAGGAAAAATCCTCTGTTTAATGTGGTATTGTGTACAACTGAAAAGGAAGGAAAAGCTGAAAAGGGCACTGTAACGAAAATCCTTTGTTGCCAGCTTGGACTGAATATATCAGAACAGAGGAAAATTCCTCTGTTGATCAGAGTTGAAACCCTTGGCATGTACTTTCTGAACTCTGTACAAAGCCTCAACAGAGGAAAAATCCTCTGTTTAATGTGGTATTGTGTACAACTGAAAAGGAAGGAAAAGCTGAAAAAGGCACTCTAACGTGCGGCATCGAACAGGGTCAAAATTGGAATATGACCCTTCTAAAGAGAGGAAATTTCCTCTGTTCCATCCAAGCTGTCAGACCAAAAGAGGACCAAAATTGATATATGACAATGTCATATTTGGACTTTATACCTCAAAAAAGGGATTAAAATGGGAAAATCCCTTTTTAAATGGGAAGACATTAAAATAGAAGTGAAGGCAATGATCAGGATTCGATACAATTAACCCACAGCTCCAATCAGAGACACCAAAGGGCTAGAAACACAAACATGAAATAACTAGACCCTTATAGAAATATCAATGGCGGAAAGCCACAAAATTGCCAATTGGCTATCCAAAAAATGCATTTTTAGGGGCTTTTCGTAATGATTGCCGGGGACTAGGCTAGGGCCGTCCAAAACAACTGGGAGATGACCCTTAGATATTGAATATTACAGCCATCCTATCATATTAATACTTCCATGCAATGAACACTTTAGTAAACCCAATTTTACATAGAAGGAAGTAGGTGTTATATATAGCACAAGACCATTTCACAATTTAGGGGTGTCAGATTGTGTTTTCATCAAAATTCATTTGGACAAATGGCCGAACATTTTGCAAAAATGGTAGACCCTGATTAGACGCTGCATTTTGTGGCCTCTACTTTTGGCCTGCACTGTCTGAAAATTATTGTACCCATTTTGGGGTCTCAGGTACAAAATTTAAAAAAAGGTTATTCACTGTTTTCTGTATTCTTGCTATAAACACAGACTGAGTGAGTGAGTGAGTGAGTGTTTGAGTTTTACGTCTCACCAACAACTAAGGTCATACGGAGACGGGACCTCGATTTAAATACTCATCAGAAAGTCTGGAGAAGCAAGGGTTCGATCCTGCGACCCCTTGTTAATCAGACGAGTAGCAAAACCACTAAACCACGGAGGCTTCTATACAAGAAAGCAGTCTGAGAGACAGCCAAATTCCCCGTCGCATTTGTATCAAGACTCAACCTTGTGATATTCACCTGTGACCTTGACCTTGAGTTGGCATGGTTTATTTATAGGTACTGCACATCAACTCACTGAGAGAGTATATTTCACAGAAGTTTAATGAAAATCCTTCCAGGGTAAAAGGAGATATGGACCGGACACAAAAGTCCAAGTTTCAAACTCGTGACCTTCACCTGTGACCTTGACCTTGAGTTGGGATGAATTATTTATTGGTTATGCACATCAGCTCACTGAGGGGGATATTTGATGAGAGTTTAACGAAAATCCTTTCAGGGGTAAAGGAGATATGGAACGGACACAAAGCATGAAGTTTCAAACTTGTGACCTTAAACTGTGACCTTGACCTTGAGTAGGCATGGTTGATCGTACGTGTTCTGCATATCAGGAGACTGAGGGGGACATTTGACCAAAGTTTAATGAAAATACTTTGAAGGGTAAAGAAGATATGAAACGGATACCAAATTTAAAGTTTCAAACTCGTGACCTGGTGTCGTCATGATTCATTTATGAACTTTGCACATGAGCTCACTGAGGGGGATAACTGACCAAAGTTTAATGAGAATCCTTTAAGGGGTAAAGGAGATATGGAACGGACACATAATTCAAAGTTTTAAATTTGTGACCTTCAAATATGACTTTGACCTTGAGTCGACATGGTTCATTCATTGGTTCTGCATATCAGCTCACTGATGGGGAAAACTGACCAAAGTTTAATGAGAATCCTTGCAGGGGTAAAGGAGATAGGGAACGGACACAAAATTCAAAGTTTCAAACTCTTGACCTTCAGATGTGACCTTGAACTTGAGTCGGCATGGTTCATTAATGAGTTCTGCACATCAGCTCACTGCAAAGAATATTAGATCAAAGTTTAATGAAAACCCTTCCAAGGGTAAAGGAGATATGGAAGGACACAACATTCCAAGTTTGAAACTCGTGACCTTCAGCTTTGACCGTGACCTTGAGTGAGCATGGTTCATTTATGGTTTGTGCACATCAGCTCACTGAGACAAATAATTGACAAAAAGTTAATGTAAATCTGTGAAAGGGTTCAGGAGATATGGAGCGGACAAGAAAGTGTTACGGACAGACAGATTGGACGGACAGACGGAGGTTATTCCTATAATCCCCGCTCCTCTTCGCGACGGGGGATTAACAACAATCTATGCACGCAGCAAAAACAAGAGTATTTATTTTTTTCTTTTCACCAGTAGAAATGCTCGGTTTTGCGTGAATTTGATATCCTTCGGCTTTTTCTATTTGAAAGCCCTTTAACGCTCTGCGTGCTGGGTATTTTGATTTCGCAGCAGACGACATTTTGAAATAGTTTTCTCATATTCCCGGAAAACAGGATTTAACACCTCAAGCAAACAGACAATTTACGTGAGATGTCGAGTCCTGTTTTGTGGAAAAAAGAAAAATGTCAACAATATGTCGTCTGCTGAATTCGCCTAGAGAGTGGTAAATGTTATAGTTTCAGGAAGGATTTGAATATTAAAGATGAATAAAAATGATGAATGAACAGAATAATTACCCGATTCAACTGAACAGATACGTATGATTATTTCTGGGGTTTGCAAGTTTTAGTAATAAAAAACCTCTAAACCCCACTTCATATAGAGAAAATGAGGTTTACAGGGTATACTAAAAAAATAGATCGCAGTTGCTCATTTGAGCCCCCCCCCCCCCCCCTCTTCCCCACTAAGTGAGGTGGGTTTTACGAGCACCCCAACCTATGTTAGGAGGATACATAAGAACAAGAGAACGATGATGGACCTGTATTACTCACCTAAGTATTATACCATTTAATGAGAATAAGACTTAAAATCATCAACGGTCTGACTAAGATTCACCTAGAAATCATCAAAACAAACATTTTGAGCAAGATTCATGAATCATGATCATTTCAGATTTTTGGCATCCCCATGTATACGTTTCCCATGGGGAGAAAATCCCAACGGGAAATATAAAAGAAAGGAAAAGTTGGGTATTTACACATGTCAAGAAGTTCAACATAGCAGTATTATGATCAAAATCAAAAACAAAATATTTTCCTATGGGGATTTTTTCCCCATGGGATTTATTTTCAGATAAAAAAACATCCATCAAGAAAACATGCCTATATAATTTTGACCCCCTTTAACCCCACATTTATATAGTAAAACTGGGGTTTTCAGGGGTAAGCATTATTTATAATCCCTTTACATAACACACTGGCCTAACAGCGATAAGAATAGCGCGGATAATTTCCTTAAATAACTATTTCACCGCCCCCGCCCATAGGGGCTGGAAGAAATATATGTGCTGCATGATGCTTCCACGCAGAGCTGAATCCGGCCCGCACACTAGTACTGGTAAACCGCTTAGAGGATCTAAGCCTGTCCAGGAACCGCGGTGCGAGGCGGACCGTCCATGCTAATATACCCTATTGGTTTCATTGGGCGACAGGGCATGAGATGTTATTTCATCTCAATGTCGGGTAAAAGTCCCACAAGATTGGAAGCAACGTCTCCAAAATGACCTTTACAGTGTTGACGGGGACGTTAAACCTCAAATCAAACAAACAAACAAATAACTATTTCATCTGGATTACCTACACGTCAGTAGACATCCGCACTGAAGCGCTATTCCTGTCGCTGTTAGGCCAGTGTGTTGTGTAAAGGAATTATCTATAACCAAGTTCAATAATATGTTTTACATCCCCTGCCAAGTTTTACTCCCTTTATTTATTGATCGCAATTATATCTTCACGAATAATTGAATTTCTGGGCATTTCCAGTGGGCAGGGTCTCCACTGGGATTTACTTACTCTCATTAGGTTATTCGAATTTTATGCAAAAAGGCTTAAATTCATTGCATAGATCAGTGAATGTGTTTCAGGTATAGAAGTAAGAAATCCAGGAATTTGTATTCAATTAAAATCCCCATGGTGAAACCGAAACCTGCATTTATCTTCAATATATCAGTTATGATAATCTTACTTTCCCATATATTTAAAATGTATAAGTGAGTGAGTTTTAGTTTTACGTCCCACCAACAGCTAAGGTCATACGGAGACGGGACCTCGGTTTAAAGACTCATCCGAAAGTCTGGAGAAGCCCGGGATCGATCCTGCGATCCCTGGTTTACAAGGCGAGTAGCGTAACCACTGCACCACGGAGGCTTCTTTAAAATGTATAAAACATAAAAAGTATACACACATATTTTATTTCAATAATATTGATTTTTTGTTGTTTTTCCCAAGGGAAATTGACCCCATGGGGAAAAACCCATGTGGATTTTTCCCATGGGATTATTTTAACTTAAGAAAATGGGCGTAAATCCTTTGTACAGAAAATAATATGAAACTACAAAGATATTTGCGATCAAAAATTATGCGAAAACATGTCCTTTTTTTTTTTTTTTTTTTTTTTTTCTTTCCAAAATTTCCATTACGAAAAAACGCCTATACGAATGTATTGATCGATTTTATTGACGCAAAAGGAAAATTTCCACGTAAAAAGCTGATATTTTGCTTAGTTTTGCTCAAAACATAGATTGCGGGGACTCGATAGAACCCCCTCGACGAGGCGGTTCTATCGAGTACCCACAATCTATGTTATTGAGCACAAATAAGAAAAATAATGCTTACCCCCGAAAACCCCAGTTTTACTATATAAAAGTGGGGTTAAAGGGGGTCAAAAATTATACAGGCATGCTTTCGTGATGGATGTTTTTTTTTTTTTTTTTATCTGAAAATAAATCCCATGGGGAAAAAATCCTCATAGGAAAATATTTTGTTTTTGATTTTGATCGTAATACTGCTATGTTGGACTTCTTGACATGTGTACATGTAAATACCTAACTTTTCCTTTCTTTTATATGCGATACGCCCCGTAACGTTACACGTATGACGTTCTTAACGACGTCGCGTTTACTTATGGCGGAATGTTGACATTTTTTGTTTAAAAAATTGTGAATAAAATGCGTTTTAAATGGCATATAATCTATAATAGATAGAATCTTGCATTTGTGCTCATGTATTACTGACTTACTCGTTGAAGATAAGGGATAAAATGTTCGGATTGTATCCCTTTTCCTCAGCTCGTTTAATAAATTCAATAATACATTAACATTCATGTAAGATCCCCTATATATGATATAAGAATATAATTAAATAATTAAATAAATAAATAAACTGATTTAAAAGTGACGAGAATATGTTTGCAATAATCACATTTACAAACACAGTATATATAGCGAAGGTGGGGTGCAAATGGATACTAATTATTTTTTCGGCATAGCCGTTTTGTTTTTGGTTTTGTCCATTTTTTTCGTTATTCCATTGGTCAACACAACCACATGTTCGAGGAGATGACCATTTCATTTGTCAATAATTTGCGTATAAAATAGTTACATTCAAGGAATACGACAGTTTACAGAAGCGTCCATTATATATGAGTTTCGCCCACCTCTAATTTAAAATCGGCTCGATATGAATGAAATACATGTAATCTTAAAAGGAAATAAGAATAAACAAAAACAGTTTTAATTGGTTACACCATTCTATTGTAATATTTGATTTGATATACTCAACCTTCGAAATGGAGTTATGTGATCTGTTGTGGGGCTATTGAGTTCTGTCCGCTCGATCATGGCAGACATCAAAAACTAAATCTGAACGAACGAACGAACGAACGAACTAACTAACGAGTTATGTGATCCTCCTCAACGTGAACAACTCAAGGAATACGACAGTTTACAGAAGCGTCCATTATATATGAGTTTCGCCCACCTCTAATTTAAAATCGGCTCGATATGAGTGAAATACATGTAATCTTAAAAGGAAATAAGAATAAACAAAAACAGTTTTAATTGGTTACACCATTCTATTGTAATATTTGATTTGATATACTCAACCTTCGAAATGGAGTTATGTGATCTGTTGTGAGGCTGTGTCCGCTCGATCATGGCAGACATCAAAAACTAAATCTGAACGAACGAACGAACGAACGAACTAACTAACGAGTTATTTGATCGTCAGCAACGTGAACAACTCTGTGTATACCTGTTTTTTTATCTTTTGACCTGCGAATGTAGAAAACGCAACAACTGTTGCTAAGCCAATCACTACTTTTGGCTCCCCGAGGCACCTACGTTTATGTACGTCGGTTGAGAGAAGGTGTACTGCGGAAAATTCAAAATCTGTAACCTTTACAAATTTGACTTTCCATTACCAAAACACGCCTACACAAATACATTGTAAACTTAACCGCCGAAAAAACGAAAATTTTATGAGGAACAAATGTGATATTTTTTCTTATTTCTGCCCACAATATAGAATGTGAGTGCTCGATAGAACCGCCTCATCGAGGCGGTTCTAACGAGTACCCACAATCTATATCTTAGAGCAGAAATAAGAAAGAAAATGTAAACCCCTGTATATCCCAGTTTTACTATTATAAAAGTGGGGTTCAAGGGGGTCAATATTATATAGGCGTGTTTTCGTGATGAAATCAACACGTTTAGAAAATTCTGAAAATTAGAATAGAATATCTACATGGGTTTTGGAGATATGGCGGTTTAAAGTTGGATATTTCCGAATATGGTCATTAAAGCTGTTAGTATTTTTATAAACAACAATAAAATTGTAAATGTAACAACATCATTACATAGGTATATTATCTAGGCACAGGTTTGCCAAATATCAACACATTAAGGTAAGACAATGAATGTTATTTTCTAGTTCAACGTCAAAATATGACAAACCTGTTGTTACATTTTTCGCTCGCCTGAACAACATTCACGAACAACCCATTTCCCGCGGGCATTGGTTTCCGCAAAAGTAACCATTTTATGTCAAACTTCTGTCTTTTCAAACCGTTTTAGTTAGGCCCACAAAAGGCATTTTTTGTTGTTGCGCCTGCTTCTGCTTGGGAATATAGGCGTGTAATTTTCCGTCCGTTTGTCTGTTTATCCGTTTATTCATCCGTCGGTGAACTTAAGTCCACCACAGGGACAGCCCAAAATGTTGACCCTATTATTTGTGTTCAAAACTCAAAAACAGTAAAAGATGAAGTGATCATTCATATTTATTATGCATATACTTAAGCTCTCATGCTCTTCAACTGAGGTCGTATTTTTCATCTTGCCCTTTGACTTTAACCTTACCCTAGAGAGGCGGGACACCGCCCTCTGCAATGTCATTTTTTTTCTCACGTGACAGCTGAATTGTTTGAATACACTTAACCAGGTCATAGCTACACAATTGTTACTCAATCACTATCGTAGCTCATATTTCAAAACAACATTCCAATTAAATCTACACGTGTACGCCTAGAAGCCTCCGTGGTGGAGTGGTTACGCTACTCGCCTTATAAACCAGGGGTCGCAGGACAGATCCCGGGCTTCTCCAGACTTTCAGATGAGTCTTTAAACCGAGGTTCCGTCTTCGTATGACATTAACTGTTGGTGGGACGTAAAACTCAAATACTCATTCATTCACTCACACGTGTACGCCGCATATCTTTTTTAAAGATAGTTCTTGTAATTACTATGCTATTGTTTATGGGTGCGGGTCAGGACCATCTCAATGTGGTGTTTCTTATGAGCACAAGTAATCTGCATCACGTGATGAACAACCCCTAACCCCACTTTATATAGACTGTGGTTTAAGGGGGTGAACACTATTTTTCTTATTTCTGCTCCAACACATAGGTTGTGCGTACTCGTTAGAACCGCCTCAATGAGGCGGTTCTAACGAGTACATACAACCTGTGTTTGCACTTTAAATAAGAAAAGTATTGTGGATTTTCATCTGAAAAATAGCCATGTAAAGCAAAAGACATCAAGAAAACACGCCTTTATAATTTTGAACCCCCCCCCCCCCCCTGGAACCCCACTTTTATATAGTTATACTGGGGTTTACAGGGGTAAACATATAAAAAGATCACAAATTTTCATCTTTAAATTTTCGTTTTTTTTTGTGTGGCTGTTTTTTTTTTTCGGCGGTAAAATTGACAATGCATTTATATTGGTGTATTTTCGTAATGTAACTCACTGTAGTCCGAGAAATGATGCGGTTCTAATAAGAAGACATTGTTTTATTACAGAAAATATGGATAGTTACATTTAGTCATTAAACTGAAGCGGCTCTAGTGAGAACACTTTTTGGCAGAAATAAGTCAAGAGCTGCCATCAGACAGCAAAGCTTGCCTGGGGAAGTATCTTTGAGGGCATAGGCATATGTGGAGGTACTGTCGGATAAACATGTGGACCTATATCTTTCATCATTCCAAAGATGAACTAAATCCGTCTCATAGTTTGAAAAATATGAAATCTAAAACTCTTTAAAATAAACTTTCTAAGTCCAAGACCTTGACCATGAGGTCATGGGCAGGATTGGGGAATTACTGAATAGCATTTTGGACTTAATCTTATCACCATACCAAGTATGGGCCAAATCTGTCATATGGTTGGGTAAATATGAGCTCATAAAATCACTGTAGCATTTTCTAAGTCCATGACCTTGACCTTGTGATCATGTACATGGGTGGGTGTATGGAGGAATAACATTTTGGACCCGATATATCATCATCATCTCAAATATGAACCAAAACCGTCATGCGGATAGGAAAACACTAGCTTTAAAAGAAAGGAAAAAACATTTAATAATTTTTAACGTTTAAGTCTGTGACCTTGACCTTTAGGCCATGGGCGTGGGTGTGGGTATTGCTGAATACATGTGTGCATATATCTATCATCATAACCAATTAAGAACCAAAATCACGGTATGGGTAGTTAAGAAAACGTTGACATAAAGATTTCTAAACCGACTTTAACATAAGAATTCAAGGTCCATGACCTTGACCCTTAGGTCAAGGGCATAAGCGAGGTATTGCTTATTAAACTTTTGTACCTATATCTATCATCACACCGAACAAGAACCAAATCTATCTTTTGGTTCGGGAAATATGAGCTCTTAAAAACTTTCATTACGATGACATATCCGTGCGAATTGGTGCATTTTAACGCATCTCCAAAATGGCCATTTGTCTGATGAAAACCCGTGATATTTTTCTTATAAATACTGCAAACATAGGTTGTGAGTGCTCGTAAGAGCCGCCTCATTTAGGCGGTTCTAACGAGTACACACAACCTATGTCTTGGAGCAAAAATAAGAAAAAATAATGTATATCGCCGTAAACCCCAGTTTTCTCTATGTAAAGTTGGGTATAGTGGGTCTTCATTTCATGGACTTGTTCATGTGATGGATGCCGATTAAAACACCGATGCCAAAGCTGACGCTGGGATAGTGCAAAAGCTTTTCATTGACTTCGTCCAGGCGAGCTAAAAATGATACTAAATGAGGCAGTGCATGACAAAACCTACAATAAGACAAGTGCGTCCAGCCAGGACTCAGATCAGCCTGCGCATCCATACAGTCTAACCAGAGACTTCTCTTGCTGCATGGAGATGCATTGGCCCTTAGCTATCCTTATAGCGTCCAACGAAGACTCTGATCAGACTGCGCGGATGCGCAGGCTGATCTGAGTCTTCGTTGGGCGCACATGTCTTACTGTAGGTTTTGTCATGCGCTGGCTCAAATTTTAGTCAGGGAAATGTAATTTTGAAGATATAAACGAAAGCATTATCTCACATGGCTATCTATGTAAGCCTAATCAATTTTGCATGCACAAGTTTACAGTTGTACAAAATTGACGAAGTTCCAATTTGTTGGCAGCATGTTGGATTATTGCTTTATCGTACTGTTGTATAAAAGTTTCACAGTTGTTTGTCATGGTGTTTGGCATTGTCAAACAGAAGCGTTCTAAAACTGTCGTAGACAATCCCTGTAACAAAACAAAGCGTTAGTGCACATATTATTTGAGCCTGGTACATTACGCAAACACGCCTATACAAATACATTGCCACCTTTATCGCCGAAAAAATGAAAATTTTATGATGAAAAATTGTGATATTTTTCTTATTTCTGCTCCAAATATAGATTGTGGGCACTCGTTAGAACCGCCTCATTGAGGCGGTTCTAACGAGTACCCACAGTCTATATTTTAGATCAGAAATAAGAAAAATAAGGTATACCCCCGGAAACCCCAGTTTTACTATATAAAAGTGGGGTTCAAGGGAGTCTAAATTATATAGGCGTGTTTTCGTGATGGCTGGAAAACCTCGGGGGTTGAAACAAGGCATGATTCAAAGCGGCCTTTTTTTGGCTATATAAAGATAAGCTGAAGAATCTTGAATTTCGAAATGCAAGATCTAGATCTTTGTCTTATTGGTACTTTAAACATTGGTTGTTGGTGCTCGTTATAATCTATGTCTAAGAGAAGAAATAAGAAAAAGAGGCCTATACGCTCGCCAAATTCCAAGTGTGAAATTTCTTCATCACATAGAGAATCCGTATATAACTTTGTTTCAATCATCTCAACAGTTAAAGTGGAACAGAAGATACAAATACTGAATCTGAGCCATCCAAGACAAAGGTCAATTAATGACCTTGACCTTTAAAATTGAAAAAAAATATTATATATCCAGCTGATTCCAAATATCAATTCTGGTGCCACAGGCAAATGAAACAGAGTTACAAACATCCACTGCTTGCTTTTTTCCCATTCAAAGGTTTAAGTATTGATGTTAGGTCATGCAAAAGGTCAAACGAAGGTCACAATTTGAACAAACTTTTGTGGGAAAGGAACTGTCCTTTTGGCTTTTCGCTATTGATGTTGCCATTAGGGTCTAGTTGTTTCATGTTCGCATCACGAAAACACGCCTATATAATTTTGACCCCCTTAAACCCCACCTTTATATAGTAAAACTGGGGTTTACAGGGGTAAACCTTATTTTTCTTATTTCTGCTCCATACTATAGACTGTGGGTACTCGTTAGAACCGCCTCGATGAGGCGGTTCTAACGAGTACCCACAATCTATAGTTTGGAGCAGAAATAAGAAATATATAACAAGTTTTCATCTCAAAATGTTCGTGTTTTTTTTCGGCGGTAAAGTTTACAATGCATTTGAAAAGGCGTGTTTTCGTAATGTGTGTCTTTCCCTTTTGTGTCTTTGATGAGAGGTGTGGGTTGATTGGATCGATTCCTGATTATTGCCATCACTTCTATTTTGGTAGGGCCCGGGTTTCCGATGCTGCATACTAAGTTTCAAAGTCATTTTGCCATTTGGTATTTCAGAAGAAGATTTTTTTTAATCAGTAAATGACCTTAACCTTTGGAATTTGTAAACTTCCATTTAGCTAATTGCAAATATTAACTCTGATGCCATAGGCTACACTAGAATCAGAAAAATCCACTGTTTTGTCTTTTTCCATACAAATGTCCATCACGATAACAAGTCCGTGAAACGAAGACCCCCTAAACCCCACTTTATATAGAGAAAAGTGGGGTTTAAGGGGATATACATCATCTGCCTTATTTTTGCTCAAAAACATAGATTGTGGGTACTCGTTAGAACCGCCTCATTGAGGCGGTTCTAACGATCACCAACAATCAATGTTGAAAGCAGAAATAAGAAATATGTTATAATTTGTAAGTAATATTTGTCATTTCTGACACCATGTTGGACGTCATTATTACACGCGGACATGTTTTCCTTATGCTAAGTGACCAATCTTGCGCTCGGAGATGTTGCACTGGCCTTCATGCGGACTAAACAAATTATTTGTCTAAATCGAGAAAGAAGTAAGGGCGACGATTGCGGACGCGTAAAATCGATTTAAGGCCCCAGTGAAATTCTTTTCACTGACCGTTCCAAGGGGGTTTTCTGTTGCGGTTTAATTCTTGTGTGATTTTTTATCTTTGGATGGTGTATGGCTTATATATTTTGTTTTGGATATCCAACTGGCCATTTGTGGGAAAGTAACTGTCTATTTGGCTTTCCGCAGTTAGTGTTTCCGTTAGGTTATAGTTATTTGATGTAGCCTGTAGCACGGTATGTTACAACGCATAATGTAGTAATGTAGTAATTTCTTCATTTTGAAATTTTTACTACATTATGCGTTGGCATAGTCGACGCGAAATGAAATAAAATGTCGTTTTTACTTCATTATGCGTCGATACTAAGAGGTTTGAGCAAAATGAAAGAATTATTTCATTTTGCGGCGATGGGTGGCATACTTAATTTTACTTCATTATGCGTCAACAGTTTGTTTGTTTGATTTGAGGTTTAACGTTCCCGTCAAGACTATTTAGGTCATTTTGGAGACATTGCTTCAAATTTTATGGGACTTTTACCCGATATTGAGATGAAATGACATCTCAATCGCTGCCGTCCAATTAAAAGCAATAGGGTTTATATGCATGGATGGGCCGACTCGCAGCAGTTTTCCTGGACAGGCTTAGACCTTCTAAGCAGATTACGAGGACTCATGTACGGGCGGTATCAGCTCTGCGTGGAAGCATCGTGCAGCCCATCTATTTATACCCCCGGCATACGAAGTATGCAAGGGGGTATATAGTTTTTGTCCATTCTGTCTGTCTGTCTGTCTGTCTGTCTGCCTGTCTGTCTTTTGTTTGATTTGTTTGATTTGAGGTTTAACGTCCCCGTCAACACTATTTAGGTCATTTTGGAGACGTTGCTTCCAATTTCATGGGACTTTTACCCGACATTGAGATGCCGCCCAATAAAACCAATAGGGTTTATATACATGGACTTTTGTGTGCACTACACGATCATGTGTTGAGCCTTAAAACACAAATGAGGGAAAGACATCAGGCATGAGACCAAAATAGCGCAAGGCGTACGATTTTAATTCTACTGGCTTAATCAAATACAATGAAATTCCACTATTAAGACCACCTAAAATTAATACAAATTTTGTTTTTAAAGCATATTTGGAAGGTTAAAGCTACATTTTCTTTGTGATTTTGACCTTCAGTGTGCTTTTGTGGAAGACCGTCTTTTGGACTGTTCAACTGTGGTCTTAAAGACCACTTTTGAACCGTCTCAAATGTGGTCTTAATTGTAGGAATTTAACTGTATTGCTTCCTAAGTCTTTTCGAAGACAGCTATGTTCTACCATCATTACTTCATTATGCGTCGATATGGTGCATATCAACGCGAAATGAAATAATTTTTTTTTACTTCATTTCGCGTCGACTATGCCAACGCATAATGTAGTAAAAAAATCAAAATGAAAAAAATACTACATTACTACATTATGCATTGTATCAACGGTAGCATCAGAATTGATATTTGTGTTTCCGTTAGGGTCTAGATATTTCATTTTGCCTTCCTTTCCCTTTGGTGTCTCTGATCGGAGCTGTGGGTTAATTATTTCGATTCCTGATTCATTTCCTTGAATTCTATTTTGCCGTTGACATACAACAGATCAAGATCACTCAAAATTCATCATTTGACCAAACTTGGTAGGGCCGAAGTCCCCAGTGGTGCACAAGTAATTTGTTTCAATCAGTTTAAGTAGAGAGAACATAAAAATATTTAATATGAGCCATCCTGACCAATTGTCAGTAAATGACTTGACTTTTGAATTGTATAAACTTTCTTTTAGCTAATTGCAAAATAGAAGTGAAGGCAATGATAGTGAAGGCAATGATCAGGAATCGATACAGTAAACCCACAGCTCCCACCAGAGACACCAAAAGGAAAGAAACACAAACATGAAATAACTATACCCTAATGGAAACACAAATATCAATTCTGATCTTACAGGCTACATCAGAATCAGAAAAACAAAACCCATTGCTTTGCCTTTATCTTTAGTGCCCAAATTTGTCCTAGAATAGGTCACCCAAAGGTCATCATTTGCATAGAATCGGTAGGGCCTGAGTCCCCTGTGCTGCCCACCAAGTTTCAAGGTAACCCGCCTTTTGGATTGGAAAAGGTTTTTACCAAATACAGGTACGGCGGCCATCTTGGTCAGTGACACCAATTTCAAGAATTAGTTTTCATTTTCGCATCCCATCGAAGCTTCAGGTAAGTCCAGCAGTTTACTGCAGAAGAAGACAGAAGTACTGAATATGTGTCATTCAGAACAAAGGTCAGTAAATGACCTCGGTATTTGGAACTGATAAAATAGAAGTGAAGGTAATGATCAGGAATCGATATAATTAACACATACCTCCCATGGATGGATGTGGATGTGAATGCAAGCACGGGGTCTCGTTAACAAAATAATTTGTTTTATTTAACTGACTATCTGATAGGTAAATGTGATAAGTGTACGTGTGAAATCGGGTTTAACGTCGCTTTCAACAATTTTTCAGTCATATCACGACGGTGTCTGGTTGCGACAGGGAGCTCAATGCTCACTTTTATAGTGCTGCCTCACTGAAGTATCATGTCCCAGATACATTACATGATACCACACCCAGTCACATTATCCTGACACTGGGTCGACCAGTCCTAGCTCTACCCCATAAATCTGAGTGCCAAGCGAGGAGCAGCTAGTACCATTTTTAACGACTTTGGTATGTCGCGGCCCGGGATCGAACCCGTGACCTCCCGTTCTCCGAAGTAAATGTGATAAGAAAAAGATTTTTAAAGTTTTTTTTTTTTTTCATATATGGACATGACGGCCATCTTAGTCATGTGACTCCAATACCACTTATTAAATTAGTTGAATGAGGTTCCTTCGAAGAAGATTTTAAAGTTTTTTTTATATATGGACATTACGGCCATCTTAGTTATGTGAGTCCAATACCACTAATTAATTTCCATTGCCTCATCCCATACATACCCCACATGGTTTCAATCAGCCCGGCATAAATGACATTGACCTTTGAAATTGATACAATACGACTTAGCTGATTGCAAATATCAATTCTGATGCCATAAACTACTTTGGGTTGACGCGTCGTTAAACACGAAATCATCATCATCAATGCCATAAACTACAAAGAAGCGGCAAAAATCCACTGCTTTGCCTTTATTTCCCTAACAAATGCTTAAATAACCATTTTTTTTTTAATATTTTGGTATAGGGGCCATCTTTTCATGTAATATAGACCATTCGATCAAGGTGTCATTCCCATATTGTAAGAAGGTTGCAAATGTGTTTTTTTTTTGTTTTTTTTTTGTTTTGTTTTTTGAAATTGGTCCAGCATTGTACAGAAAATGTTGGCAAGCGAAATGTCATAAAAAGACATTGATTTTTTTTTTGGTCGGCGCCTGCCCTTCCAAACCCCATGTTTTTTACATACCGTGCACAATATATACTATATCTACATTATATTCATGTTACCGTTGATAGAGGTATGAATATGTTAACCGACGTATTTATGTGTGTGTGTGTGTGTGTGTGTGTGTGTGTGTGTGCGCGCGCGCGCGCTTCGATACGTTACTGGTATTATATCTTGATTTATTTGCTTTGGAACAGTAAGTTGGTCTGAGTGTATGTAGATAGGTTTTGATTTGTTTGATTTGTGGTTTAACGTCCCCGTCAACACAGTATATGGCATTTTGGAGACGTTGCTTACAATTTTGTGTGACTTTTACCCGACATTGAGATGAAATGACATCTCAAACCCTGTCGCCTAATGAAACCAAGAGGGTTTATAATCATGGGCGGTCCACCTCGCACCGCGGTTCCTTTACAGGCTTAGATCCTCTAAGCGGTTTACCAGTACTAGTGTGCGGACGATTTCAGGTCTGCGTTGAAGCATCATGCAGCCCATCTATTTCTTCAAGCCACGTATGTAGGTAGGTAGGTCGACCTGGTACATTTTGCTAGTAGGTAGTTGGATATATGGTTGATTATACAATGTAATTAGGTCCACATTATTGGTAGGTAAATGGTGTTTTAGCTTATAAACTTAATGGTACTAAATTTTAAGAAGAAAAAAAATAAATGGATTTAAGAATGTAGGCAGGTCTTTTGGGCAGATAGGCTTGTGGTAACTAGGGCGGCTCCATCGGCCAGTATGCATGGCCATACTCAGGCATAGTGATATTGGTAAAGGAATTTGACCTTTGGCGTCCATATGTCATAAATGTTGGTCGACCTGCAAGCGAAATGACCTTAGGCCGATGTCATAAAAAGACTTTGACGTTTGGCGTTCATAGACATTGATTAAGTACCTACCATTATGTAATAGACCAGAATAGTTTTTAAAAATGCATAGTTTTACTTTTTCCCCCAGTTGCAAAGCCTACAAAACCAAATTTGACCTTACCTTAAATTGGTCAAGGTTGGCATTCGGTTATAATTTTTTGCCAACATAGTAAAACTAAGTTACCTGATGCTTAATTTCCATGTTTCAAAGCAATTGGCCTAAAGGTTCTCGGGAAGAAGATTCTTCTAAGGTTTTTACCAAACATGAGGCAACAATTCTATCAAATTTTCGTCCCCCAGTTATGAGATGATTGCATTTAAAATAGTTTTTAAAATTTTAAATTGGCCCACATGTTTCCTTTGAAATGTTGATGAATTTGCAATCCAAGCGACCGCGGACCAAGATCGCCGAATGACCTTGATCGTTTGTATCTTCTCTCATGCCGGAGACCACAATAGTTTTCAGATTAAACAACAATGCATTGTTTTACCTTTTCCATTGCACTACGATAACACACCCGTGCGACATAGTGCATTTTTCACATCTCCAAAATGGCTACTTTTCTGAAGAAAATCCGTGATATTTTTCTTTATAAATACTGCAAACATAGGTTGTGGATGCTCGTTAGAACCGCCTCATTGAGGCGATTCTAACGAGTAGCCACAACCTATGTTTTGGAGCAGAAATAAGAAAAATAAGGTATACCCCCGTTAACCCCAGATTTCTCTATATAAAGTGGGGTTTAGGGGGTATTCACTTCACGGACTTGTTCACGTGATGGAAATACCCTTAGAAACCAAATTTGTCAGTGCACTAAAAAGGTCAAGATCAATCTAGGGTCAACATGTATGCAAACTTGGTAGTACTCGGTCATCTAATTTTACATAACAAGTTTTAAAACAACTGGCCTTGTGGTTCTTTAAAAGACAATTTTGAGGTTTTTTCTATATGTGGGCATGGTGGCCATCTTGGTTATGTGATCTGGAAAATAGAAGTGAAGGCAATGACCAGGATTCAATGCAATAACTACACGGCATCTAAGGGCATGCTAATTAATTTTTGTTCCCAACTCTCAGAAGGCTGAATATGAAATTTAATTGAAATTGGCCAAGTAGTTTTAGAAAAAGTGTATGTTGAAAGTTTGAGGCTTTTATCATATGTGGGCATGGTGGCCATCTTGGTTATGTGATCTGAAAAATAGAAGTGAAGGCAATGATCAGGAATCAATGCAATAACTACACACCTTCCATCCAAGGGATCTAAGGTTATGCTAACTAATTTTCGTTACCAACCCTCAGAAGGCTGCATATGGAATGTAATTGAAATTGGCCAAGTAGTTTCAGAAAAAGTGTATGTTGAAATGTCAATAGACCTGAAAATATACAAAAAGATGCCAAGGAAAAGACAAAATCAAAGATTACAGCCCACCAATGGCACCAACATTACGAAAACACGCCTATACCGATACATTGTAAACTTTACCACCGAAAAAATGAAGATTTAAAGATAAAAATGTGATATTTTTCTTATTTCTGCTCAAAGTATAGATTGTAGGTGCTCGTAAGAACCGCCTCATGGAGGCGGTTCTAACGGGTACCCACAATCTATATTTTAGGGCAGAAATGAGAAAATAAGGTATACCCCGGTAAATCCCAGTTTTACTATATAAAAGTGGGGTTGAAGTGGGTCAAAATTATATAGGCATGTTTTCGTGATGGAGGCAGAGTAACTTATAATGAAGAAAACAATACTACTATTACTACTACTTATAATAATAAACTAATCAAAAACAACAAAGCAAACGGCTCCCTCTTCCCCAAAAGAGAAAAATAAGTGAGCTTTATCCAAGGCAACCAAGTGACTTTGAGCTTCCGCAATGCTAGACGTTCATTTTGCATGATGCTTCCACGCAGAGCTGAAACCAATCGCACATGAGTACTGGCCTGCAAAAATACCTTAATAGTAATGACGGGGACGGTAAGCCTCAAACAACACAAACAAAAATCATGTCGCAGACCGCAATTGTTTGCTAAAAGTACATTATTTTACATTTTCCCCGTTAAAAGCCTAAAGAATCAAATTTGACCTTGCCGTAAAACCGTGAAATGAGTCAAGTTCAAAATAGAGTCATTATTTCTGCAAACTTAGTAGTACTACGTCATACAAGTCAAAACTGAATTTTTCGGAAACTATTGCAGCCTTTGGTCACTTTTGTTTAAATGAGTCAAGTTAAAAATGGGTCATAATTTCTGCAAATTTGGTAGTACTACGGCAAAAAAGTCAAAATTGTATTTTTTGGAAACTATTGCAGCCTTTGGTCATTTTTGTTTAAATGAGTCAAGTTCAAAATATGGTCATAATTTCTGCACACTTGGTAGTACTACGGCAAAAAAGCTAAAACTGTATTTTTCGGAAAGTATTGCAGCCTTTGGTCATTTTTTTTTAAATGAGTCAAGTTCAAAATATGGTCATAATTTCTGCACACTTGGTAGTACTACGGCAAAAAAGCTAAAACTGTATTTTCGGAAAGTATTGCAGCCTTTGGTCATTTTTGTTTAAATGAGTCAAGTTCAAAATAGGGTCATAATTTCTGCAAATTTGGTAGTACTACGGCAAAAAAGCTAAAACTGTATTTTTCGGAAAGTATTGCAGCCTTTGGTCATTTTTGTTTAAATGAGTCAAGTTCAAAATAGGGTCATACTTTCTGCAAATTTGGTAGTACTACGGCAAAAAAGCTAAAACTGTATTTTTCGGAAAGTATTGCAGCCTTTGGTCATTTTTGTTTAAATGAGTCAAGTTCAAAATAGGGTCATACTTTCTGCAAATTTGGTAGTACTACGGCAAAAAAGCTAAAACTGTATTTTTCGGAAAGTATTGCAGCCTTTGGTCATTTTTGTTTAAATGAGTCAAGTTCAAAATAGGGTCATAATTTTTGCAAATTTGGTAGTACTACGGCATAAAGTTAAAGCTGTATTTTTCGGAAACTATTGCAGCCTTTGGTCATTTTTTGTTTTTGGTCATTGTTTTTAATTATTATTATTATTATTATTATTATTATTATTAGTAGTAGTAGTAGTAGTAGTAGTAGTAGTAGTAGTAGTATTGTTTTCCTCATTATTAGTTACTCTGCCTCTTGGTGCTATTGGTGGACTGTAATCTATTGGCGTCTCTGATGGGAGCTGTGGGTTAATTGTATCGATTCCTGATCATTGCATCCACATCTATTTTGATCTGAAAATTGATAATCGCAATCAGCTAAATGAGTGAATAAAACATCATGAGTACTCAAGGTCAGTATCATTCTTTGACCTTGGCCCTAGGTCATTAGGAAGGAAAGAAAATTAAAAGGGGGTCTTTCATTTGTGCCCATGCTTGTTTTTTCTTTAAACTTTGTATATTCATAACTCAGCATATACAACCTATAAAAATGTATTGAATAAATTATATAAATCAAAATAGGACTCAGGAGGCCACTCTAACTGACTCCCTCCATTAGCTGGTGTCTGTCTCTAAATAAGTGCGTCTTAAATCTTCTGTTTTATTTAGTTTCAAGATCTGTGTACTGGATTGAATGCAGAACTCCATAGGCATTCCTTTGATACTAAAAAACCTTTTGAATTAATTAAAGTTTTCATTTTCTGATAAAAGAATTATCAAAAATCTCATTTTTTAATTAAAATTTAAAAAAATATCAAAATTCAATCCCTAAGATAAATATGTTCTAGTCTTTGTCAAGATTTCATTTTGCTAGGAAAACTTGCCATATGTATCTTCTTTAGCTATGCCAAATTTCATAAAAATCCGAAACCGGTAACACTGTAGTTTTACACCTTTAATGGATGTAAGTCGTTTCTGCAAAATTTACTATTTTATTGAAATCATCAAAGAACCTTACAAAAGGGCAATTCGTAACACTTACGTAATTAAAATGAGATTATACAAATCAAAATGAATATATATTGAGCTGATCTAGCTTAGAAACTATTAGAATATCATGAATTTCTGATATTTTCCTTTCATTTATACACTAAGATCTATCCAAAATAGTAGATAGTAAAACACTAAATCAAAAGGTATTCTAATCAACAAATAAGGCTTAACAACATATATTGTTTTTTATTAGCAGCAAAATTATTGTGAACATGTGCAACCTTATTTAATGACTTTGCATAAGTCATGCTACTCAAATAGGTGTAAGGCAAGGAGATCCATTATTTTCATTTCCATACCAAGCTGGTATCAAGGACGCAATGGTCAGTGGTTTGTTGTTACTAGTAAAATAGTTTTGTTGGTAAATCCATGGCCAGATTAAGCTTTAGATATACTCTGTCTTTATGAACGCTGGATTATTATCCTAACAAAAAAGTTACAGTAATTATTGTTTAGTATTTTCAAAAATCGAAATGTCACCGGTATTGAGTTTCTGTTGCAAAAGATATCATTGATGGATGAGGCACAGACTATTTGGTGTAAACAAAGCTGTTCCATGACCTTGAGAAATTTTGCTATTAGACAGGGAGAGAAACAGTTTCCTTCCTTATAGTACACATGCATAAATATTTCTCTTTTCTGCATTAGTATTTTGATTGTTGACGTTTCTTTAGTGTCTTATTTTTTTCTATTTACTTTGTCAATATAGTGGTTAATTTATCGGAAGCGAGCTTTTAGTATTTTTTTCTTGTTGTAAAACTTTCAACCACTTCTTGAATGTTTCTGCTGAATGCAAGTTCACTGTTGTTTTTTTTTTTAAGCACTGCTCTTGCTTGCTTTAGGTTTATTAATAATTACCAGTACATTTCTGTGTAATGTATCTCTCAGCTTAGAAAGAGCATTGTAATGTTTGGACAGAAAAAAGCATCACAATGTATTAACTGAAAATAATTTAAAATCCGATGAGTAATGCGATAACTACTCACAGATTGAATAATTATTATCAGCAGTTTAAGTGCTTCTTGGTATCTTACATATTGTGATTTGTAATTACTGCAACAACTGCTGAGTAAATGAAGTGAAAGACCTATACAAATATATAGACAACACAATCATGATCACATAAGTTTTGGAACACTGACAAATGTACGACCATGTGAATTCTAAAAGCAAATTCAAATGGCTTTGGAATACAGCTTCAGGAAGCCGTTTGATTTCGTTCATAGGGGCTATACAAAAAAAGATACATTGGGTAGTGCCTATGCAGATACAAATTCTGAAAACTTAATGTCGAGGAAAAGTAATTTCAAGCTTTATTGATTTTCCCTAGAGTAAACCTTTCTTTTTAAATGTGCAGTTAGGGTTAAATAAACAAACAACAGTTTGACTTGAGAGTCATTTATCTCGAGTCGGATAACAAATCTCGCAAAATCTGAAGCAACATCTAAAGTGACTGGTATGTTGTTGATTTGAATGTTAAATCTAAACATCACCTTAGCACCATTACCAAATTAGACAAGAAAGACAGAAAGAAAACTGTACACATGATTACATGGGTGCATTTGATGACGTTTGTCATCAAAACCTTTGCGGTATAGTTCTGTAGACAAAATGGTTTGTTCCATAGGGGGCAACTTTTCCGAAATGGGTGTTTTGAAATAATACTTATAATTATGCTATGAACTACTTACACAAACCATACTATACTATAGCCATCCAAACTGTAAGCAATAGTAAAGTATTATTAAACAGCATGACCAAAACATGATAATCATATAATTTCACATTTTGCTGAATCAGGACTATCAGTATTCAGTCTGATAAAGCACAATGTTACCGGTCCTCAATTTCCATCAAAATTCATCAACATGTTCCTAAGATATGTGGGTAGTTTTTATGCTAAAATGGTGTCTTGACAAAAATTGGAACATGGTAAAAATGCATAAAAAATTTTAATGAATACAAAAATAGGAGCTGAAATATGGGGACACCATCAAAGAAAACTGAATGCACAGCCACTATTACTAGACATATGAGGTAATTCATAGTATCAACTAACTCACCAATTATGGCTTTGATTCATAAAACATAGCAGCATTAGATATATGAAACTCTGAATACTGTAGACAAGTTTATATGAGAGTACTCTCTGTTGTGATAGTGACTTCATAAAATATGTAATAAATTTACTACGGAAATAAAATTTAAAAGTGAATGCATCGTAATTATAATGGTTATACTCAAGGCAATTATTGTGCATAATTTCATCAAAATCCAAGCGTGGGCAGAAACCAATGCAAATTTCCTATACCTTGAAAGACCCCCTTTATTTTCCTCAGAAAACACTGGGCCATTTGTAACCAGATTTAATATAAACGCCTTAAGGAACAAGAAAATGACAACTATAAATATGAGTTTGGTCACATGAACAACATGGTCGCTATGCTCATCTAAGGTGAAAGCCCTTAGAAAATCGTCTCCCAAACCTGAGGGCTAATTGTCATGAAAATTGGTATGTAGCATTGGGGACTCGGGCTTATCATAGTTTGTTCACATGACGACCCACGGATGACCCTTGACCTATTTTACGCCAAGGTCAAATTTGGTCACATATAAGTTTGCATGGGGAAAAAACTGACCTTGACTTATTTTATGCCAGGGTCATAGATTTTTGTATGAGGAAATGTCATCTCAATGTATTGTTAAGAAATGGATGCATTTTGTGATCTGGAGATAGGTAGATACAGTTAGCTAAAGAAGTGAATTAAACTACACGAGCATTCACGGTCAAAGGACATTTATATATGGTTTAAACAGGAACAACTAGGACATTTGTAACCATCTTTTCATCAGAAAGCCTTTACGAACAAGATTTTTTTTGTATTGGAGTTTAACGACCCAGTCAACACGATTTTAGGTCATTTTAGAGCCAGTCAGTTTAACTATCCACACTTTTCCTGGGCATGCGTATACGTAAGCGGATAGCCAGTACAGTGCACATTATTTCGCCAGAAACTGACAACTGCCCTTCTTGAATCAGCGGGAGGGAGAGAATGACCGTAGAAAAGATTTCATGATCAATCTTCACGAAATAATGTTGCCGACCCCGGTTGGTATCGAACCCGCGTACTCCTGATCACCAGTCAGACGCGCATCCGACTGAGCTACCGAGGCCGGCTGGGAACAAGGAAATGAAAATTAAAATCAATATGAGTTTGGTCATATGACCGATATGGCCACCATGCCAATATAAGGTAAAAAAAAAACGTTCAGAAATCGTTTTCTCCAGAACGAGTTTGTTGATTTTCCTGAAAGATCGTATGTAGCATTCGGGACACGAGCCAATCATAGATTTTTGGTATTATCACTCGTGGCACCGCACTCTTGAAAATACAGGTTTCGGTGTTCATTCGATGATATAAAATTCGATCTTACACTGACCAAATAAAATATCCTCTATTTACAGCCCCTATTTTGCAAAGGGGGAAACCTTAGATTGTAACAAAGGTGATCATTGTTTCTGTATTCTCGCTCATACGTATCGATTTTGGGAACTTGATAGAACCGCCTCATTGAGGATATTCTAACGAGCACTTTTAATCTATGTTTGGACACACATAAGAATTGGATTATTATTTTATCTGAAAAGTAATTGTTCTAGAGCTGGTAAACACATATCACAAGAATATGTTGTCGTAATTTTAAATCCAAGTTAAGTCATAAGTATACATACTCCATAAAGCAATATATTTAAATCCAGCAAACTCATCACGGTTCCACACAGTACACACGTGTCACTATTACCTGAAAGAAATTACAAAGGGCAAAACTGTGATATAGCGTTAATATAATTCTTCATTGGCGAACCGTATAGATATGTTTCATTTCTATGTATAAAACTGATATTTAGTACCGCGTGGTGGAGATAGAACATCTCCTACTTCGTCAAAGTACAGGTTCTATTTTCAGCTCATCTCATCCGGGGGCTCAAATGAGCTATTGTGAGTCGACTCTTCGGCGTCCGCCACAAATTCAAATGTCTCTTATACCAGATGACCAATCCTGTTCAATGGCATTCTGGTTGACATGGCAACACAAAACCCCAAACGATTTATAATAGGGGAAAAATAAAAAAAAAATCTTCTCTGAAACCATACTGTCCAGTTATTTAGTATGTAGCAATGTTATGAAATAGAAGTGTTGGCAATTAACCCACACATCAGAGACACCAAAAAAAAAAGTAACCGCCTTAGAGCGGTCAGTGAAAAGAATTTCACTCACTGGAGGGTGGGGATGGGGAGCGGGGGAGGGCTTAAATCGATTTTACGCGGCCGTAATCCTCGCCCTTACTTCCGTCGCGATTTATGTGTTCACTCTAGATGCAAGCTTTCTTACTCATCAGTGCAACATATCCGAGAACACAAAAAATAAAATAACCACAGCGATGAACCAACGACGAGAACTCGACAGCAAGAAATCACTGAAATGCTGGAGCTAAAGAAAACCAACAGTTTGACTCCGATGGGCCTGACCAGAGACAGAGCATAAAGTACCAACCAAATTACATAAAATTTATATTAAGTGTTAATTCTAAGTAACTATTTTCTTTTGTTTGTTTTTTCGGGATTATGATAAATTCTCTCAGCAATGGAAGCGACTTTTCGTCTTTACAACCTTAGTGGAGACACAATTAGGGATAAATAAATTGTGCTTTGACTGCGATTCGAACCCACGCACAAATGCGGCGACGTCGCCTAGCACTGCAGTGGCCGACGTCCTTAACCACTGCGCCACCTGACGTCCTTAACCACTGCGCCACAGTGGCGCAGTGGTTAAGGACGTCGGCCACTGCAGTGCTAGGCGACGTCGCCGCATTTGTGCGTGGGTTCGAATATCAGTCAAATTCTAAGTAAGCCTTTACGCTGGAATCGTCGCAGAATTTGAAGCCAGACCCCCGCCCCCGATATGCAAATAAAGAGGAAAGCAGTTTAGTTATCAACCGTGATTGGGTAAACTACCATGTAGTCTGTCGCATAACATATAGGTTGTACCCAATTCTTTCATATCGAAGAATAACTTTACGATTTATTTTGTTTGTTTGATTTTAGGTTTGACGTCCCCGTCAACACTGTAAAAGTCATTTTGGAGACGTTGCTTCCAATTTTGTGGGACTTTTAACCGACCTTGAGATGAAATGACATCTCAAGCCCTGCCACCCAATGAAACCAATATGGTTTATTAGCATGGCCGCCCGTCGAAAATAGAATTCGTCTCGCACCGCTTTGCTTGGGCAGGCTTTGATCCTCTAAGCTATTTACCAGTACTGGTGTGCGGGTCGGTTTCAGCTCTGCGTGGAAGCATCATGAAGCCCATCTGTTTCTTCAAGCCCCAATGGGCGGGGACCGCTTTACGAAATTGGAATCGGAGGTCAGTGCAAGTATATATTTTTTTCTGAATGTATGTACATGTACAAAGTCACCATATAATTCGGAGACCTTGTTGCAGAAAACTTTGGATTATAAAACTAAATCGGAATTGCGTCTATAAAACTTAGGAAAGGCTTTGCGTAGTTTATGATACCGATAGAAATAGAGTGAATAGAAGTGAAGGCAATAATCATGAGGCCCAAAAAACGGGGCCTCGGTATCAGAAGAATTCGCTGTATTTAACTGAAATTCTGTGGTGGGGGAGGGGTTGAATTCCACTGATCAAACCATCGAAATAGGTATTGTCAATATTAAATGAATCAGCCAGATATCTAGACATCGAGCTAAAGGATGATTTATTGAATACCTACAATACCTATTTCGATGGTTTGCCATTTTGTGGGAAAGTAACTGTCCTTTTGACTTTCCGCTATTGATGTTTCAATTGGGGTGTGTTGTTTCATGTTTGTGTTTCTTTCCCTTTGGTGTCTCTGATGGGAGCTGTGGGTTGATTGTATCGATTTCTGATCATTGCCTCCACTTCTATTTTGATCAGTCAAATTTACCCCAAGAACTATCAAAATCTACGCAAAACCGCGCCCTTACTTCCGTCGCGATTTAGACAAATAATTTGCTCAGTCCGCATGACGAGCTCCTAAATCATCATTGCCACATTTCAGAAAACACAAAAATCAAACAACCCATTACGAAAACACGCCTGTACAAATACATTGAAACTTTTATCGCCGAAAAAATGAAATTTTTACGATGAAAAGTGTTATATTTTTTTTTATTTCTGCTCAAAATATAAAGTGTGGGTACTTGTTAGAACCGGCTCATCAAGGCGGTTCTAATGAGTACCCACAATTTATATTTTAGAGAAAAATAAGCAAAAATAAGGTTAACCCCTGCAAACCCAAGTTTTACTATATAAAAGTGGGGTTCAAGGGGGTCAAAATTATATAGGCGTGTTTTCATGATGCAGAAAAAGTCGTATGACCACACGTGTAATAACACTTCGGCGGGATTAAGTAACTACATGACGACGTCCATGCCAACAATGCATTTCTGTGGAAAAAATTATCAATACGAAAACACGCCTATACAAATACACTGCCACATTTATCGCCGAAAAAAATGAAAATTTTAAGACGAAAAATTGTGATATTTTTCTTATTTCTGCTCAAAATATAGATTATGGACACTCGTTAGAACCGCCTCATCGAGGCGGTTCTAGCCAGTACCCACACTCTATATCTTAGAGCAGAAATAAGAAAAATAAGGTTTACCTCTGTAAGCCCCAGTTTTACTATATAAAACTGGGGTTCAAGGGGGGTCAGAATTATATAGGCGTGTTTTCATGATGCAAATTCAAAGGCGAGAAAATCCAATTTAAAGTGGTCATTTGATAAACAGAACCTTACACTCGTAGTCATTTCATATGAAATTTATGAAACTCGCCGAAGGCTCGTTTCATAAATATCATATGAAATAATGACCACTCGTGTAAAACCCTCTAAATACTGTGCAAATCTATAAACCCCGTTTTACTATATAAAAAGTGGGGGTCAAAATTTTATAGTGGGGGGGGGGGGGCAGTTTCTTATAATCTTGCATGATTGTTAATACTGTAACAATGCATTATTAAATGAACTTACCCCGGTTGGCTCCAACAAGCACTAGAACTGCCATAACTAAGACCAGTTGTTTTCCTGCGAACATTATTCTGAGTCGACATATGTCAATACCTCTCTAAGGTCTCAATATGCTCTTAGGTCGTTCGACTGAGGCAAGAGAAAATTACCTTATGATTTGTGTCAACTTTGGAGAACACCCAGAGAAGCAGGTGTATTGCACAGTCTTGCAGCATATTTGAACATCCGAGACCGTACTGTGAATGTTCTGTGAACGCATGCGCTAACGTGAGGCAGTGCCCGTGACAGGAAAACAACATGGAACGCGCGGCCAGCGACGAATATCAAATCAGACTGCTGTTCATGAACACAAATCAGAATATGACTTCATCTATTCACTATCAATGCAACAAGACCCAGCGATGACACTTGTGACTAGGGAAAACTCTGATCAGACAGTGCAAGCGCAGTACGTCAGACTTTTTGCGGGTCACAGATGACAAATTATTCGTTTTCATATGCGCAGGCTCAGCTACACTGTCGAACATAGACTGAAACAGATTATTATTCCAATTATAGGAATATTAAATTTCTGAAGACAGAACGTAAGCAATCATTAAAACATTCAGGAAACCTTAAAAAAGTAAAAAGACCTCAATTCAATGTTTAATTATAGGGGATAAATTAAAATGATGGGATGGCTCTGACAGACTTGATTTATCCGTGAATGTCTGAATAGATTCGCCTTCTTTATATATATTGGTCAGGTTGATTAACAGATCATCCCGTGAACAAGTCCGTGAAATTATCACCCCCTTAAATCCCACTTAATATTGAAACTAAACTTGGGTTTACTGGGGGTATACATTATTTTTCTTATTTCTGCTCCAAAACCCAGGTTGTGAGTACTCGTTAGAACCGCCTCAGCCTCTAACGTGCACCTACGACCTATGTTTAAAGTATAAATAAGAAAAAATATCACAGATTTTCATAAAAAAGTAGCCATTTTGGAGATGTGAAAAAAATGTTCTATGTAACACGGGTGGGTTATCGTAATGTATAGGATTTTTGATTTGATTACTACTGATGCTCTATGTACTATATAGGCGATAACAGAGAGAGAGAGAGAGAGAGAGAGAGAGAGAGAGAGAGAGAGAGAGAGTGTTTGAGTTTTACGTCCCACCAACAGCTAAGGTCATACGGAGACGGGACCTCGGCTTAATGACTCATCCGAAAGTAAAGTCTGAAGAAGCCCGGGACCGATCCTGCGCCCCCCTGGTTTACAAGGCGAGTAGCGTAACCACTACACCACGGAGGCTGAGAGAGAGAGAGAGAGAGAGAGAGAGAGAGAGAGAGAGAGACAGACAGACAGACAGACAGACAGACAGACAGAGAGAGAGAGAGAGAGAGAGAGAGAGAGAGAGAGACGCATTTAAGATTATATTTCCCCGTTCTGTAAATTTTCGAAGCCTGCTCGAAACAATTCGGATAATTCTTTAAACCGGAGTTCCATCTCCGTATGACCTTGGCTGTGGGTGGGACATAAAACTCAAACACATACACACATTCGCGCATACATACATACATACATTCATATATACATACATACATAAATACATACATACATACATACATACATACATACATACATACATACATACATACATACATACATACATACATGTACATACATACATATATACACACACATACACACACATACACATACATACATGTACATACATACATACACACACATACATACATACATACATACATACATACATACATACGAGGTTTGCAGGGTTATACATTATTCTCCTTATTTCTCTTCCGAAACATAGATTGTGGGTACTCTGTCAAACCGCATCATTTTAGCAGTCTGTTTAATATATTTTTGTTCGCTGATAGGATAGGTTTTTGTTCGCTGATAGGATAGGTACAGTTCCTGTAGTTTATATTATCCATAATTTGAAGACTGCTAGCCTTGCAGTGTGTGCCACTAATATAGGTTATTCGTGACAGGACTCATTTGACAACAGGTATCGTTCACTATAATGGGCGGGCCCGCCCATCGGGGCTTGAAGAAATAGGTGGGCTGCATGATGCTTCCACGCAGAGCTGAAACCGACTACACACGAGTACTGGTAAACCGCTTAGAGGATCTAAGCCTGCCCAATCAAAGCGGTGCGAGTCCATCGTGTCCATGCTTATAAACCCTGCTGGTTTCATTGGGCGACAGGGCTTGAGATGTCATTTCATCTCAGTGTCGGGTAAAAGGCCCACAAAATTGGAAGCAACGTACAGTGATGACTGGGATGTTAAACATTCAAACAAAATCACTATAATGGGAGCTTATCAATTTCAGTGTTTAAACTTTTAAACTTTTCAATCCTAAAATAAACTTGGTAGACACTGAAAGTTGCTATTACATGGAATCGATATAAATAAATACGACAATTAATTTATTTACATAGTACTGAAACGCATCCAAGGTGAAGGACGGACAAACTTCAATGTACTTAGTATAAAAATAAAAATAAAAATGCGCAAACTGTTGGTCGATTGTTTGTTACTTTACCCAAAGTTATTAAGGGGCTCTTACACTGTCACGATTTTGGCCACGACTCACCACGATTTTTTAAATCGTGGTAAATCGTGAACAACGTCGTAGAGAAGTCGGCAGAGATCTTGAGGAATCGTCGTTGATCGTGATAGTTCGGGAGTAACCACGACTGTTTTGGACATGTTCAAAACATTCGTGACGAGTCGGCATCATTTTTCAAATCGTAGAGCGGTCGTGAGCAGTCGTCGTGGTAATCGTGGTCAATCGTGGTCAATCGTGAATAAACGTGACTGAATTCTACCACGATTGAGCTACGACGAGCCAAGATCATCTAGACGCCTCTACGATTCCGTTGCGACTGCCGTACGATCTACTACGATATCACGACGACTGCTCACGACAATGCAAGATCCACCAGGGATGCACTACGATTGATGACGACGCTAGCACGATTTATCCCGACGAACACTTTTATATACCCAGATCGTTATAAATCCTGACGAGTCGGGAGAAGGCTTGGTTAATCGTGAGTAAATCGTATCGAATCCTCCATGATCGTACTGAGTCTTTGATCATCGTGCCAATTCGGCCTTGGTCGTACAGCAGTCTTGCAGGGATCGTGAGAAATCGTGTATGATCGTCTGATATCTTGAAGCAATCGTGGTGCTGTCGTAGAAGAATCCTAGAGGATCGTAAGACATCGTGGTTGATCGTGGAGGATCGTTGTAAATCGGCTCCATTATCGTACAGCAATCGTGATTGTTCGTAGAAGTGTCGTAGCAATGACGTGAGTATTCGTAGGGTATGCTAGGTTCCCACTGTCGTGCGATCCGTTACGAACGCCACGATTGGCCATTCGCAGCTGGTCGTGGAATATTGTCTGAAAGTTCAGGTTTGGCTACGAGGTGATGAGAGTCGATACGTTCTGGTACGATTCGTTGCGCTCGGATGCAATCCAATCACGATTTGTCAATTTCAGGTATCACGATCAGCCACGGTCTGCTCTCACGTTCAGATACGATCAAATGCGTTGCGATAGGATTGTTGCGATCGAGTCTACGACTTGGTCTCGATCTGAAACGATCATCACGATCGAGTACCCCGAATGGGGACGATCTGATACGTGCAGATACGTTCTTATACGCTCATCACGAGCCGATGCGCTCTGTTTCGATAGCATACGACTGTCGTCTCGATGTTCTTCACGATCTTGATCGAGGGCGATCACGATTTGAGCTACGACTTGATCCCGACTGGTATATATACAGCCGGACTGACCATAGACTTAATTGTTTCTAGAATTTTTACAGCATAAACACCGAGCCTCAGCCATTGATGATGGTAGGAGTTGCGGATGATGACAATGTGGCAATGTCTCTGGCTGGAATGGTTCAGGCTTGCCTTTTCCATTCTTAGCTTCCATTACCCTTGGGTGGCATCTTACAAAGGCTTTAAAAATACTAGCAAAGGCCTGTATAAACCAGGGATTGCAGGATCGTGCACGGGCTTCTTCAGACTTTCGGATGAGTCTATAAACCGAGGTTCCGTCTCAGTATGACCTTAGTTATTGGTTGGACGTAAAACTGAAATACACTCACTCACACACTCATGAGCAGATCGCTGAATGAGTCGCATTAAATCTCGAGAACTCGTAATAGATCGTGAACGTTCGTATAAAAACGTAGCCTAGTCGTATCTAATCGCATTTCCTCGTATCATCTCGTATCTGATCACGAGTCATTCGTGACAGGTCTTGAGCAATCGGACCCGACAGAGGGTAACAAATCGTGACAGATCTTGTGAGATCGCAACACATCTCAACAGAACGCGGGGTTTGTTGTGTCCAAGATTGGCCCCGATCACCGCGATTTGGAAGCACGATTAGATGCGATCCGTCGCGCTTTGTTACGATGCAACACGATGTGATACGATGATCCTGATTTGACAATCGATCGTGTTGATCGTGGAAAAATTTTGAACCGTTCAAAAATTTTCTACGATTAACACGATTGCCACGACTGACCTCAAGATCTGATAAGATCTGATAGGATCACCACGATTAATCAACGATTAAGAACACGATTGCAATCGTGGCGCGAATCGTGATAGTGGGAACATAGCAGTAGTGAAATCGGAACCGTGTTTGCCCCGATTTGCCACGATTTTCATGGTCCCCATTGGTCGTGGACACTCGTGGTCAAAGTCGTGACAGTGTAAGAGCCGCATAAGCGGGGAAGCACTTCCGAATAATGCACTGAAGCTCTTCAGTGCTAATGTTCACGTGACTTTCATTGATCTGAAAGAAATCCCAGTAACGGTTATTTATAGAGAATAGCCTTACAATTCTTATCAATGTAAGATCAGAGTATTGCGTAAGATCATTATCTACAGACTAGAATTAAGCGACTGAAGACCCAGATCAGGTGCCACAGAACCCGGCGCCCGATCAGCATCTACATTATTCGCTTACAATACAAGAATATAAATGTTTAACACAACATCACACCGCGTGAACGAATTCGAAATATGAACACCCCCTGAACCTCACATTACATAGAGAAAACTGGGATCTACGAGGGTATGCGTCATTTTTATTATTTCTCCAAGTCATACGTTGTGGTTACTCTTTAGAACTACCGGTTATAATGAGCACAAATAACCTATGTTTGCATAATAAATAAGAATCATATCACGGATTTTCATCAGAAACAAATAGCCATTTCGGAGATGTAAAAAATGCACTATGTTGCACGGGTGTGTTATCGTAATGCTAATTCCCCGCTAAGTACCAGTTTGCCAGCATACACTCGGAGACAAACGACCCACCAGTACTGTCAATGCTTTGATTATTTAAACAAGGAAGAGAACTGTCTGGACTGTCGGCGTGACTTCATCACGTGAACAAGTCCGTGAAATTAACCCCCCACTAAACCTCATTTTATTTAGAGAAAACATGGGTTTAGTCTATACATTGTTTTTCTTATTTCTGTTCCAAGACATATGTTGTGGCTACTCGTTAGAACCGCCTCAATGAGGCGGTTCTAACGAGCTACAACAACCTATGTTTGCAGTATAAATAACACACAAATTACGGATTTTATCACAAAAGAAGCCATGTTGGTGATGTGAAAAAATGCACAATGCAGCACGGATGTGTTAGCGTAATGCAAACAAAAAAGATAACTGTCTGGACTGCCTGCTTGATTCACTGTAAACTTACCCCGTCTGAAAATATTGTATTTCGGAAAGCCAAGTAGATTATAAGAATCAGAAATGGGTACGAGGCGGGCTGGATGGAAAAATCCGTCCCGATGGTAACTGTCCGGCAGCAAGAGGCGTGCCGAGTGATGCCGGACAGTGATTCCGCCCTCACAACCATGTAGGATTCTTTTTATGCATACCTTCCATTTCTGAGCGCGGATTTTAATACTGCAGTCACTTGGAATACCGACGTCCGCCATATTGTGATGACACTACAGTGATATTTAGTGACTTCACGTAACGTGCTGTGACGCCAGCCTTAACGACGGCGATTTTTCCAAAATGGCTATTTTTCTGATGAAAATCCGCGACAGTTTTCTTATTTTTACTGCAAACATAGGTTGTGGATGCTCAGTTAGGCGGTTCTAACGAGTACCCAGAACCAATGTCTATTCGAAATTCGTAAAATTGCAGTACATTTCCTCTGGCTTTCATTGCCGGATCATTACAGGGTCACTGATGAGGCTTTATTAGCCGAAACTACGTAGTATGGCCCATCTTCTTTCTTATGAATGTTTTCTTTGCTCTTAAAGGAACTCATTTTTGATTTTTATTTGCCTTCACTGCAGCTGGTGTTGTGCCGTGTGGCGGCCGTAAACGTCTCCCCGTACATCAACCATAGTGCAGTTTATATTTTACTTTTGGTCCTTCGAGATTATCGTGAATATTCTGAGAAATCAGAAATAAACTATTGGTTTAGACTCATTCTAGACAGGTTTTTTAAATTATTTGGACCCCATTTTGATTTATATCAGTCTTTGAATCGACTGCTTATTCGAAATTCGTAAAATTGCAGTACATTTCCTCTGGCTTTCATTGCCGGATCATTACAGGGTCACTGATGAGGCTTTATTAGCCGAAACTACGTAGTATGGCCCATCTTCTTTCTTATGAATGTTTTCTTTGCTCTTAAAGGAACTCATTTTTGATTTTTATTTGCCTTCACTGCAGCTGGTGTTGTGCCGTGTGGCGGCCGTAAAACGTCTCCCCGTACATCAACCATAGTGCAGTTTATATTTTACTTTTGGTCCTTCGAGATTATCGTGAATATTCTGAGAAATCAGAAATAAACTATTGGTTAAGACTCATTCTAGACAGGTTTTTTAAAATTATTTGGACCCCATTTTGGTTTATATCAGTCTTTGAATCGACTGCCTATTCGAAATTCGTAAAATTGCAGTACATTTCCTCTGGCTTTCGTTGCCGGATCATTACAGGGTCACTGATGAGGCTTTATTAGCCGAAACTACGTAGTATGGCCCATCTTCTTTCTTGTGAATGTTTTCTTTGCTCTTAAAGGAACTCGTTTTTGATTTTTATTTGCCTTCACTGCAGCTGGTGTTGTGCCGTGTGGCGGCCGTAAAACGTCTCCCGTACATCAACCATAGTGCAGTTTATATTTTACTTTTGGTCCTTCGAGATTATCGTGAATATTCTGAGAAATCAGAAATAAACTATTGGTTTAGACTCATTCTAGACAGGTTTTTTAAATTATTTGGACCCCATTTTGATTTATATCAGTCTTTGAATCGACTGCCTATTCGAAATTCGTAAAATTGCAGTACATTTCCTCTGGCTTTCATTGCCGGATCATTACAGGGTCACTGATGAGGCTTTATTAGCCGAAACTACGTAGTATGGCCCATCTTCTTTCTTATGAATGTTTTCTTTGCTCTTAAAGGAACTCATTTTTGATTTTTATTTGCCTTCACTGCAGCTGGTGTTGTGCCGTGTGGCGGCCGTAAAACGTCTCCCCGTACATCAACCATAGTGCAGTTTAAATTTTACTTTTGGTCCTTCGAGATTATCGTGAATATTCTGAGAAATCAGAAATAAACTATTGGTTTAGACTCATTCTAGACAGGTTTTTTTTTAAATTATTTGGACCCCATTTTGATTTATATCAGTCTTTGAATCGACTGCCTATTCGAAATTCGTAACACTGCAGTACATTTCCTCTGGCTTTCATTGCCGGATCATTACAGGGTCACTGATGAGGCTTTATTAGCCGAAACTACGTAGTATGGCCCATCTTCTTTCTTATGAATGTTTTCTTTGCTCTTAAAGGAACTCATTTTTGATTTTTATTTGCCTTCACTGCAGCTGGTGTTGTGCCGTGTGGCGGCCGTAAAACGTCTCCCCGTACATCAACCATAGTGCAGTTTATATTTTACTTTTGGTCCTTCGAGATTATCGTGAATATTCTGAGAAATCAGAAATAAACTATTGGTTTAGACTCATTCTAGACAGGTTTTTTAAATTATTTGGACCCCATTTTGATTTATATCAGTCTTTGAATCGACTGCCTATTCGAAATTCGTAAAATTGCAGTACATTTCCTCTGGCTTTCAATGCCGGATCATTACAGGGTCACTGATGAGGCTTTATTAGCCGAAACTACGTAGTATGGCCCATCTTCTTTCTTATGAATGTTTTCTTTGCTCTTAAAGAACTCATTTTTGATTTTTAATTGAAATAAGAAAAATAATGTATACCCCCGTAAGCCTAGATTTCTCTATATATAGTGGGGTTTAGGGTGTCCATTTCCCCGACTTGTTCACGTGATGTCTAACACCCGAGAATATTCGATTTAGAACATAAGTTCTATCCCAAGCTAAAACTATGGATTTCCTTATCCGGTGTGCAAGAAAAACTTTTCCGACAGTAGAGACCAATATGCAAGAGACATTAAAGGTTTTGAGTGCTGCTTCCTCTGCAGCTATGTTAATTTAACTTAATGCTGTAAAGTGGCAGACATACATACAGCCTTATGACAACAGGATAACACACGTAGCAGTACTACGTGATTACGATATCACATCCATGTTCATAAATGGTGTTTGTCATATCTCTGGAACTATTATTTTTCAGAACATTGTTTTTTGTTTTTCTTTTTCATATTTTAAGCCCAAACATAGATTGGGAAAACTTAAGAAAATAATGTTTACCCCTGTAAACCTTTTTATATATAGTAGGACTTGTAAAGCTGATTTGAAATTGAATTTTATTGTTAAAAAAAAGAATTTCTGAAAAAAAAAAAAATTCTTTGAGTTCACATTTCTGATTTAGACATACACTTGACGCGGTTTCTAAAAATCTGTAAATTGATATTTTCCTTATTTATTTCCAAACGTAGTGCTACGAGATGAAAACTTCTTTAGCTTTTGTTTGCAAGCAACCGTTGACGTTTGTATTGACAGTTTAATATAAACGGTAAGTTGGAAGAAAATCAGTCTTCATGGAGTCTGGTTTTCATTACGACAACACATCCGTGCGACATAGTGCATTTTCACTCCTTCATGGTGAAAAATTATGATATTTTCCTTATTTATTTCCAAACGTAGTGCTACGAGATGAAAACTTCTTTAGCTTTTGTTTGCAAGCAACCGTTGACGTTTGTATTGACAGTTTAATATAAACGGTAAGTTGGAAGAAAATCAGTCTTCATGGAGTCTGGTTTTCATAACGACAACACATCCGTGCGACATAGTACATTTTCACTCCTCAATGGTGGAAAATTATGATATTTTTCGGCAAAAATGCCTATTTCGTTGACATTTCTTATGGAATCAACACAAATTAGGGTCATAAAATTCTTTGGGTCACATGCTAGCGGTAACTTAGCCTTTTAAAGAAAAACGTCTTTTTTCCTGTATTTTAAAGTAAGGTCGTTTGTTTAGAACGTATCGGTAACTTAAGATACCTGAATAAAATTTTCCTCGAAGTTCCCATGTAGGAGTTTGGCAGTAGTATAAAAAGGCGGGATTTCTCAATCAAGAAAAAAAAATATAACGTTAGAGTGTCTGATTTGTCAGGAGAGCCGAAACGGGGTGTGACTGCGAAGTGTTTTTATGAAGGAACCGACTGAATGTCTCACGGATTCTGTTGATCTCGGACCGGAGAGACCCTCTGTTCCTATAGAGGGCTTCGAGCCTCGTCTGTCTTTGAAATTCGATGTGCAAAATCGCACTCTCGAGTTTTCTGATTTGGTCTCGAATTTCTTGTTGAATTATGGTGTCGTCCGTTTCCGTCAATTCGACTCTCTGAGGCCAAGTGTTCTTCAGTTTGGAATTTTTCATCGTCGACCTTCGACAGCTCCGCCAGGTTATTTGCCAACTCATCCCTTACTCCCGTCATTGTCTTTTCTAGCCAAGCGAATCTCTTCGGGCCAGGATGACCCACGCGGTGTCAATTGGCTAGTCAATGTATTGTCGACAAGGTGTTTTCGACTTACTCTGTGCTTAGACGAGCGCTATCAGCTATGCAGGGTAGGTACTCGAGTTCGATATACTCAATATTGCTCGGAGGGGCTTTGATGTCTCTGATGGGAGCTGTGGCTTAATTGTATCGATTCCTGATTATTGACTTCACTTTTATTTTCTATATTTTATTTATCTGCTTGCCGGAGTGCTTTCTCATAGGAGCTACTTAGACGAGATGTCCTACCTATTCCAGCGGTGTAACCAGTGAGCCCTAGTGACATCCGCTATATATTCCGTATCTCTAGTGACCAGTGTTGATAGGGCAAGAAACTGGAATCCTCCTCTCGTCAGAGCAACAGAGATCTTTATGTCGTCAAGTGTCCAGTAGAGTGTTTTGCCATCGGCATTAATCCCAAACTGGCTATAGTAGATCCTGCCTTCGGGGAGCAACCCACAGGCATATTACACTTCGTTGTAGAAAGTATCGACGTGGTGCTTCTTCTGAGCCTCAAGCTCTGCCTATTTTAACTCATCCCGCATGCTCTAATTCGATCCGCGGATGTGTTTAGCTATTGCTGGACGCCCAGCGGCGGGTCCATAACAGGGTCACGGAGGTCGAAACTATAATCATCGTCTATTCCAGGCCCGTCTGGGTCGAAGCAAATTCTATATATTCATAACAATCTAGCTTTAAATACCGGTAAATTCCTAATGCGGTGTATGCTATAAAACAGCTATGAAATAGAGTGAGTGTGTTTGCGTTTCCATCCCCATCAACAGCTAAGGTCATATGGAGACGAGGCCTCGGCTTATAGACTCATTCCAAGACCTGGAGAATCCAGGATCGAACTCATGACTCCTGATTTGTGAAGCGAGTAGCCACTACTCCCCGGAGTTTCACCGCGTAGGCTTCTCACAAACACGTATGTGCATAAATGAACCCGGTTATGTGGAAAAATGCATTTAATATGGACAGAAAATACGTACTAACTTATGCCCACAGCCGCGATGATCATAATGCATTTCGAAGAAATTTCATTACGAAAATACGCCTATACAAATACATTATCAACCCTACTGCATAAAAAAGCAAATTTTCAGATAAAAAATGCGATATTTTTCTTATTGCTGCTCAAAATATAAATTGTGGGTACCCGTTAGAACCGCCTCACCGCAGCGTTTCTAACAAATACCCACAATCTATATTATATATATATTGGTTTCCCTGATGGGAGCTGTAGGTTACTTGTTTTGATTCCTGAGCATTACCTCCACTTCTATTTTACCCCTGTAAACCCCAGTTTTACTATATAAAAGTGGGGTTCAAGGGGGTCAAAATCATATGGGCGTGTTTTCGTGATGTAACCAAGTATCCACAATCTGTTCCCGTCAAGAAATACGAAGTTAAAATTAAAATACCAAACCGAGGCATTTCATCGTTGAGGACTCGACAGCAACAAACCACCGAAATGCTGGAGCAAAAGAAAACCAACAGTTAGACTCCGATGGGCCCACAGGTACCAGAGCATCAGGTACCAACCAACATAAGCCTTTACTCTGGAACCGTCATAGCATAATTTTCTTGCGTGTCAAAAAAACCGTTTATATTGAACTGTCAATACTAAGTAAATGCTTACTCGAAAACACAGGCCAGTGATATTTTCATCTCGTAACAATAACATATATCCAGTAACTGATATAAAACAGCAAAACATTTCCACCATGTTCTTAACCGTCATCCTGTTGTTCAGGAAACCCTACCTTTGCAAAAAGTGAAGATCCAATTCAGATGCCTTCTCAATAAGCCATCTGATCAGATCTGCACTTTTTGACATGCAGTTTGTGAGTTGAATGAATTTAATATACCAAGTAAACTAATTAGTTTATAGTCAGCAAATGGTGTGGCTAAATTTAAATATTCAGCGAGGTATGGGCTACGTATTCTTCAATTAACACATACAAATCATTTGAATGCCTTTTATGATAAAACGCATTATACTATTTTGCATTGCAAAACTGAATAACTTTCGGTAGCTCCCGTTAACCGAATAAGCACCTTCCAATTTTAAATTGAAGGCATATATTCGTGGCCCCCTGCTCACCACCGGGAGGTGGAGGACAAAACAGGATATTAATTTCCAACTAAGAATTATAAATGAAGTCACTTTTAACATACATATTTTGAGCAGTAACGTTTGTGGATTATAGTCATTTGTATGCCTTAAACTTAAGGTATCACTTAACAGATCCAAATTCTCACTGGAAACCAGCAATTCTGTACACTGTCTATCTGGCATTGGTTCACGAGTAGGCTACTCATAGGCAAAACTGTTGACTCGTGGTTGAAGAACCACCGATATAGGAGGAAAGATCCCAAACTTGTCATATGCAAACCCCAAAAGGAAAACCTTGATCAAAGCATATACAAGTGAATGACATAGCTTTTGCTGTTCAGTCCCAAATGTTTCGCTATGGAAGATAGAACATATATCTGAAAGTGTTGCCGACCCTAAAGGTGAACTCTTTGCAATTAAAGTATGTACCATGAAGAATTCTCTAAACTGCTCGAATATGAAAAAGATTGGGTACAACATGGATATTATACGACAGACTGCATGCATGGTAGTTAACCCAATCACGGTTGGCAACTTTGCTTCCCTCTTTAATTGCACGCCGGTGGGTCAGGCCTCAGATTCTATGACGGCTCCAACGTAAAGGCTTATTGAGAATTAGAGAGATCTAATTCAAGGTAATGTTGGTTGGTGCCTGATGCTCTGTCTCTGGTCGGGCTCATCGGAGTCTAACTGTTGGTTTTCTTTTGCTCCAGCATTTCAGTGGTTTCTTGCTGTCGAGTCCTCACCGTTGTCTCACCTCTGTGGTTCTTTGATTTTTGTGTTCACGGAGATGTTGCACTGATGAGTTAGGATGCCTTCATGCGGACTGAACAAATTATTTGTCTAAATCGCGACGGAAGTAAGGGCGAGGATTGTGGCCACGTAAAATCGATTTAAGCCCCCCAGTGGAAATCTTCCACTGACCGTTCCAAGGCGGCTCTTCTGTGGCGATTTATTTTATGTTGTTGTTTGTTACTTACTGTGTGTATCACTTGTGTCTTTTAGTTTCGGATGACCATATGGCCATTTTGTGGGAAAGTAACTGTCCTTATGGCCTTCCTTTGTTTAGGTTTCCATTATGGTCTGGTCGCTTAATGTTTGTATTTCTTTCCCTTTGGTGTCTTTTATGGGTGGAGTAAGTTAATTGTATCAATTCCTGATCTTTGTTTTACTTCTACTCTTAAACTGTCACATGGTAACTGTTAGTAACAACTAAAGAAACCAAAACATTCGGAAATTTTATAGGAGAGCCAGTGTTTGTAATATTAGTATCTGATTTATTTATTTGCATTTATCAATAACATTCTTGGACTCCCCTAGAGCATGTTCAAAGAGTGTATAAAATTGTTTATTCTCTAGTTTTAATTTTATGCATTTTGATTTATTGTGTGCACATATTAAATGTCAGGTTCTTGACAGATCACAGTCTGAAAACAGGTTTCAACTTCAACAGGCTAAGACTGGCGGAATACTCACACTATTTCGATGGTTTGATCAGTCAAATGTACCCCAAGAACTTCAGTTAAATAAAGCAAATTCTTCTGATACCGAGGCCCCGTTTTTGGATTTACATCTATCTATTGTGGATGCGTTTGTTTCTTGCAAAATTTATGACAAACGCGATGATTTTGATTTTGAGATTGTAAACTTTCCTTTTTTTGGATGGTCATGTTCCTCATGCGCCATCCTATGACGTTTATATTTCACAATTAATTCGATTTGCCAAAGTGTGCAGTCATGTAACTGACTTCAACACTCGTAATAAATTGTTAACTGCTACCTTCTTAATCAGGGTTATCGGTACCATACACTACGCAAAGCCTTTTCCAAATTTTATTGACGTCATTCTGATTTAATTTCAAAATCCAATACTGGACTTAAATCTCTTCTGCAACTAGGTTTATCGGAACCCGAATTTTATGGTGACTAAGTATATAAATTTAGAAAAAAATTATAACCGCAATGATTTCAGCACCAATTTCGTAAAATCATTCTTCGATATATAAAAAGATTGGGTACAACATAAATGTTATACGACAGACTGCATTCATGGTAGTTAACCCGATCACGGTTGACAGCTTTGCTTCTCTCTTTAATTGCACGCCGGTGGGTCAGGCCTCAGATTCTATGGCGGTTCCAACGTAAATGTTTACGTTGGTTGGTACCTGATGCTCTGTCTCTGGCCGGGCCCATCGGAGTCTAACTGTTGGTTTTCTTTTGCTCCAGCAATGTGTGGCGGCCCTACATCATAGTGTAGTTTATATTGCCTTGTCCTTTGGGATCATTGATTCCATTGTGGAATTTTGAAACTATTTGAGGGTCACTGATGAGACCTAATTGGCCGATTCTAGCTAGTCTGGCCCAGAAAACATGCACACTTCATATTTTCCAGTTCTGTCGTGTATTCCTTGCCTCGAAAGGATAACCCTTTTATAGAACATATTTTCTGTTGTTTCTTGATGTCAGGCCCTCACCGTTGTTTCATCTCTTTGGTTGTTTCGTTTTTGTATTCACGAAGATGTTGCACTGATGAGTTGGAGGGCATTCATGCGGGCTGGGTGGGTTGTTTGTCTTAATCGCGACGGAAGTATGGGCGAGGATTGTGGCCACGTGAAATCGATTTAAGGCCCCCAGTGGAATTCGTTTCCGCTGACCGTTCCAGGGCGGTTCTTCTATCGCGGTTTATTGGGTCGATCGGTTTACGATCGACCCTAATTTACTAAATGGCCAAACGGAATCCATGCAGTTGTCCACGTGACAATCACTGATTTGGGAAAACCAATATTATGTTTTATTTACAGAATTTGCAACGTTGAGCTATTTTTATCAATGTATCAAGAGCTATTAATAGAGGCTTGACAGGAATCGTGTGCTGGATAATACCCAGATCAGACGCCGCGGAATGTGGCGTCTAATCAGCAGGCTGCACAGGAACTTCACTGTTTGCTTAAATAGTGGCATTTGAGGGGTAAACGAAATAGTATAAGAATGCCAGGTTGCTCACGTAATGAAAGAAAAACAGTACCTTAATCCAGGCCACGATGTCACGTGACGTCTTTCGGAACATTCTATTTATAAAACTGTTACACAAATGTATGCCAAGTCGGGTAAAAATAGACTTTTCGCACTCCTGCTAAGAACTTAATGTTAGAACCCTGAAATGTTTAAGTGCAAACACGAGTAGCCCAGACTTAGTAGGTGGTGCCGTTATTAGACATACAGCGTAGACCAAGATCGGATATAGAGTAGATTGCTTCTGATCAGGTCGGCACTGTTCGCCATATGTATGCAACAACAGTTTTGAACATGATTCAGGGCCGTACGCAGACTCTGAAAAGGAGCGGGTTGAGGATGCGAATTTCATGTATTTTGCAGAGTGTGAAAAACTGTATGAATCTAAAATAATTTTCAAAAGATGGGAGGGGCTGTGTTTGCATCTTTTCTACGGTCATTCTCTCCCTTCCATTGATTCAAGAAGGGCAGTTGTCAGTTTCTGACGAAAGAATGTGCACTGTACTGGTTCACCGCTTACGTATAAGCCTGCCCAGGTTAAGTGTGGATAGGTAAACTGACCGGCTCAAAAATGACCTAAAACAGTGTTGACTGGGCCGTTAAACTCCTAAACAAACAAAACAAACAAACAGATAAAGAAAGAAACTGAGCTTGAAAGACGGTAGGTTTCGTCTAAATTTGTCTAAACGGAAGTAATGGCAAGGATTGCGGCCGCGAAAACTCGATTTAAGCCTCCCAGTGGAAATCGTGTCACTGACCTTTCCAAGGCGGTTCTTCTGTCGCGGTTTATTTTTGTTAAGGTTTGTCTTTGAGTGTGTGTGTATCGCTTATATTGTTTTGCTTTGGATAGCCAATTGGCCATTTTGTGATAAAGTAACTGTCCTTTTGGCTTTCCGCTATTAATGTTTCCATTAGGGTCTAGTTGTTTCATGTTCGTGTTTCTTTCCCTTTGGTGTCTCTGATGGGAGCTGTGGGTTAATTGTATCGATTCCTGATCATTGCCTTTAGTTCTATTTTAAACTCACGCTAACAATGGCTGCCGAACCTAGCTATACAAGAATATCGACTTACCGACGGCGCCACTACGCCCCTCAGAAAATAATTGCCAGGGAAAAGCGTTTATCTTATTTTTTCCTGCATGACCTGTCAGATCCGTTGTGCGTTGGCACATCCGGATTTGTATGATGGATGCCTGCATCCTAATTATTAGATCAGGATTGTTGTTGGTTGCTGGCCCCTGTTTTTTTTATATCATTTTCATGTGATCCGACATATAACACAGTTTATCGAATCGTATGAGCGAAAAAGGAATATTTATCTTAACATGTACACCTGCGAAATCTAGAAGTCTGGTCAGCGTCCTTGACTATTGCTCTATGGCTGATCAAGATTCTATAGAATAGCGAAGTAACCTATAAGACTGGATGCATATGATCACCTTGCGAATTTCATATTGCAGAATTTAAAATGTGCCGGCCCGTAAAAGTAGATAAAAATCAATCCCAGATTTTGTTTCAGTTTTCTTATATAAGCCAAACTACATAACCCCATTCAGTACCAGAAAACCCTGAAAGGGTACCTTGGAAACAGTACAGGCCCAGACCAGGGTCTACACTGTTTGTAAAAAAAGTTAAGGCATTTTCCGAATCGATTTTGAAGAAAACGCTACCTGACAACCCTAAATTTCGAAATGGACTCCTACCATATATAAGGTGGAAGAGTCCATTTGGTACATAAATGGTTAAGCCTAAAACAATACAATTTTAGTACACCATCTTGACAAGCATGTGGAAAAGCAGTCTTGTTTGCGCAATGATATTTATTTTTCTGAGTGGCCTGGAGTGTTTGCCAATTTCTGATGGTAACGCTGTCAATAAAAGAGATGAACGGGGGATAAAGTTAACTATAGGACAGACAGGTAGTAAACACTTTTGATATTTTTTCTCATTTGAATAAATGCGTTAGATGCCGGTGACGAAAAAAATAGTACAGTGCAAATAGAAAACGGGTCGCGATTACAATTGCATAATAGCAGTACCCAGCTTTGCACACGTTTTAGCTTTTGTGACTGTGAGATACCCGGCGTCGTCGTCCGTCGTCCGTGCGTGATCATTTAGCGGCAACAGTTTTGGCCAATCATTATCAAACTTGCTCAGAATGAACATCGTGACAACATCTCGGTCAAGTTTGAATATGGTACATGTACATCATGGGTCAAAATGTAGGTCAGTAGATCAAATCATAGAAAAACTTTGTGAACACACTGGAGGCTACAGTTTTGGTCTGATCATCATCAAAGTAAAAGTAAAACAAAGATCAGGAATCGATACAGTTAACTTCACCACCCATCAAAGACACCAAAGGGAAAGAAACACAAACATTAAGCGACCAGACCATAATGGAAACCTAAACAAAGGAAGGCCATAAGGACAGTTACTTCCCCCCAAAACGGCCATATGGCCATCCAAAATAAAAAGACACAAGTGATACACACAGTAAGTAACTAACAACAACAACATAAATAAATCGCCACAGAAGAACCGCCTTGGAACGGTCAGTGGAAAGATTTCCACTGGGTGGATTAAATCGATTTTACGTGGCCACAATCCTCGCTCTTACTTCCGTCGCGATTTAGACAAACACACCTGCTCAGAATGATCATCGTGACAATATCTTAATCACGTTTGAGTATGTCAGGTCGGGTCAAAAAGTAGGTAATTAGGTCAAATCATAGAACAAACCTTGTGAACACACTATGGACCACAGGTTTGGTCCGATCATCACCAATCTTGCTCAGAATGACCATCTTGACAATATCTCTGTCAAGTTCGAATATGGGTCATGTCGGGTCAAAAAGTAGGTTAGCAGGTTAAATCATTGACAAACATTGTGAACACACTAGAGGCCAGTGGTTTGGTCCGACTATTATCAAACTTGCTCTGAATGATCATTTTGATAATATCTCGGACAAATACGAATATGGGTCATATCGGTTCAAAACGTAGGTCAGTAGGTCAAATCATAAAAAACTTGTGAACACAGTAGAGGCCACATGTTTGGTCTGATCATCATCAACATTGCTCAGAATGATTATCTTGACAATATCTTGTTCAATCTTGAATATGGGTGATGTCAGGTCAAAAAGTAGGTCAGTAACTCAAATCATAGAAAAACCTTGTGAACACACGTGAGGCCACAGTTTTTGTTCGATCATCATCAATCTTGCTCAGAATGATCATCTTGACAATATTTCGGCGAAGTTCGAATATGGGTCATGACGGGTCAAAAAGTAGGTCAGTAGGTTAAATCATAGAAAAACCTTGTGAACACACTGGAGGCCACAGTTTTCGGCCGATCATCACCAATCTTGCTCATTATGACAATATCTCGGTCAAGTTCGAATATGGGTCATGTTATGTTTTCAAGTGAAGTATCATAAGTAAACATTCCAAAATTGAATCTCACACGTGAAAATTTAACATTTTTGCACTTGGAAAATATAAAATTTAAACATAAGTCATGTTTCACTTCTTTATGTATGCATTTCATAAATTAGGATATAGAGGATCTTACACAAATGGACTTATCCTTAGGACTGCCGGGCATTTTTGAAACCATGACTAAAATGGGGGTAGGGGAGAACATTTCGCCCTAGAACCCGATCTTTTGGTTCATTTAGTCTTGTCTAGCCCGTTTTCAATAGGAGACAAAATGTACTGTTCGGTATGTGAAAACAAACTTTCTGATGACGTCATAGGTCATGGCGCAGGGGTCACGCTATGCTAAAACATGCTCACGGACTTTTTTTGGCGTTTTTCTCAACCTAATTTTCCTCTTGTTTTCTATCATTTTACCTTATGTACGTTTCACTCTTTTGTACCTTTTCTCGACATGTCTTTGTTTTGGCCGCACTTGTTTCGTACAGACAGCACGCCGTCTCAAAGAACATGGGGCAGAATGGCAATTTCAGAGGCTAATTTTTTCGACTTTTTGCCAGGTTTGGAAGCCTCTGGTCCTGTTCCAGTATCTCTTAGAGGATTGATATGCATGTTGCAAACAGTTGTTGGAATACCCTATTCAAAAACACCCTTATCAAAAGTACGGTTGAATATGGGAAAGAATGAGGGTCGTTCAAAAAGTTTTTGGCAGCAATTACGCAAAAATACGCTATGGTAGTGGAAAGGATATGAAGTTATTTAGAACAGCGGAAATAGCCGTTTTAAACTTGAAATCTTTATTTTTCGACATATTTTGTTGAAATATGAGGAAATCGGGGCAATTTACAGGGATTTTCACTTTTTCACCATATCCTTAGGACTGCCGGGCATTTTTGAAACCATGACTAAAATGGGGGTAGGGGAGAACATTTCGCCCTAGAACCCGATCTTTTGGTTCATTTAGTCTTGTCTAGCCCGTTTTCAATAGGAGACAAAATGTACTGTTCGGTATGTGAAAACAAACTTTCTGATGACGTCATAGGTCATGGCGCAGGGGTCACGCTATGCCAAAAAAACATGCTCACGGACTTCTTTTTTTTTTTTTTTTTTTTTGGCGTTTTTCTCAACCTAATTTTCCTCTTGTTTTCTATCATTTTACCTTATGTACGTTTCACTCTTTTGTACCTTTTCTCGACATGTCTTTGTTTTGGCCGCACTTGTTTCGTACAGACAGCACGCCGTCTCAAAGAACATGGGGCAGAATGGCAATTTCAGAGGCTAATTTTTTCGACTTTTTGCCAGGTTTGGAAGCCTCTGGTCCTGTTCCAGTATCTCTTAGAGGATTGATATGCATGTTGCAAACAGTTGTTGGAATACCCTATTCAAAAACACCCTTATCAAAAGTACGGTTGAATATGGGAAAGAATGAGGGTCGTTCAAAAAGTTTTTGGCAGCAATTACGCAAAAATACGCTATGGTAGTGGAAAGGATATGAAACTCACGAAAAGAGCCTTTGGATGATTTTATCGCCTTTACCTTGACAATTTGTCCAGCGGAAGCACGTTGCTGTCATGGACATCGCCATGACAATAATTGTTCCTGCCCACGTACTAATGTTACCAGACATGTCGTCGTAAAATTTTACGCCATGTGATGAGTGGTAAATGTTTTTCTTACATGCTTTTCAATGAATGAAAGAGATTTCTTAGTGAAATCTAAATCTATGTCATCACTGTTTCAAGCAGTGAAAATACGTTTTTTTTTATTTCCACTGTTTGTGATTTTTTTTATTTCCACTGTTTGTGAATTCGGTGTATCTCCTCAAAAGATAACGCATATTCTCTGTTTGCTAAAAGTCAGTTAGCTAAACACTAAAAATATCTCATAAACGTTTGCACGTCTAAGCAACTGCGGACATGATTTGAATGCAATTTTCAAGTGAACCATTAATTTTGATAAATTTGATAAAGTTATATTCCAAGCTGTTTTCAGTTGCAAGCGTTTAGTTTAAACACAAAAGTATACCCAGTGAACACGCTGGACACCTCTAAATCGACGCGCAATCACCCTGGCATTACGAAAGCATGCCTACACACATACATTGTAAATTTTAACACCAAAGAATAAAAATTTTCAGATGAAAAATTGTGATATTTTTCTTATAGATTGTGGATACTCGTTAGAACCGACTCAGCGAGGCGCTTCTAACGAGTACCCACAATCTATGTTTTTGAGGAGAAATAAGAAAAATAAAGTATAGCCCTGCAAACCCCAGTTTTACTTTATAAAAGTGGGGTTAATTATATAGGCGTTTTTTGTGATGAAAATGCTTGTTCTCTGTGATAATGATAACACATCCGTGTGACATAGTGCATTCTTTCACATCTCCCAAATGGTGAATTTTGTTGATGAAAATCTGAGATATTTTTCTTATTTATACTGCAAACCTAGGTTGTGGGTGCTCGTTAGAACCGCGGTTCTAACGAGTACTCACAACCTATATCTTGCAGCAGGAATAAGCAGAATAATGTATACTCCTGTATACACCAGTTTTCTTTATACATGTATAAAGTGGGGTTTAAAGGGGTAATGGTTTCATTGACTTGTTAGTATGATGTCCGTCCATCAAATAAACTCAAATAGCCTCCTTTTCAAGTCATCTTTTTAACAGGTATAGCAAGGCCTATTCACCATCAAAACAGAATCCGTTTTCAAGCCCTTCAAACAACTACAGTCATAATATGCCAAATTGACCTTCAAATGAACTCAGTAGTACACACAAGCTACAGCAAACAGGGATCGATTTTCTGACAGATCTGAGGGAACAGTTTAATTTACTTTACCGTCCCTATTTTCATCGTGGTAAAAAGCACGTGATAGTGTCCTATAAGAAAGTCGCGCGACGGGAAGTAAAAATCACAAAATACACATTTTTGAGCATTAAAAGTATAAAAATCGGAATCTACGAGGTAAGTTTTGTGTATTTGAACACCGTTTTTAACATAGAATTTCGAGAAACAACAATTTTCACCCACCGTTTTGTTGGAAAGACAGCTATTTGTTGCACTTCCTTAACTATGGACGTGACGCTCGGTTCGTGGTTATGAATATTAAGAGCTGGAGTCGCGCAGTTGAGGCAAACGCATGTGACGTCACATGTAAACACAAACTAATGGCTGTCAAAATTTCGTTGTGATGCCGATAAAACTGAAGGGTTTATTTAATTAAATGCAGTAGTAAGGAAAACTTAATCTCTTGGTTGACAGAGTTAGGTCTCCTGTTAGATATACGTGGATGTGGATGTTTTTTCCAAAAGTGTGAAGAAAGTGGTTTTGGCCTCCGAAAAGACGAGCCGTATTCAAGTGAACTATGTTGTTGGAGATGTTCAAACAAAAATGCAACAAAAAAGTGTCAGTTCGTTCTGGATCTTGGTTTGAGAATCACAATTTGACCCTTGAACAGATTGTTCTATTCACCTATTTCTGGATATATCGCGCAGATCAGGAGTTTGTAAAACATGAGGCAGAAGTTTCAAACCGAACGATAGTCGACTGGTACAACTTTGTCAGGGAAGTGTGTACATGTGTCTTAGAAAAGTTAAGTGAACATATCGGTTGACCTGGAATTATAGTGGAAATAGACGAGAGTAAGTTCGGTAAGCGTAAATATTATAAAGGGCAGTGGGTTTTTGGAGGCTAATGAAGAGACAGCAAGAAGTGTTTCTTTGCGACGATAGAGAATAGAACTGCGGACACATTGGTAGCCATCATAAAGAAGCATGTAAAACCTGGCACTACCATAATATCACTGTCTGATGAGGGATACAAACACTTGACACTTGTCAGTTTGTTTCGTGGACCCTGAAACTGGAGCTCATACCAACACGATTGAAAACACTTGGAGAGCTTTGAAGAAATCATTGCCCAAACACGGCACAGTTAAATCAATGTATGACAGTTATTTTTCACAGTATTGTGTAAGAAAAGAAATATCTTGTGGACTCGCCCGATACATTTATGACATTTATTGACCTGATCTAGTCTGTGTATGACGTCAACAAAAGAAATTTGTGCTTGCCCAAAACAGCCGAAAGAAAAAAAAAACAGAAGGAAACGAAAACTGTAAGATATCACAAATATGGATGACAGTTTGGATGAATTTCAGTAAGGTAAGATTTCCAATCGTCAGTTTATGTACTTTTGTTGTACGTTTGTTGGCAACATTGTTGGTTTTCGTCACCCGTAAAATCCAAAATGTCCGCCTTCCATTGTTTATCAAAATTCGTAAGCTCCGCCCATTTAGCAACACATTAATATATTCGTACACGCGCAGTAAAATTGAGCGTGGGGGACCGGTAAAGTAAATTCTACTATTCTTAGCACTCAGGGGCATCATTTGTCTTGTTTGATTTGAGGTTTAACGTCCCCGTAAACACTGTATAGTTCATTTTGGAGATCATTATTTTGGACAAACAATTTTGTGCTAGTCTAGTGTGTAAAGCACAACATCCTAAAAAACATTATCGCAATATTTGGACCACGTGGCGTCTGATCTGGGCCTGCTTGTTTGTTTGATTTGAGGGTTAACGTACCCGTCAACACTGTATATGTCATTATGGAGACATTACTTCCAATTTTGTGTGACTTTTACTCGACATTGAGATGAAATGACATCTGAAGCCCTGTCGATCGATGCAACCAATATGGTTTATAAGCATGGACGGTCCGACTCGCACCTCTTTGTCTGGACAGGCTTTGATCCTCTAAGCGGTCTACCAGTACTCGTATGCGGTCGGTTTCAGCTGTGCGTGGTAGCATCTTGCAGCCCATTTATTTATTCAAGCTCCGATGGGTGGGGGCCAAAGATCTAGGCCTGTACTGTTTGATCTGTAGAAATTGCTTACCCCCTAAACCTAAGACGTCTTGACGTCACCTTAAACTAGGTATTCAAGAATTTCATAAGAAGTTTGTTTTGGCTCCAGCAGACAAGGCTGTAAACAATTTCGTCGTTGTTTGAAGAATCCACTATGTTAACACTCTCTCTTCAGCAAGAGCTTAGCGGTACTAAAGCCTATGAAATGCAGCATTTGGCTGTAGAACGGGCTGCATTTGCCATTCAGCCACAATGTGGGCTGTTTGTGTTACAGAAGGCCAAGAAAAGTTTCCTACGTTATATTGGTTACCTAAACTTCATTAAAGACCACACAAAGCACGGTTTATTGCAAATTCAAGCTGTTGAACCACCACTGAACTTTCTAAACTATTACATTCATGCTTTACTGCTATCATAAAATAAAAAATAATAAAAAAAACATGTGGTTAAATATTGTGAAAAAGTCTTTGAAAGATCAGGGAGAAATCTGTTTTGGTCTATAATGAAGTTTTAAATAAATTTAAATCCAGACGTTTCGTGCTTCAAGTCTGTCTACTTACGTTTTTTCCACCCTTTACACTTCCTCATAATATTACAAATGAAAACCTTAATGATTTAACTGAATGAACATTTCACAGGGAAGATAGAAGATTCACTCTGTATTGCATGTAATGTAAGATGTTTTCCCTTCTGAAGAGCATAAAATTATACTGTCTGGTCATGTCAGAGAGTATGTGAAGCTCTCACCTTTCTACTTGACAATATTTACATACTATTTGGTACTAAACTATTTAGACATTCATGTATTGTGGGTATTCCGATGGGTACGAATTGCGCACCCCTTGTGGCTGATCTGTTCTTGTTTTGTTATGAAAGAGACTTCATGATGTCCCTTTCCGAACCAATCTGAAGTCATTGAATTCTTTAGCTCGACATCTAGATATTTGGATGATTTAATAAATATTGACGATATATATTTCGATGATTTGATAAGTCATATTAACCCCCATGAACTTCAGTTAAATAAAGCAAATTCTTCTGATACCGAGACCCCGTTTTTGGATGTTTATCTGTCTATTATTGTAGATCTGTAAAATGTTATGATAAACGCGATGGTTTTGCACTATTGTATACTTTCCTTTCTTGGATGGTGATGTTCCTCATGCGGTATCCTATAGCGTTTAAATTTCGCAAATAATTCTGTTTACCAGAGTGTCTAGTCATGTAACCGACTTCAACACTCGTAATAAATTGTTAACTGCTAAACTTCTTAATTAGGGGATAACTGTATTCTAGATTGTCATTTCGGGAGGTAAATTGGCGGCGTTACGGTCGGAAATTTCGGAATTTTCGACCGTAAAACCAACCGATGATTCATTATGAAAACACGCATTTACAAATACATTATAAATTTTACCACCGAAAAATGAAAATTTTCAGATGAAAAATTGCGATATTTTTTCTTATTTCTACTGAAACCATAGATTGTGGATACTCTTTAGAAACGCCTCGACCAGGCGGTTCTCAAGAGTACCCACAATCTATGTTTTGAGCAGAAATAAGACAAATAATGTGTACCCCTGCAAACCCCAATTTCACTGAATAAAAGTGGGGTTTAAGGGGGTCAAATTTATATAGGCGTGTTTTCATGTTTACCTCCCAAAATGACAATGTTCAATTACTGTTATCCCCATTCTAATGCACTTATTCAGTTGTTTTGTTAAAATTGTACTATTGAGCTCGAAGCAGCAAGCCCCGTCGGCTTCGTGACACCACATGCCTGCCAAAGAAAAGCGACGTTACATGATAACGTCAGGTTTCCGACAGTACATCGCAGAATGTTTGACGTTATCGGATCAAACGTCGCGTTACATATGTAAATGCATTAGAATCGGGCTATCGGTATCATAAACTACGCAAAATAGAAGTGAAGAGAATGATCAGGAATCGATACAATTAACCCACAGCTCCAATCAGAGACACCGAAGAGACAGAAACACAAACATGAAATAACTAGACCCTAATGGAAACATCAATAGCGGAAAGTCAAAAGGACAGTTACTTTCCCAAAATTGCCAAATTGGCTATCCAAAACAAGAAAGATATAAACGATACACACACTCAGTCATACCGTAACAAAAACCAACCGCGACAAAAGAACCGCCTTGCTACGGTCAGTGAAAATAATTTCACTGGGGACGGGGTCGGGGGAGCTTAATTGGATTTTACGCGGCCGCAATCCTCGCTTTTACTTCCGTCGGGGTTTAGACAAATAGTGTTTTTCTATCCACATGAACGCCTCCTTACTCATCAATGCCACATTTCCGAGAACACAAAAATCAAACAACACAGATATTAAATAATGGCGAGGACTGGACAGCAAGAAATCACTGAAATGCTGGAGCAAAAGAAAACCAACGGACTCCGATGGGCCCAACCAGAGACAGAGCATCAGGCACCAACTAACAAAACATAAAATTTAATTCTATTTGTCAGTAAGCCTTTATGCTGGAACCGTCATAGAATCTGAGGACTGACCCACCGGCGTGCAATTTAAAGTGGGAAGCATACCTAAATATAGAAAAACATATAAATGGCAACTCCTCCTACACGTTTGTTTTTTCCATTCAAATGTTTCTTCGGTTACCCTCCACAAAATTAGCTAAAATGGTTTCGCTCCAATGAACAAGATAGCTGCCAGAGCTAAAAATTCAAAAACCTTAAATGACAACTCCTCGTTTACCTTTGGTCCTGTCTCATTCAAGCTTCGTAGTTGGTGAACTATATGACTCAGAAGCTATGTGACATCGCGAAATCAGGTGTGCAATTCAGAACCATCTTGGCCCTCTTGTTAAAATCATAGTTGCAAATATTGTGCACCCAGATCAGACTGCTCCTCTTGAAGCAGCTCCACTAGGAGCAGTCTGATCAGGACCTACACTATTTGTCTGTATGCCAAATTGAGTTTTATGCATCTTGAGAAGATTTCGATGCACCTTCAGGGGAGGCAACTCCTGCAAAACTATTTTGTCTCCACTGTCAATTGAGCTCAACTCTTAAAGGAAAGCATTGGCTTCTGAGGAGCAAATTCTTTTCTTTAAGAGCAGACTCTTTTTCCCGTGAGACAGAGCTTACAGAAAAGCGAACAGGAAGTCCCGAAAAAGCTTCCTTTGAAAAATGGCGGACAAATCTGCTCCCATTCCCTTTAAGGGCAAAGTATTAAAATAATGAGCTACGGGAATCAGACTGGGTTCAGAATGGTGAGCATTAATTGAAATTGAAATCTCATTGTATTTCAGATATTAATTGCCTTGGTGATTTCGTGTACATGGCCAACCAGCCAGCTTGCAACAGGACCTGCAATAACATGAGTGAGCAGTGCACAAGTGATCTAGTAAATGGCTGCTTTTGCCCGGAAGGCACTTACATAGAGAATGGCCATTGCGTGATGCCGACTGAGTGCAAGTGCACTCACAATGGAAAAGATTATGCGCATGGAAAGACTATTAGCAACGGATGCACAAAATGGTAAAAATATGTCAAAAATATTCTTTTTTTTTTTTTTTTTTTTTGGTTTTGGTTTTACGGCCCTTTCAAGATTATTTCACTCATATCGAGCCGATCGTTAAGCAGAGGTGGGCGAAAACCGGAGTACCCGGAGAAAAACCACCTGACCTTCTGTTGCAGAACTTGGCGTCTCACATGTGACCCGAGCGAGGCTCGAACCACAGCGGTGAGAGACCTAATAATCAAGAGTCAGCGCTCTTAACCACTAGGCCACGGAGGCCCGTTAAAATATTCGTTGCACTCATATTTAGAGGATAACAATTTTAACATTTGGGGAGGTAAATTGTTGTTTTTACGACCTCAAATTGTACTTTTCAGCAAGGCAATAAAACTCAATTCATTATGTGGCAGCCCCTATAGCTTAATGGTAAGCCCGTTCGAATCATGATCAAGAGGTAATGGGTTCGAATCCGGCCACAGGAGGCGAGGTCCGTCCTTGTGCAAGACATGTAATACCACTGGTCCACACCGCCCTGGTGTAAATTGGTAACAGTGGTATAAAAGTCACTGCCTCTCGCGCGCGCGTGATAACATTCTGAATGAGTCTTGGAGAGCGATTTGAATAAGACTGAAGCTTTTAAGAAAGATTAGTATAAACTACATTACGAAAACACGCCTATACAAATAAATTGTAAACTTTACCGCCGAAAAAAAGGAAAATTTTAAGATGAAAAATTTGTATTTTGCTTATTTCTGCTCAAAATATCGAGTGTGGGTACTCGTTAGAACCGCCTCGATGAGGCGGTTCTAACGAGTACCCACAATCTATATTTTAGAGCAAAAATAAGAAATATTAGGTTCACCCCTTCAAACCCCAGTTTTTCTATATAAAAGTTGGGTTCAAGGGGGTCAGAATTATATAGGCGTGTTTTTCGTGATGATGCGTTATCAAAACCAAACCTCCTTGAATGACAATTTTTCAAAATAGAGGATAATTAAGGAAATACAGAATGAACAACCAACAACGGATTTCAATATCATCGGGTGTTTTATTTGTCGAAACAATATATCCCCATTCTTCTTGTATCCCGATCATGCTAAGGGAACAACTTCACTGACGTCCTTATAAAAATCACGGTAATAATGGCAAATTTCATTATCAAAGTAAGAGAACATTTTTAAAAGTGATCTTTTTTTTCTTTCTGTTTTTCAATAAACATGACTGACTATGTCTTGGTCTGTGGGCTAATAGAAAACGCATACCATTATTTCTTTCGGTATTGCATTCTACAAAAATCAAGTATTCTGAGATCTATCATTTTTACCCAACATAATCTAAAATGTTTGTTATATATAGATTCATCGAAAAGTTTTGAAGATAATATAATAAGCAAATTGTCTGACTCATGTTTGCAAGTGGTATAAAGGGGCACTTGGGGAACAAACTTATAGGGACCAACTTTTAAGGACTAGTCCCTATAAATTATGTTGGCCCCTATAAGCTGGTCCCCAAGCTACCGCCCCCCCCCCCCCTATCTAAGCTTGACTAGGCTAGGTTGGGCCTTCGGTGATCCGTAGTGTTGTTGGCTGTTTCACTTCAGAGATCGACTTAGTCTTTGTGTAGAGTGACTTAGTCCCAATAAATTTTCAGTTTCTGCAATTTATAGGGACTAAAAAGAAGTGAAGGCAATGAATGATCATGAATCGATACAATTAAGTTGAATTAACCCACAGGTCCCATCAGAGACACCAAGGGAAAGAAACACAAGCATCAAACAACTGGACCCTAATGGAAACATGACTAGCGGAAAGCAAAAAGGACAGATACTTTCCCACAAAATTAGCAATTGGCTATCCAAAGCAAAATAATATAAGGCATACACATACTCAAAGGCAAGCCATGAAAAAAATGAACCTCGACATAAAAACCGCCTTGGAACGGTCAGTGAAACGAATTCCACTGAGGGGCTTAAATCGACCCCACGCGGCCACAATCCCCGCCCCTAATCCCGCCGCGACCCAGACAAACAACCCCGCCCAGCCCGCATGAAGGCCTCCTAACTCACAAGTGCAACATCTCCGTGAACACAAAAATCAATCAACCATAGAGAGGACTCGACAGCAAGAAACCACTAAAATGCCGAAGCAAAATAAAACCAACAGTTAGACTCCGATGGGCCGAACCAGAGACAGAGCATCAGGCACCAACAAACATTACATAAATATGTACTATAAAAGGGTTATCCTTTGGAAGCAAGGAATACACCACATAACTGAAAAATAAGGAGTGTACGTGTTTTCTTGGACAGACTAGCTAGTTTCGGCCAATAAGGCCTCGTCAGTGACCCTCAGATATTTTCGAAATTCCACAATGGAATCAATGATCCCAAAGGACAAGAAAATATATTCTACACTATGATGTAGGGCAGGGAGACGTTTTACCGCCGATACACATTCCCACACACCAGCTGTAGTGAAGTTAAATATGTACTATAAAAGGGTTATCCTTTGGAAGCAAGGAATACATCAGAGAACTGAAAAATAAGGACTGTACGTGTTTTCTGGGCCAGACTAGCTAGTTTCGGCCTCAAATTAGGCCTCATCAGTGACCCTCAGATATTTTCAAAATTCCACAACGGAATCAATGATCCCAAAGGACAAGAAAATATAATCTACACTATGATTTTATGTGATAAACTTTCAAGAGGTCAAGGGATACCACAAGATAACATTATGCTGGCCTTGTATCTCAAGAATTCATTGTGTCAGATTATTGGTAGAGTATAAACATATTAAATTGCATCATAAATCAAGCAACAGGGTCGGGTCACAAGTTCTCATAACTTCCGCATCTCCACATAGCAAATGTGTATCATCTACATCTCCACACTGAAATTGTGGAACCTCCACATCTCCACATTGACATTTTGGAACCTCCACATATCCACATTGAAATTGTGTAACCTCCACATTGAAAATAGACTGTATAAATTTTTAACGGGACATTGGTAAACATAGAAAGCCCAGATCAGATGCCACACCTGAATAATGAATGACTTCTACCTTACATTGCTAAGTGACAGTTCCTTGGGCATTTTTCCAACAAACAAATAAACAGAACAGTTTTACGGTGAGACTCGATCACCCCATTATAATTAACATCAATGAAGAGATCTGGGAAGTTGCATTAGTAGACATTATGACACCAGCACAAGTGCTAAACATCTCGGAAGAAAATATTTTTTTTTTCTATTTGGTTTTTCTAAATACAGGTTACATAAGAACACGTGGTTTTGAAAATATCACAGAAATGTGTAGAAATACGGATGCATGTGATTTTAAACTAATCATCCCACCTAGCAATTATGTTATGCAATTTCTTTCCCTTTGGTGTCTCTGATGGGAGCAGTGGGTTAATTGTATCGATTCCTGATCATTGCCTTCACTTCTATTTGTCATCAGTGCGCTTGAGAACGGATTTTTGAAGCGTGTAAATGTTGCAATTGGAGTTGTTTTTTCATGCAAATTCTAAACGCATTAAAATAATTTGTCAAGATGAAAGACAAACCATGTTACAATTTCCCAAAGAATTTCGAAAGATATTAGGAATCAGTCCTTTCCTGTTCGGAACACCTATTGGGAATGAAAAACATTCATTTGTTTTTAATGTAGACCGGAATGCTCCACGTGAAACCTTTTTCATATACAGTCGAACTTCGATGGCTCGAACCACTTTGGGTCCATGAAAACTTGTTCGAGACTGCGGTAGTTCGAGCCTATTCGAGGGATACTATTAGTGCCATATCAGGAGGCATGATGGAGATAATTGTGGGATATGTTTTCGGCGTTCAATATTATAACTGTATGTTGTGTGTACTCATTAGAATCGCCTCATCGAGGCGATTCTAATGAGTACAAACAGCATACATTTGCAAGATAAATGAAGAAAATCTTCCTAAATTACCCCTATATCGTATTTTGAGGAACTCCCTGCGGACTCAAGAACGGGTTCGACTCATCCATGGTAAACGAGCCATCGGAGTTCGAGCCATCGAAGTTTTACTGTATTCAGATATTGCTGATTTTACAAATGCTGGTGATGTGAATGCACCGATTTTGATAATTGTTCCATTTAATCATACAAAGTGATTCTACATATATTCATACAGATTTAAAACATTTGAATTATGTGCCAGTATCCAAATCAGTCATTGACCAAGTTCATTACGAAAACACGCCTATACAAATAAATTGTAAATTTATCGCTGAAAAAAGCAGAAACTTTTAGATGAAATATTGCGATATTTTTCTTATTTCTGCTCAAAATATAGATTGTGGTACTCGTTAGAACCGCCTAATCGAGACGGTTCTAACGAGTACCCACAATCTATAGTTTAGAGCAGAAGTAAGAAAAATAAGGTTTACCCCTGTAAACCCCAGTTTACTACATAAAAGTGGGATTCAAGGGGGTCAAATCTATATTGACATGTTTGCGTGATGCTTATCAGCATAAATGCAGCCTTTGGTAAAAGTGTACTTTTTATGACTGGAAAGCCTTTGGTTAAATTACACTTTAGGCACAAACAGTTTTTTGGAAATGATTTAATGACTCTGCAATGATACAAATGTTGACAGTTTATCAGACTCCTGAAAGGAAATAAGATGGGTAGTTCAGAGAAACAGACAAAGACATCTTGCAAACCGATGGCCCAATGTAAAATGTTATCAGTGACACAAAATCCTAGTAAATAAGAAGCAAGTTATGGACAGATGCGGTACTTGATGAAAAGACTGAACACAGTTCTGAACAAAAAAGCTCAGGGAAGGACGGCCATCCAGATTCTGCAAAATATGTAACGCAGAAATGCAACAGCTTGCAAAAACTAGGCATCTAAAAAGACGTCGTCTGAATTAAACACGAACAAGAATGCCAAAACAATGCATTGGCGCTCCCAGGAGACCTACTTCTTTACGACTAAAGAATATCAAGCGTAAAAGAAGAAGTGAAATAAGGTCTTAATTTAGAAATTTTCAAATAAAAAATTCTGACATTTTTCATATGTCTGCTCAATACATAGATTGTGGAAACTCGTTAGGACCGCCAACATTCTATGATTTTGAGCAGAAATAGGGAAAATAATGTATACCACTGTAAACTCCAGTTGTACCATATAAAACTGGGGTTTATTGGGATCAAAATTATATTGGCAATGTTTTAGTAATGTTAATACATGTATGTTATACTTTCAGCGTCTGTAACAAGGGCCGATGGGTCTGTGAGGAAAATCTGTGTCCTTTTTACTGTTATGCCTATGGAAGCCACCATGTGAAAACCTTTGATGGAAAATTCTACACGTATGAACCGACACACTGTGACTATTTACTAATCAAGGTCAGCCGATAATTAGCAGCAATTCAAAGATTACTTTTTACCATATGACGTCGCGTCTGAGAATTTAATAACTTCATGAAATTTTAGAAGAATTCGATGATCCATTAGTGGATAAAATATGCAAATTAGTTAGATACGCCCCGTAACGTTAGATGTACGACGTTTACTATTGGCGGAATATTGACAGTCGGGAATAAATGCGTTTTAATTGTCATATGATAAATAGAATCTTGCATTCGTGCTCATGTATTATTGAATTTATTCAACTCGTTGAGGAAAATGAATTACATGCTCGGCAAAGCCTCGCATTTGATCCCTTTTCCTCAACTCGTTTAATAAATTCAATAAGAATTTATTCAACTCAAAGCCTCGCATTTTATCCCTTTTCCTCAACTCTTTTAATAAATTCTTATTGAATTTATTCAACTCAAAGCCTAGCATTTTATCCCTTTTCCTCAACTCATTTAATAAATTTAATAAATGACCACTCATGTGTGTTTGTTTGTTTGTTTTGGAGTTTTACGACCCAGTCAACACTATTTTAGGTCATTTATGAGCCGGTCAGTTTACCAATCCACACTTTTCCTGGGCAGGCTTATACGTAAGCGGTTAACAAGTACAGTGCACATTCTTTCGCCAGAAACTGACAATTGCCCTTCTTGAATCCGCGGACCGTAGAAAAAGGATTCATGGACGGGCCTCCGTGGCCTAGTGGATAAGAGCGCTGACTCTTAGTCATTAGGTCTCTCACCGCCGTAGGTTCGAGCCTCGCTCGGGCCACGTGTGAGACGCCAAGTTCTGCAACGGAAGGTCAGGTGGTTTTTCTCCGGGTACTCCGGTTTTCGCCCACCTCTGATTAACGATCGGCTCGATATGAGTGAAATAATCTTGAAAGGGCCGTAAAACCCAAACCAAAAAAAAAAAAAAAAAAAGGATTCATGATCAATTTCCACGAAAGAATGTTGCCGACCCCGGCAGGTGCGCACTCATGTACGATCCTCTGTATTCATCATCACTCCGAGCTTTGTCAAGCGAACATATGGGGCATATACGGGGGCATACGTGACCTCCCAATATGATAACACACCCGTGTGACATAGTGCTTTTTCATATCTCCAAAATGGAAATCCGTGATATTTTTCTTATAAATCTCAAAGCACAGGTTGTGTGTGCTCGTTAGAACCGCCTCATCGAGACGGTTCTAACAAGTACCCACGCAGTTCTAACGAGTACCCACAGCCTATGTCTTGGAGCAGAAATAAGAAAAAAATAATGTATACCCCATAAACCCCAGTTTTCTATATATGAAGTGGGGTTTAGGGGGGGTCTTCTTTTCACGGACGTGTTCACGTGACCTCCAATATCTCAGATCAGCCTGTATGTGTACAGTTAATGGTTAATACTTTATCAACTCTGTGTTAAATACTCTTTAAACCCACTTTACATACAGGAAGTGGGCTTCAGAGGGGTATGCATTATTTTCCTTATTGCTCCAAAACAAAAATTAAGGGTAATCATTAGAAACACCTCAGTGAGTGGGTTGGGGTCTAAGGAACACCCACGATCTATGTTTGTAGCAGAAATAAGAAAATCAAAGCGCCAAAAGGCACTGAAATGACAAATCGTGAATAACAAGGACTTTACGAAAAGGTTTCAAATTTATTAATTTTATTACCTTACCACTGTCTGGGTAAATTCAACAAACGACGAATTGTTTATATTTTTCCCAATTTTTCCTAAAAAAAAACAGGACTTGACATCTCATGAAAATTTTGCATGAAATGTCAAATCCTGTTTTCTGTAAAAATATATAAATAAATAAGATATATAAGAAAATATTTCAAAATGTCGTCTGCTTAAAAATGCCCAGCATGTAGAACGCTACAGTTATCTATTAGTGTTGAAGTTCGATTTGGGGAAACCAAGGTGTCGGTTATTATTAGAAATCAAAGTACTGAAAGTACTAAGGAACGTTGATTTATGAGCAATAATTATAATGATAACAATGTGTCGTAGATCAAGCAGTTATCTAGATATTTTGTTAACATGGTCCCAGAGGGTTAAAAAAATTCGACGAAGAAAAAAAATGATTCATCGATTATTTAGAGTTTGAATGGAAGTGTAGAAAATGAAGAAACAACAACAACCCCGACCCCACCCCCACCCCATCTACCGTTACCTGCTGCAAGGACAACATGCCTTGCCCAAATGTAAGTCAATATCAATATCCCCAATGACACAAGATACACATCACCTTTGCCTTATCCAACCAACCCCACGAAAAAAGGAAGAAAGGAAGAAATATAAACGTGTCTGCTAATTTGTTCATGGTAAAACCATAAATTTATAGATTAGCTCAGTGAGTGAGTGTTTGAGTTTTACGTTCCACCAACAGCTAAGGTCATACGGAGACGGGACTAAAGACTTATCCGAAAGTCTGGAGAAGCCCTGGATCGATCCTGCGACCCCTGGTTTACAAGGCGAGTAGCGAAACCACTACACCACGGAGGCTTGTACATTATGTGCTTGTCTCATCTGCTAATAATCTTACAGAGAAGTTCTCCTAGCGGGTACATGACATCTTAGCAACGTCGCATCAGCGTCGCGTTGATACGAAGATGCACATACGTTGTGCAGCCGCTCGGAGCTATGTTCCTTCTGGCGTGGGGAGAGTAACTTGACGGAAAAAAGATCATTTTCAAACCATTTCATTTAGACATTACAACTCCTGATCAGACGCCACCTTTAGCGAACTTCGACTACCCAGGGCGAGCTAAAATACGTTTATTCCAACCTGTACGGAATCATTAACCCATAAATGCCAATTGTTTCAATACTTTGGCATTCGGAAACAGTTAAGATAGATAAGAGGCCACAGACTGTAGCGTCTGATCGGTGTCTTCACTATTTGCTTAAAGTACGGAACTTGATTTAAAACTCACAGCTTAAAGCCTTAAACGACACATATTTTAAGAGCATAATAAGAGCTCTCGAAAGCAGGTAAATAACTGTGCTCGATGTCGGTCAGTAAAGGGTTGTATAGTCACAGAGAAGCGAATTTACCCTTTTAACCCAGTAGACCGGTGCAGACACCGAGATAGAAATACACTGTATCTATGCAAACCTTGCAGATCCTGATAAGACGGCACGTAGCTAGCACGCCTCGCCAGGATCTACATTAACACTATTTGCCATCATGTCAATGAACTACTCAGAAATCCCTTTCTTTTAGAATATATTTAAAGCGAGAAGAGTCGTGTTCAGAAACTCAGGGATGAAAGAGTAAAGTCTCAAACCAGTTGCATAAACGCGTAGGAAAATAGTCCCAGAGTATTGTTTTCTTTTCAAAATTAGTCTTTCAGTGCCAATTTATATTCAATCCGTATAAAGTCTCGAAATATGAAATATTTTGAAAGACGTTCCATGCCTGCAAAATTAATTTTCAAGAGGTTATTTGGACTATTGTATGCAGCGAACGAACAGCGGAAGTGGAATAACGCGGTCCAGTACCGGAAGTAGAAATGTAATGACATAGAAACTTGATTTTAAAAATCAACTTTCAAAAAGTTATCAATAGAATATTGACATGACTCCTGTGTTATGCTTCACAAACTGTATAGACCCAGATCAAACGCCACATAACGCGGCGTCTGATAACGGTCTACACTATTTCCTTAATTAAATACTGGTATTTCAACCGTATAAGTCTTGAGTTTAGGACTGTCGACAAATCAACCATCTAACAATTCTGAGATGCCCCTGTTTATGTCGTCTACTTTGTATTCTTGCCAAAGTTTCAAACCAGGCAAACAGTGTGGATGCCGGTCAAACTGCTTCAAAAGGAGCTGTCTGGTCTGGGCCCATATTATTTGCAACAATGAATTTTAACGTTACCAGCAGACAACAAAGCAGACGACAATTGTTGTGATTGGTATCTTGAGCCTTCATCGGGTACAGAAGAAACCAACCGAAGCCATTTAACGGACCTCACCGGAAACTGTCTAATATGTATACCCGTCAGTGCCAGTCGTCCCATTACCGGTACATTAGTAAACATTTAAGACCCTGATCAAAGACCACAGAATGCAGCATATAATCGGTGTAGTCACTGTTTACTTGAGGCACGGAACCCGATTTAAAACTCACAACTTACTGAATAAACGTGACAACTCACATTTTGTAATTAGATCTCACCAAAATGGGTGGACAACCATATGTTCGATTTCGGTGAGTAAAGGATTGTTAAACCAATTTTATTTGTGATTACTTAGAACTCGTACTTATAAACGCAATTTAACCATTTCAACCCTGTTCGACCGGTGCAAACCTTGTAGATTCAGATGAGACGACAGATTCAGATGTAACGAGCGTTCTCGCCAGGATACATATACACCGTTTGCCATCATGTCAATGAACTGGAAAAAAAGAACCTTTTTATAAGAATATATACACCCAAAAGTCATGTTCTGATTTCAAGGTTGAAAGGGTAAAGTCTCGAATGTAGGTTATATAAATAATTATTTGCAAACTTAAATCAATACATGTATACATATGCGCGAGAAAATGTTAAAATGTATCTAACATATATGATTTGAGCGAAACTGCACAGCCGGACTACGTTTTTGCGCGGACTCAGTTTCAGTCTTTGTTTGAGTTGAGGTTTTACATCCCCGTCAACACTATTAAGGTCACTTTGGAGATGTTGCTTCCAATTTTGTGGGACTTTTACCCGACATCTAGGCGGTTCTAACGAGTACCCACAATCTATATTTTAGAGCGAAAATAAGAAAGTTAAGGTATTTCCCTGTAAACCACAGTTTCACGATATAAAAGTGGGGTTCAAAGGGGTCAAAATTAAATAGGTTTGTTTTCGTGATGTGAGGCGCTTCTAGGGAGTACCGACGTCACTGATATGTTTTCTTGTAGAAATAAGAAAATAACATGTGGATACCCTCTCTTTTCTGGAAATATGAATTATATATTTTCAGCCGATGAATGACGCTGCATCACAGAAGATACGTGGATTAAGCATAAAGGCCAGGATGGGGACAACCGGAGCCGATAAACTTCGTCATAATACGGAGTTGATAATCGAGTACAGAGGAGAAACACTGTGGGTAGACCCTAATGGAAACGATATAAAATTAGGCTCTAAGTCTATCACCACTCCTTTTGTAAGCGAGATTATGTCCATCAGGAAAATTAACTCCCTTTTTATCATGATGGAGATATTCGGAATGAAGATTTTGTATACTACGGACTTAGTCATTATAAGTGCGGACCATTTCTACCATTCACAGGTAAGCATGATGAAAACAAATATAATTCTTGCACACCAGGCAAGAAAATCCGTGGTTTTAACCTTGGATAGAATAAAAAAATCTTATATGGGTGTGAGGGGTGGATGGTAAACTCCGTCCCGAGGGTCACTGTCCGGCATTACGAGGCTTGCCGAGTGATGCCGGACAGTGATCTCGAGGACGGATTTTTCAATCCACCCCTCACACCCATATTGGATTCTTTTTCTTGCATACCTTCCATTTCTGAACGCCGATTTTTAATGCTACAGTCACTTCGGTTACCAGCGTCCGCCATATTGTGTTGACACTGCAAGAATGTTTAGTGACGTCACGTCATGTGCTGTGACGTCAACCTTAACGACGGCGCATACGAGGTCTAATCAACCAGGGCATTTATCAAACATGCTATTATATTCTATTTTGGGTCGGAACACCAAGGTCAGAACATAAAGTTCTATCCCAGAATAAAATCACCGATTTCCTTGTCTGGTGTGCAAGAAATTCTGTTCTAACCCTGAGGTTCTTACTAACAATCGAATATTCTCGCGTGTTTGATAAATGACCTTATATTTGTCGTCGTAAAGGTTGACGTCACAGCACGTTACGTGGTGTCACTAAACATTGTAGTGTCGTCACAATATGTCGGACGTCGGCAACCGAAGGGACTGCAGTATTAAACATCAGCGCTCAGAAATGGAAGGTATGCAAGAAATAGAATCTTACATGGGTGTGAGGGGTGGATGGAAAAATCCGTACCAAGGGTCACTGTCCGGTACCCATATTTGATTCCTATATTATCACTCCTCTAAACCCTTCTTTATCCCTTAATTGCAAAAATGTTTTTTTCAGACTTTCGGATGAGTCTTTAAACCGAGATCCCGCCTCCATATGACCTTAGCTGTCTGTGAGACGTAAAACTCAAACACTCACTCAATATTTGTCATCTGTTTTGTTGTCCGCCTGATCTTAATCCATCAGACTTTCATCTATTTCCAAAACTGAAAACGGCTATTTCAGGCGCACACTTTCAGTCCGATGACGTCATATGAAACAGCCATGTTGTTTTATCTGCCTCGGTTAATAAATTCCATATTTGAAATAGGACAATGAATAACCTCTTTATAATAACTTCTGCTGACCTATATTACATCTATTGACCATTTATAAATAGTGTGTTTTTTTTAGGGACCGAATTTCTGTAGTTATTCAAATTTTCAGGAATGTCAGCTAGATTCCCATTACATTATTTTTAGATTCTCACACAGAATGCAGGGTGCTGAGTATAAGAATCTTACATGGGTATGAGGGGAGGATGGAAAAATCCTTCCTTTAGGTCACTGTCCAGCATCACGAGGCTTGTCGAGTGATGCTGGACAGTGATCCCGAGGGACGGATCTTTCTATCCACCACTCACACCCATGTAGGAGTCTTTTTCTTGCTCCTTCCATTTTTGAGCATGAATTTTTTTATACTGCAGTCAATTCGGTTACCGACGCCCGCCATATTGTGATTATATTACAGTGATGTTTAGTGACATCACATAACGTGCTGCGTCGTCAACCTTAACGACCGCGCAAACGAGGTCGTATTCAACCATTGAATTTATCAAACATGCGGGAATATTCGATTTTGGGTAAGAATACCAGGATTAAAACAAAATTTCTATCCCAAGCTAAAACAATGGATTTCCTTGTCTGGTGTATTCATTTTTTCTGATGTCACTGTGGTGGAATGAGGTCAGGAATGATGCATTATTTAAAGTGAATGACCACCATTTTTTTTTTCTCAGATCCATTTTACAGTAACACCAGCTGCAACTAACAAATCTTGGTACTTTAGCAGCTGAGGATTTTAGAGAAGAAAGTGAACATTAAAATAAAAATGCCTTCTTGTAAGGCCAAATACTGCACAGTGATAAGAGGACAAGGAATTAGCTGTTTTGCTATCCCTGACCCTAAGAAACATAGAGAATTATGTGAAAAATGGATTCATAATCTTGGAACAGAGAATCTCAACATCAAGACATTTGTTTATGCAAAGCATAACATTGTTTGTGCTGTACATTTTGAAGATAGCTGTTTTCAAGTGGACTTGAAGGTTTCTTGATTACTTATTTCTTTTCTTTTCTTCAATAACCCATTGAGTACCAGAAACCCCAAAACGGGTACCCGCAGAATGCGGCGTCTGATCAGGGCCTCCACTGTTTGCTAAAAGTCCATTCATTTTCCAAATAAATTTTGACGAAATCACAACCTGACACGCCTAAATTTTGAAATGAACTCCTGCTATATATAAAGAGGAAGATTCCATTTGGTACAAAAAGGGTTAATTAATGCATATCATTATCATTTAACCAATCATTACATTAACACGCCTTGACAAGTTTAGGTAATATTTCATTGCATTTCACATGGTATTTTGTGATATTTTTAAAGCATAGATTGTGGGTACTCGTTAGAAATGTCTCAGTGAGGCGATTCCTTTGAGCACCCATAATGTTGTTGGAGAAATTATAAGAATATATTTATGTCCTTGTAAATCCCCATTTTTCCTACAAAAACTCCTCTTCTGTGAACTCGGTCTCATACTGATAGCCCTGAGCACCAAACTCAGGAAAACTGTCTTCAAAGTCTTTATTTTCGTCCAAAGACATAATGAAGCCTTATGCAAGATGCTAAACTGACAGCCTATTTAAAGGATTTTTTGAGAATTCAACCTGATTAGAGAGCCTAATCACTTCTCCTTTAGTAGCTGCATAGAATGACATAGAGCTTCTACAGTCTCCATGAGATCAGGATTTTAGCAAACATGTGGATTTCTGGGATACATTTGGATTACCTTGGAGAAAATATGGCCGCTGCCAGAAGACTTCACTGAAACCATTAAATGTTGATTTAATTACCTTAGCAGGTTTTAATTGGTAATAAAAGTCAGAGATTAATCATTACAGTAACTTTTTCTTGCAAATGAAGTAATTATGTTATAAAGGTGCTCATTCACTTTAATGTCATTTAATGCTATGTATGGGCGCTGTACCAGTAGAAGTGTTTTACCCATTTATAATATGATAACACATCCGTGTTCATAGTGCATTCTGCATGCGGACTGAACAAATTATTTGTCTAAATCGCGACGGAAGTAAGATTGTGGCCACGTAAAATCGATTAAAGCCCCCCCCCCCCCCAGTGGAATTTGTTTCGCTCACCGTTCCAAGGCGGTTCTTCTGTCGTGGTTTGTTTTTGTTATGGTTTGTCTTTGAGTGTGTGTATCGCTTATATTGGTTTGTTTTGGATAGCCAATAGGCCATTTTGTTGGAAAGTAACTGTCCTTTTGGCTATCCGCTGTTGGTGTTTCCATTGGCGTCTAGTTGTTTTGTGTTTGTGTTTCTTTCCCTTTGGTGTCTCTGATGGGAGCTGTGGGGTAATTGTATCGATTCCTGGTCATTTCTTTCACTTCTGTTTCATCAATCCAGATATCTTGTGAACTTTTGTGATACTTTTCATATTCACACTCCAAACATCGGCTGTATGTTCTCGCTAGAACTGCCGTACCCACAAACTATGCCTTGGAGAAGAAATGAAAATAAATTATTTATACACCATATGTAACACCCGCCCCCGTTTTCACTATATAAAGTGGGGTTTGCAGGGATATTTATAACACAGACTTATTATTAATACGATGCACCTATATTATATTATATGAAATTTCTTTTACTGCTTTAACCCTCAAGATGTCACAATAACTGTCTTCTGCTTTGCCGTCTGCTGACTACATGTATTTCAAAATTCATTGATTATTGTTGAAACCAGTGTGAACCCAGACTGTTCCTATTGGAGCAGCCTTACATAAATGAAATGATAGCGGCTATATAGACACTTTATAGCGGCTACAGAGCCGCTATAAAAGTTTAGAGACACAACTGCAAGCCAGAACCTAGCCAATGAGAGCAGCTAACAGCTATATAGCGGATATATAGCCGCTAGTACTAGCCACTACTCGGACCCGCCCATTGGGGCTTGAAGAAATAAATGGGCTGCATGATGCTTCCACGCAGGGCTGAATACGACCGCACACGAGTACTGGTAAACCGCCTAGGGGATCTAAGCCTGCCCAGGCAAAGCGGTTCGGGTCGGACCGTCCTTGCTTATAAACCCTATTGGTTTCATTTGGCGGCAGGGCTTCAGATATGATTTCATCTCAATGTCGGGTAAAAGTCCCACAAAATTGGATGCCATCACGAAAACACGCCTATATAATTTTGACCCCCTTGAACCCCACTTTTATAAAGTAAAACTGGGGTTTCCGGGGGTATACCTTATTTTTCCTATTTCTGCTCTAAAATATAGATTGTGGGTACCCTTTAGAACCGCCTCGATGAGAGAAATAGAAAAATATCAAATTTTTTCATCATAAAATTTTTTTTTTTTCGGCGATAAAGGTGGCAATGTATTTGTATAGGCGTGTTTACGTAATGAACGTCTCCAAAATGACCTTTATAGTGTTGGCGGGGACGCTAAACATCAAATCAAACAAACAAAGCTAGCCACTACTGGCTATTAGAGCCGCTAGCGGCTCTAATAACCAGAAGCTACCCACAACTCTAACAGCATATAATTCAATACGAAAACACGCCTATACAAATACATTGTAAACTTTACCGCCGAATATACAAAACTTTTGAGATAAAAATATGATTTTTTTCTTATTTCTGCTCAAAATATAGATTGCGGGTACTCGTTTGAACCGCCTCATCGAGGCGGGTTCTAACGAGTCCCCATAATCTATATTTTAAAGCAGAAATAAGAAAAAGGCATACCCCTGTGAACCCCAGTTTTACTATATACAAGTGGGGTTCAAGGGGGTCATAATGATATAGACGTGTTTTCGTCTCATCGAGGCGGTTCTAACGAGTCCCCACAATCTATATTTTAGAGCAGAAATAAGAAAAAAATGCATACCCCTGTAAACCCCAGTTTTAATATATACAAGTGGGGTTCAAGGGGGTCAAAATGATATAGACGTGTTTTCGTGATGTGTAGAACAGAGACAGAGCCCTAAGTAGAAGATAGTCGCAATTCTGCTTGGTTTTGCTGCTGTCAAAATTAATTAGACTTGATCGCTTTGTTGATGCCGGACCCTGGGAAAACTGCATGAAATTGTGTAATTTGAAATTCCTGGTTCCATTGACTTTGGTTGTTTTATCAAAAAAAAAAAAAAAAAAAAAAAAAAAAAAAATAAGTAGTATCAGGACACCAGCTGCAACACTGGAGGGAAACAACACATTTTCGATTTTAAATTCAGAAGTCATAGATAAAGCAAACACAGATTTAATCGTCGGTAAGTAGATGAGCTAATATATTTTGCATGCAATGACTGAATTAATATATTTGCATGCAATGACTGAATTAATATATTTTGCATGCAATGACTGAATTAATATATTTTGCATGCAGTGACTGAATTAATATATATTGCATGCAATGACTGAATTAATATATTTGCATGCAATGACGTAATAAATATTCAGTTGAATATTTTCTTGGAAAAATAGGAGACATTTGCTTATTTTTCTCATTTTGAAATAGTTGTGTCTGTTTTGTCTGCTGACCTGAGCCAGTATCAGATTTGTTACCTCAAACTTATAGAAGAAATGAATCTGTCACCTGTGCTTCATATTTTCAAATGTCATTTTCTTTATTTAACACATAGCAGTGGAATCAATGCATACCTGAAACAAATAAAAGTATATTTTTACAGTGTGAAAATATAAATGATATTTCCACTGTGTGAACAATAACATGACCATGCTATTTTTCCAGTAGCAGCCCGGACTACTTTTCTCGCAATAATTCGTATGTGATCTACAAAGTAAGTCTGTAAAATACCTTACCGGCCCCGATAGCTCAGTTGGTAGAGTGTCCGCTCCGGGGAACGGGAGGTCACGGGTTCGATCCCGGGTCGCGACATACTAAAGTCGTTAAGAATGGTACTAGCTGCTCCTCGCTTGGCACTCAGATTTACGGGGTAGAGCTGGGGCTGGTCGACCCAGTGTCAGGATAATGTGACTGGGTGTGGTATCATGTAATGTGTCTGGGACATGATACTTCAGTGAGGCAGCACTATAAAAGTGAGCATTGAGCTCCCTATCGCAACCAGACACCGTCGTGATATGATTGAAAAATTGTTGAAAGCGTAGTTAAACCCGAATTCACACACACACATACACACACTGTCAAATACCTTGAAAAAGCATTCTTTGAACTGTAAAAATGCCGTATTAAAAATGACGATCTGTTTATGGTTTGCAACTGACAGTTGTGACGTAATAGCCAAGTCAAAAATTCTGACGTAAGATCCAATTGATCAATTACAGTTAGTGTCCTAAAATATTATTAAATAAAAAATAAATTACAATTTTTCGATAAATATCAAAACCATTCATCTCTTGTGTTGAAAACATCAGAATTTTCACTCGTGCTTCGCACACGTGAATATTCTGATATTTTCAACACACTCGATGAAATATTTTTGGTATTCATCTAAAAAAAGTACATATCCTCTATCTAATTGATTAGAATTATATCCTGTTTTACGCTAACACACCCGTGCAACAAAACAGCATTATTTTCACATATTTCAATGGATACTTTCCGATAAAAAACTGAAATATTTTTCCTATTTATACTGCAAACATAGGTTGTGGGTGCTCATTTGAACCGCCTCATTTAGGCGGTTCTAACCGGTACACATAATCTTGTATAAAGTTGGGCGTAGTGGGTGTTCGTTTCACGGATGTGATATGTAAGACCCAAATGAGCACCACGTGGACCCTGTATAATGTTTCTTTTTGATCCAAGTTAACTATATTTTAGTAGTATGAAACTGTGACATTAAACTTTTTACAGTTTACGCCTTTACATGTTACAGTTGTAAAAAGGCTTACAATATTACAGTTGTAATACGTTACATTCCATATTATTTGCAGCATAACTTAAGAAAAATAATAATTTAAATTGGCAGCCAAGACATAACCCCGTTATATCCAAATATGTGCTGACCTGGTGTGTTGTAATGAGCTAGGTATGTTTGTTATATGAAATTGAAACCAAACTTAAAGCAGAACTTTTGGTGTTTTGGATGGGGTTCGTAATCCGATTGTATCAGTTTCTGATATTTGATGCTTCTAATCTTCATGACTGCATGGGACTTTGCACCCCCTTGTCTCAGCCATATCTGAAACGTAGCCAGAACTGAGCCACAACCACTAGCCAGAACACTACCACAAATAAAAGCCAGAACAGAGCCACAACTGACAGTCAGAACAGAGCCACAACTGACAGACAGAACAGAGACACAACTAAGAGTCAGAACAGAGCCTTAGGCATCAGGGGACAGTTTCGCATTTGAGGGTGGACGTTTTTAAAAATATTATAGTAGGAGGGCCAATAATGGCATAGTTGCTCATAGAAATTGTGATATGTGGATATTTCTTGCCAATGTGGGCTTATTTGCTGAGTATCTGTACTTTTATGAAATGGAATACGAAACTAAAACCCCGGCTGTCTGGATGCTGTGCAAGTTCAAGGTGCAGCGGCATATCTGAATTCACGAAGGTAGCTTTGGCACTAAAAAGTAGCTGTTTTTCAAAGAGGGTTCCTGAAAAAGTTTACTGGTTATGGTATACTTTTCTGTCTATTTCTTTGCATGTGACTGAGTGTACATGACATTTCAACAGGTGCCAAGTACTGGTGTTTTGGAAGTAAATTCACAGGATCTGTCAAAGTGAGGTGGAGTCATGATTTTTTGTATGTAAAAGTTAGTGGGTGGGGTAAGTGAAATGCTGCTGCTGTCAGCCTATGCAAACAGAGAAGTGTTTCTTTGGTATTCTGTTTTGATTTCATGCATGTGTGGAGCAATTTGAAACCAAAACAGAAGTTATCGCTTTCTCCAGGAGTTGTCGATAACGATTCAAAAACTTGGTGTGACGCGGACAAAAAAGTGCTGCGATTAACTGTCCCCTGATGCCTTAAGTAGTAGCCAGAACTGAGCCACAACTTAGAGCCAGAACGGAGCCACAACTTAGAGCAAGAACAGAGCGACAAGTAGTAGCCAGAACTGAGCTACAATTTATAGCCAGAAAACTGTTTTGCATATGACATACGATATAGCGGCTATAAAGCCGCCAGCTAGCCTGAACTGAGCCGCATCTAAAAGCCAGAATAGAGCGACAAATACTAGTCAGAACAGAGCGGCAAGTGGTAGCCAGAACCTAGCCAAAACTTAGAGCCAGAAAACTAATTTGCATACGAACTACTTCAGATATGTTCTATAAAAGGGTTATCCTTTGGCAGCAAAGAATACACCACAGAACCGAAAAAATATGAAGTGTACATGTTTTCTGGGCCAGAATAGCTAGTTTCGGCCAATTAGGCCTCATCAGTGACCCTCAAATATTTTCACAATTCAACAATGGAATCAATGAACCCGAAGGACAAGAAAATATGAACTACACTATAAACTATAGCGGTTCTGTAGCGGCAACTTAGAGCCAGAGACATTGCATTTCTGTTAAGTGCAGTCTTATTTCTGACCGTTCCTATTTTTACTGACCGTTCCAAGTTGATGCTTTTGCTATGCTTCCTTCGTGTTTTTGTGTTGACGGTTCTGATTTTTTTCCCTAATCATATATGTTTTTACGTTGATGATTCTGATTCTTTCTCTTTTTGGCTGATCATTTTAGTAACGTTTGTCCTTCCAGTTTAATGATTGTCATGTTGGTGATTCTTATTCTTTCCTCCAATTACATTTTATGTATATTGCTCCTCTTTAGTTAGGTTTAGATATTCTGAGTCACCACCCGTTTGGGAAAAATCTGCTGACTCGGTTTACCTTACCTATTGTCCGTTTTTTTTTTGTTTTTTTTTTTTTGTTGTTGTTGTTTTTTTAGCTCACCTGGGCTTATAGGATGGTAGTCCCTCCGTCGTCCGTCCGTCCGTCCACACTTTTGACCAGCTATATCTCTGCAGCCTGCAGGCTGATCTCAATCATTTCTTATTTGAGCATGCCTCTGGTGGGGCATTGATGACATTAGCTTTTTATCGAAATCGAACGAAAACTTTGGTTGCTATGGCAACCACAAGTTCCCATAGACTTAAAATGGGAAAATGCTTGTCATCACCGTAGCACCGTTCCTTTGATTGCTGAAAATGCCAATTTTAACCTTGCCATCACCGTAGCCCCTTCAGTTCTGATTGGATCTTTCTGAAACTTAAGTACAAGTAAATCAGGGTTAAAAGCTTGGACGATTTCGAAAACTAGCGATTCGGGTCGATTACTGATGGAGTTATGTTCCCCCCTTTGCTGAAAATGCTTATTTTGCACATTGTCATCACAGTAGCCCCTCCAGTTTTGATCGAATCTTCATGAAACTTACAAACAAGAAAGTCAGGTATAAAAGCTCGGATGAGTAAAAAAACTGACGAGGTTGGCTCATCTATTGTAGAGTTACGTCCCCTATACTGCTCTGCTGAAAATGCCTAGTTTTGACCTTGTCATCATCATAGCCGCTTTAGTATTCATTGCATCTTTTTGTAACTTACATGTTAGGAAGTAAAGAAGGTAAGGTTGGCCTATATGTCGAAGAGTTATATCCCCCTTGATTAGAGGAAAAGCCTATTTTTGACCTTGTCATCACCGTAGCGCCTTCAGTTTTGATCGGATCTTCCTGAAACTTGCATACAAATAAGTTGGGGTTACATGTAAAAGCTTGGATAAGTTTGAAAATTAGCGATGTTGGTCGATTAGGCATGGACTTATGTCAACTACGTTGCTGAAAATGCTTAGTTTTAACCTTGTCATCACCGTAGCTCCTTCATTTTTGATCGGAGCTTCTTGAAACTTACAAACAGGTAAGGCAGGGATAAAAGCTCGGATGAGTTCGAAAACTGACGACGAGGTTGGCCTATCAATCATAGAATTAGGTTCCCCTTTACTGTTGCAAATGCCTATTTTCGACCTTGTCATCACCATAGCCCCCTTCAGTTTTCATGGGATCGTCTTGAAACTTATGTGTAAGTACGTAAGGGATAAAACCTCGCCTGATTTAAAAATTGATGAGGTCAGCCTATGTTTCAAAGAGTTTTGTCCCCCTCGATTACAGAAAATGTCTATATTAAACCTTGTCATAACCGTAGCTCCTTCAGTTTTATTGGATCTTCTTGAAACTTACATGTTAGTAAGTCAGTGATAAAATGGATGAGTTCGTGAACTGATGAGGTCAGCCTATTTAACATAGAGTTACATCCCTTAGATTGCATAAAATGCCTCTTTTTCTTCAGTTTTCATCGGATCTTCTTGTTGTTTTTTAGGGTTAACATTATTAGCTCACCTAAGCTGAAGGCTTAGTGGGAGCTATTGTCACCATCATTCTCGTCGTGGTCCTTCCACATTTTTTCATCTTATCATCACCGTAGCCCTTCAGTTTTGATCGGATCTTCTTGAAACTTACATATAAGCAAGTCAGGGATAACAGCTCCAATTAGTTTAAAAACCGGTGACTTTGGCTTATTTTTCATAGAGTTACATCACTTTGTTTGAAGACAATGCCTGTTTTTCTACCTTGTCATCACCGTAGCCTCTTCAGTTTTGATCGAATCTTCTTGAAACTTACATGTAAGTAAGTCAGGGATAAAAGGTTGGATGAGTTTAAAAACTGATGAGGTCGCCCTATTTATCAATGTTATTTCCCTTGGATTGCTGAAAATGCCAATTTTTGACATTGTCATCATCATAAATCCGTAAGTGTTGAACAAATCGACCTGAAACTTAAATATAAGTAGGTTTGAAATAAATGCAAACAAATATTGTTGGCCGGTACTCCCAGAGTTAAGACCCCTTATTTGCTGAAAATGCCTATTTTGTACCTTGTCATCACCAATAGTCCTTAAGTTTTGATCAACTCTTCCTGAAACTAGGATATAAGTAGGTTGAGATTGAAAGTTCGGATGAGTTTGAAAACTAGTAATGTCTGCCTATCTCTCATAGAGTTACGTCCCCTTGTTTTCTGGATCTTTTTGAAACTTATACATAAGAAAGTCAGGGATAAAAGCCCGGATGCGTTTGAAAACTGGCAAAGTAGGCCCCATCTGTCATTGAGTTATGTCCCCTTGATTGCTGAAAAAAGCCTATTTTTGACCTTGTCATCACTGTAGCCCCATCAGTTTTTATTGAATCTTCTTAAAACTTACACATAAGTAAGTCAGGGATTAAAGCTCAGATTAGTTTGAAAACTGGCAAGGCTGGCCCATTATTTGTAGTGTTGAATCCCCTTGATTGCTGAAAATGCCTATCTTTGACCTAGTCATCACAGTAGCCCCTTCAGTTTTTATCTATCAGATCTTCTTGATAAGTCAGGGATAAAAGCTAAGTTGAGTTCGAAAACTGGCGAGGCCAGCCTATCTTTCATAGAGTTACGTCTCTTTGATTGCAGAAAATGCCTATTTATAACCTTGTCATCACCGTAGCCCCTTTAGTTTTTCATCAGATCTTCTTGATTCAATCTTGAAACTTATGTATAAGTAAGTCAGAGATAAAAGCTCAAACGAGTTTGAAAATTGACAAGGCCAGCCAATCTGTCATAGAGTTACGTCCCTTTGATTTAGCCCCCGCCCATCGGGGCTTTAAACAAGAGGGCCCAATGGCCCTATATCGCTCACCTGTGTACCAGAAAATCATTAGTGTAGGAGACCACTTGACATTGCTACATACTAAATATCTAAGCTCAGGCAAAGTGGTGTCCATGCTTATAAACCCTATTGGTTTCATTGGGCGACAGGGCTTGAGATGTAATTTCATCCCAATGTCAGGTAAAAGTCCCACAAAATTGGAAGAGACATCTCCAAAATGACCTATACAGTGTTTACGGGGATGTAAAACCTCAAATCAAACAAAATCTGTGCCTTATGGTTTTATAGAAAAAGATTGTTTTTAAGTTTTTTCCAGTATAAGTCTATAGGAGCTAATGAGCCCTGGTGCTTGGCCAATTTTGACCCAAAGGGCAAGGTTGGCAGGGTTTATGTAGGCGACCATTTTGTGTTGCTATATATTAAATAACTAAGGTCTGTACTTCATGGTTTCAAAGAAGATGTTTGAAGCTTTTTTCCATTATAAGTTTGTTGGAGTTAAGGGGCCACAGGATTTGGACCCCAGGGGCATGATTGGCAGGATTCATGTAGGCGACCACTCGACATTGCTACATGCTAAATACCTAAGCTCTGGGACTTATGGTTTCAGAGAAGACGATTTTTGAAGATTTTTTTCCCCATTTGAAGTTTTTTTTTTTTGTTTCTTTTTTTTTCATTATAAGGGCCCTGTGGTTTCAGAGAAGAAGATATTTGAAGTTTCTCTAATTGTAAGTCTATGGAAGCTAAAGAGCCCTGGGGAGTGGCCAATTTGGATCCCAGGGGCATAACTGGCAGGATTTATATAGGTGGCCACTTGACGTTGCTACATACAAAAAATCTAAGCTCTGGGCCTTATGGTTTCATAGAAGAAGATTTTTTAAGTTTTTTTTCCATTATAAGTCTATTGGAGGTGATGAGCTCTGGTGTGGCCAATTTTGACCCCAGGGGCAGGGTTAGCAGGATTTATGTAGCTGGCTATTTTGATGTTGCTAGACACTAAATATCTATGTTCTGTGCTTTACAGTTTCTGATAAGAAGATTTTTTAAGCTTTTTTCCATTATGAGTCTATGGGCGCTAAGGGGCCCCAGAGTGTGGGCCATTTGGAACCCCAGGGGCATGATTAGCAGGAAATATGTAGGTGACCACTTGCCGTTACTACATGCTAAATATCTAAGCTCTGGGCCCTGTGGTTTCAGAGAAGAAGATTTTTGAAGTTTTTTTTCCATTATGAGTCTATGGGAGCTAAGGGGGTCCCAGGGTGTGGCCCATTTGGACCCAAGGGGCATGACTGGCAGGATTTATGTAGGTGACAACTTGTCATTGCTACATGCTAAATATCTAAGCTCTGGGCCCTGTGGTTTCAGAGAAGAAGATTTTTGAAGCTTGTTTCCATTATGAGTCTATGGGAACTAAGGGGCCCCGGGGTGTGGCCCATTTGGACCCCACGGGCATGATTGGCAGGATTTATGTGGGTGATCTTTTGCCATTGCTACATGCTAAATATCTAAGCTCTGGGCCTTGTGGTTTCAGAGAAGAAGATTTTTGAAGCTTTTTTTCCATTATGAGGCTATAGGAGCTAAGGGGCCCCGGGGCGTGGCCCTTTTGGACCCCAGGGACATGATTGGCAGGAATTATGTAGGTGACCACTTGCCGTTGCTATGTGCTAAATATCTAAGCTCTGGGCGCTGTGGATTCAGAGAAGAAGATTTTTTAAGCTTTTTTCCATTATGAGTCTATAGGAGCAAAGGGGCCCCGGCGAGTGGCCCATTTGGAACCCAGGGGCATGATTGGCAGGAATTATGTAGGTGACCACTTGCTGTTGCTATGTGCTAAATATCTAAGCTCTGGGCGCTGTGGGTTCAGAGAAGAAGATTTTTTAAGCTTTTTTTCCATTATGAGTCTATGGGAGCAAAGGGGCCCCGGCGTGTGGCCCATTTGGAACCCAGGGGCATGATTGGTAGGAATTATGTAGGTGACCAATTGCTATTGCTACATGCTAAATATCTAAACTCTGGGCCCTGTGGTTTCAGAGAAGAAGATTTTTGAAGCTTTTTTTTCCATTATAAGTCTATGGGAGCAAAGGGGCCCCAGGGCGTGGCCCATTTGGACCATAGGGGCATGATTGGCAGGATTTATGTAGGTGACCACTTGCCGTTGCTACATGCCAAGTATCTCAGCTCTAGGCCATGTGGTTTCAGAGAAGAAGATTTTTGAAGCTTTTTTCCATTATGAGTCTATAGAAGCTAAAGGGCCCTGGGGCATGGCCCGTTTGGACCCCAGGGGCATGATTGGCAGGAATTATGTAGGTGACCACTTGCCATTGCTACATGCTAAATATCTAAGCTATGGGCCCTGTGGTTTCAGAGAAGAAGATTTTTGAAGCTTTTTTTTCCATTATGAGTCTATGGGAGCTAAGGGGCCCCGGGGCGTGGCCAATTTGGACCCCAGGGGCATGATTGGCAGGAATTATGTAGGTGACCACTTGCCGTTGCTACATGCCAAATATCTCAGCTCTGGGCCCTGTGGTTTCAGAGAAGAAGATTTTTGAAGCTTTTTTTCCATTATGAGTCTATAGGAGCTAAAGGGCCCCGGGACGTGGCCCATTTGGACCCCAGGGGCATGATTGGTAGGAATTATGTAGGTGACCACTTGCCATTGCTACATGCTAAATATCTAAGCTCTGGGCCCTGTGGTTTCAGAGAAGAAGATTTTTGAAGCTTTTTTTCCCATTATGAGTCTATAGGAGCTAAGGGGCCCCGGGGCGTGGCCCTTTTGGACCCTAGGGACATGATTGGCAGGAATTATGTAGGTGACCACTTGCCATTGCTATGTGCTAAATATCTAAGCTCTGGGCGCTGTGGATTCAGAGAAGAAGGTTTTTTAAGCTTTTTCCCATTATGAGTCTATGGGAGCAAAGGGGCCCCGGCGTGTGGCCCATTTGGAACCCAGGGGCATGATTGGTAGGAATTATGTAGGTGACCAATTGCTATTGCTACATGCTAAATATCTAAACTCTGGGCCCTGTGGTTTCAGAGAAGAAGATTTTTAAGCTTTTTTTTGCATTATGAGTCTATGGGAGCAAAGGGGCCCTAGGGCGTGGCCCATTTGGACCATAGGGGCATGATTGGCAGGATTTATATAGGTGACCACTTGCCGTTGCTACATGCCAAATATCTCAGCTCTAGGCCCTGTGGTTTCAGAGAAGAAGATTTTTGAACCTTTTTTCCATTATGAGTCTATAGAAGCTAAAGGGCCCCGGGGCATGGCCCGTTTGGACCCCAGGGGCATGATTGGCAGGAATTACGTAGTTGACCACTTGCCATTGCTACATGCTAAATATCTAAGCTCTGGGCCCTGTGGTTTCAGAGAAGAAGATTTTTGAAGCTTTTTGTTCAATTATGAGTCTATGGGAGCGAAGGGGCCCCGGGGTGTCGCCCATTTGGAACCTAGGGGCATGATTCGCAGGAATTATGTAGGTGACCACTGGCCGTTGCTACATGCTAAATATCTAAGCTCTGGGCTCTGTGGTTTCAGAGACGAAGATTTTTGAAGCTTTTTTTTCCATTATGCGTCTATGGGAGCTAAGGGGCCCCGGGGCGTGGCCAATTTGGACCCCAGGGGCATGATTGGCAGGAATTATGTAGGTGACACTTTCCGTTGCTACATGCCAAATATCTCAGCTCTGGGCCCTGTGGTTTCAGAGAAGAAGATTTTTGAAGCTTTTTTTCCATTATGAGTCTATAGGAGCTAAAGGGCCCCGGGGCGTGGCCCATTTGGACCCCAGGGGCATGATTGGCAGGAATTATGTAGGTGACCACTTGCCATTGCTACATGCTAAATATCTAAGCTCTGGGCTCTGTGGTTTCAGAGAAGAAGATTTTTGAAGTTTTTTGTTCCATTATGAGTCTATGGGAGCTAAAGGGCCCCGGGGCGTCGCCCATTTGGAACCCAGGGGCATGATTGGCAGGAATTATGTAGGTGACCATTTGCCGTTGCTACATGCTAAATATCTAAGCTCTGGGCCCTGTGGTTTCAGAGAAGAAGATTTTTGAAGCTTTTTGTCCATTATGAGTCTACAGGAGCTAAGGGGCCCCGGGGTGTGGCCAATTTTGACCCCAGGGGCATGATTGGCAGGAATTATGTAGGTGACCACTTGCCGTTGCTACATGCCAAGTATCTCAGCTCTGGGCCCTGTGATTTCAGAGAAGAAGATTTTTGAAGCTTTTTTCCATTATGAGTGTATAGGAGCTAAAGGGCCCCGGGGCGTGGCCCATTTGGACCCTAGGGGCATGATTGGCAGGTATTATGTAGGTGACCACTTGACATTGCTTCATGCTAAATATCTAGGCTCTGGGCCCTGTGGTTTCAGAGAAGAAGATTTTTGAAGCTTTTTGTTCCATTATGAGTCTATGGGAGCGAAGGGGTCCCGGGGCGTGGCCAATTTGGACCCCAGGGGCATGATTGGCAGGAATTATGTAGGTGACCACTGGCCGTTGCTACATGCTAAATATCTAAGCTCTGGGCCCTGTGGTTTCAGAGAAGAAGATATTTTAATTTTTTCCCATTGTAAGTCTATGGGAGCTATATGTTGCCATAGCAACCAGAATTCCAATCTGATCAGCCCAAAAACCTTATGCAGCCTTTCCCCCTACCTGATGATGCTTCTCATGAAATCTGATCAAGATTGACCGTGGGGTAATAGAGATATACTTATTTGAAAATGTTTACGGACGCACGGACGCACGCACGGACGGACGCACGGACGGACGACGGACAAAATGTGATCACAAAAGCTCACCTTGTCACTACGTGACAGGTGAGCTAAAAAGAAATGGGATGCATTATGCTTCCAAACAGAGCTGAAACCGGCCGCACTCTAGTACTGGTAAACAGCTTAGAGGGTCTACGCCTGTCCAGGAAATGCGGTGCTAGTCGGACCGTCAATGCTTTTAAACCCTATTGGTTTCATTGGGCGACAGGGCTTGAGATGTCATTTCTTTGCAATGTTGGGTAAAAGTCTCACAAAAAAGAAGCCTACAAAATGACCTATACTGTGTTGACGGGGACGTTATACCTCAAATCAAACAAAACAAACAAACATCCCTTTGATTGCAGAAAAATCCTGTTTTCGCCTGTTTTTGACCTTGTCATCAGCATAACTCCTTGAGTACTAACTCAGGACCATCCATGTTCCTCTTGTTCTTTTTAACTCTTGTCACTCCATGTTTCGACTGCTTTCCCTAGTGATATCGTGGAAAGCGTTTAGGATCTGATTGTATCAGTTCCTGATCGTGTCTCTTTTCCACTATCAGGGTCCACACTATCTGCCTATACACAAAATTATGTTTGACAAGTCAGCAGATGTTTGAAGATGCAGTTTTTCTCTGCATCTTTAAAGATAAGCAGAATCAGGAAGTCTGCGGCAGGGACTCTTAATAATTAGATAAAATTGGCTTTGAGGAGCGTCTGTCGGTTACTTTAAAACTCATTGTTGCAATGAGGAGCAGTCTGATCTGGGTTCACACTATTTGCCTATACAGACCATACTACAGCCCCAGCAAAGCTTGCAGAATTTGCAAGGTGACCTTTGGTACTCTACCACATGCCAGAGAGTTATAATGAGCTGTTAATGTATCAGATATCTTTACTTCCCCAGTAAAATAAACATTGCCTAGCATTACAGTTTATACTATGTTATCTGTATGTGAGTGTTCTTGTTGGTTAAAAGAATCAGTGTTTTCATTTTAGTGAAAGTATTTTCTTATTTTCTTTTTGGTTTTTACCCACTTTACTTAATATAACACTTTATTATTATTATTTTTTTATATGTCAGTTCCAATTGCTCTATGTTTAAAATTAAGATACAGTATTTTAGACCTTGATGATCATACAACATACAGAAACAACCTTGTTTGTGTAAGTTTAACCCATTGAGTACCAGAAACCCCAAAACGGGTAATTTGCAAACAGTGAAGACCCAGATCAGACGCCGTAGAATGCGGCATCTGATCAGGACCTACACTGTTTGCAAAAAGTTAAGCAATTTTCCATACAAATTTTGAAGAAAACACAACCTGTCATCCCTAAATTTCAAAATGGATGCCTGTCATATATAATGAGGAAGATTCTATTTGGTACAACAAGGGTTAACAACCCAACCGGCAAATGATGTCTGCGCAACATCGCATCAACGCAATGCAAAGTCACGACGTTTCATCGACGTTGATACAACGTTGCCACAGCTGGGAATATTCTGGCTTCTAAAAATGCAAACAGTGTAGACAAGTGCGACTAAAAAATGATAATAATAACACTAAAATGATAAAAAGCTAGCTTTGTTCAGGTTTGAATATCAAATGAATTATTCATCTTATTCCACTTGCAATTTGTTCCGTTGTTGATTTGCATGTCACCAAGGCATTGTTGTCCGCTGTCACAATTGAATTATGCTGTGTAGGTATATTAACATTTGTGTGTTTTTTTTTTTTTTTTTTGGCTTTTGGCTTTTGGTTTTACAGCCTTTTCAATATTATTTCAATCTTATTGAGCTGATCATTAATCTGAGGTGGGGAAAACCTGAGTAGCCGGAGAAAAACCAACTGGCCTCCTGTTGCAGAACTTGGGTGTCTCAACCTGTGACCCGAGTCAGGGCTTTGTTTTTCATATGTTGAACATTCTGATTTTTAACTCCCCAGAGTCGAAAGCTCCGGGGGAGCTTACAGGATAGACAGTTGTCCTTTGTTATCGTCGTCTGATGTCTGTCGAGAGTCGAATATGAGGCGCCGTTTTCCGGATCCAGATGAGAAAAAAATATCTGTCAGCTATTTTTCCATGAGGAATTCATATATGAAATTTCAAAACTCTTGCATATAAGGTTCTTAACTTATGCTGTGCATCACAAAGCATACAATGTACAACTACCCAAGGTGACGAAGGGCCATAACTCATTAAGTATTTTTCGGAATTCAGTCAAAAGTTAATCAGGTCATCTACTCATCACCACCAATCTATTCACCAACTTTCAAGGCTCTAGCTCCAATAATTATTGAGACATTTTGCTGACAAGATTTTATAAAAAAAAATTCAAAGGGAAATGACTCTTGAAAGGAAAATAATCCGGGTGAGAAAAAAAAATAAACGTCAGCTATTTTTTCCATGAGGAATTCATAAATGAAATTTCAAAACCCCAGCATACACGCTTCTAAAGTTATGCTCTGCATCACAAAGCATGCAATGTACAATATCCAAAGTGACAAAGGGCCATAACTCATAAAGTATTTTTCGGAATTTAGTCAAAAGTTAATCAGGTCATATACTCATCACCACCAATCAAATACCCACTTTCATCCACTTTCACCCACTTTCAAGGCACTAGCTCCAATAATGATGCCCCAAACTTTAAAATGTTGGAGGGCATATTGCTTCTGACTTGTCCGTTAGTCCGTTCGTTTGTACATCACACTATAACTTTATAACCATATATGTTATTGTTTTGAAATTTCATATATGGATTTCCCAAGTTGACCCAAGTTTTTTTTCTTCCAAATTATCTCCCCTATTCGATTTATTTCTCTTTTAATTAATTAACATAGAGATTAGCACGATAACAGAATAAGTATTTGAGCTAGATTAGTTTGTATTGGAGCTTAACACTATTTTAGGTCAGTTTTGAACCGGTCAGTTTACCGATTCCCACTTTTCCTGGGCAGGCTTATAGGTAAACCGTTAATCAGCACAGTGCACATTCTTCCGCCAGAAACTGACAGCATTTGGGTCAGAGTCTTGATATTAGGTACACTGACTGGGACTGAGGACGAGATCTCAAGCTTGATGCAATTTTGATGGAATTATGGTCCTTTGAAATTTCTTGCCATTTAATTGCGTTCCTTTCTTGTGCATCGCATAACTTTAGAACCATGTATGCTAGTGTTTTAAAATTTCATATATGGACTTCTCATGAGAAAAAAGTAGACCAATATATTTTCCGAGCTCGTCCACAATGTGCTAAATTGGTTTAAATATCCGGCGATAACTTAGGCCACAGAAGAACTTGCACACCATTTTGATTGAAAAAGTCCATGGTTAGCCTTGCAGAATGAGCACGTGCATTGTCCTGTTGGAAAAGCGTAATGTCACCACGGTACCACCTCAGGCTCCAAGATTTCATCGATGTACCGACGTGCCGTCAAATTGCCATCAACAACGATGAGTTGGGTTTTGTGGCGCCATGAGATCCCTCCCTACACCATAACGCCACCACCACCCCAACAAGAACCTGTTTAACACAACAGTCTTGAAATCGCTCCCCACGTCGATGCCATACTTTACGCCGCCTATCAAACATTCTCGTCGGTGAACAGTATACCAATGCCAACGCTGTTGTGTCTACCGGATACGCTGTCGACACCAATTAAAGCGACTGATTCGACGTTCCGCAGTCAAAACGTTCCCCCAATAGGCCTTATGGCTAGAAATACTGCATTCTTGAAGACGCCGCCGCACAGTTAAGGCACTTACTCGTAGGTTATGGGTTCCCACTGTCTCCTGGGCAGTTTCGACAGACGTCCTGAATCGGTCGCGTAAATGTCTCAAAACAATGTCCGCCCATCGGGGCTTGAAGAAATAGATCGAGCAGTCGTAGTGTGCGAACAACCCATACCCTCTGCAACTTGGCGGTACGAAAGCCCACCTTCAACCACACTGAGGCACGATGACGATTGACATCACTTAGACGTCCCATTGGCTTGTTCTTATGAAATGTTTGCTGGCCTTTTAACGTTACTAAGAGAATCCAGACCTTATAATGACAGTAAAGAAAGTGCTAAAAATATCGTGATAACGAAAATTTTGCAATTTTTGCATATTGCACGCGCACATGCACAGCATGAAAATCACACGGTCTTCGTGTCAAACAAACTCATGCTACAATACCATATTTATCATTTGAAAAAGTCAGTCATTTTTACCATAAACTAAAGAAATCAACACTCCAAAAGCGGTGCGTTTTCATGGAATCAGAGTATGTATTGCAAACATAGGTTGTGGGTGCTCTGTTTCCTAAACCCAGCACATGATTCTAGCCCAAATTCTATAGATAAACCACTCAATTTAGCAATAAGAAAAGCCCGGCTAATTCTTTTTATAAATGTTTACTGGATGTACTTAAGTTATAGTCATATGGACTTAAGTAAACAAGAAGCTACTGCGCTTTTTAATTTTTTGGTCTATGGGAAACAATCTACAGCAAATAAAACAAGAGCACCCCATGCGGGTGCCAACGCTCGGCTGCAGTTACGTTTAGTTAAACAAAAATTCTAAGTCGAAAAAGGGGCATAACTGTGCCAAAAATAGTTTGAGGGTTACCTCACCTATTGGTATCAGTTCCCCTTTTCATAATGAACAAATAGTCAAAGTTTCAAGTAAATATGTTCAGTAATGACAGAGATATTACAAAACGTCCAAGTTTTTGCACGACAACGACACAAAAATTCTAAGTCGAAAAAGGGACATAACTGTGCCAAAATATTTTAAGGGTTACCTCATCTATTGGTATGAGTTCCCCTTTTCATAATGAACAACCAGTCCGAGTTTCAAATAAATATCTTTAGTAATGACAGAGATATTACAAAATGTCCAAGTTTTTGCAAAAATTCTAAGTCGAAATGGGGCATAACTGCGCCAAAAATATTTGAGGGTTATACCGCATCTATTGGTATGAATTCCCTTTTTCATAATGAACAACTAGTCCGAGTTTCAAGTAAATTTGTTCAGTAATGACAGAGATATTATAAAAATATCCAATTTTTTGCACGACAACGACGCAAAAATTCTAAGTCGAAAAAGGGACATAACTGTGCCAAAAATATTTTGAGGGTTACCTCATCAATTGGTATGAGTTCCCCTTTTTCATAATGAACAACTAGTCCGAGTTTCAAGTAAATATGCTTTGTAATGACAGAGATATTGCAAAATGTCCAAGATTTTTTGCAAAAATTCTAAGTCGAAAAAGGGGCATAACTGTGCCAAAATATTTTGAGGGTTACCTCACCTATTGGTATGAGTTCCCCTTTTCATAATGAACAACTAGTCCGAGTTTCAAGTAAATATGTTCGGTAATTACAGAGAAATTACAAAATGTCCAAGTTTTTGCACGACGACGACGCCGCAGACGACGACGCCAGAGCTATAACAATACCACGTCGTTTTCTTCGAAAACAGCCGAGCTAAAAAACTTAAAAACATATTTTTTTTATCATTTTTAATTTTTTTATTATTTATTTATTTATTTGTTTATTTATTTATTTATTTATTTATCTACAATGTATTTTTGACGGCTACGTGTCATAATGGGTAAGAGCGCTGACTCTTAATCATTAGAGTGGTTCAATACTCACTCAGGCGAAATGTGGGATGCCAAGTTCTGCAAGGGAAGGTCAGTAGTTTTTCTCCGAGTATTCCGGTTTTCGCCCACCTGATTATGATCGGCTCGAAATGGGTGAAATGAGCTTAGAAGGACCGTAAACCCAAAACCTTTTTCAAAAAATCCATTTTCACATCTTATCAACATTTCTTAACAGTATAAACTTTTAATAAGCGCATTATTTATATGAAACCTATGTATTGGATACATGTACTTGTTGCAATGGCCTCATTGAGGTTATTTTATCAAGTAACCATAATACAAGATTTATAAACAAGTACGAAACTTAAGCCATTTATTTCCTTTTTTCTGACCGATTGATCCGGGTAATCTTGTTTTCAACCACATCTGATTATAAATTAATGGCTTGAAGGTGGATAAGAGCGCTGAAGTGTTTTGAGACTGACTAGGCGCCAAGTTCTGCAACTGAAGGTCAGGAGGTTGTTCTCCGGGTACTCCGGTTTTCAATGTTTTCCCCAAAAAGGTAGACAAACTGCAGCATCTGAACCAACAGTATCCCTTAGAACAAATGAACAAGAAGTCATATTTAAGCCTTTAAATGAAAATATGTATTATTTTCAGTCTTTGACTAAAAAAATCTACAAACTTGCAAGTAATGATAACCAACATCTTTTACAAACAATTATGTACGTATTGAAATGTCCACAATCTCCTTTAATAAGTATGTGATATACAGCTATTTACTATATACCGCAACCTCAGGATTCCTCCTATTTCTTAGGAAAGCTCAAATTACCACATCCAGTGGCTTAATGACAGGTTAACAGTCATAATTTTTCGCAGAATGTTTACAAAATAAACACTGCCTGTGTGTTAGCAATTCCTTATCACAAAGTTCATAACCCCTGTCTCTACATACAGAGAGAGAGAGAGAGAGAGAGAGAGAGAGAGAGAGAGAGAGAGAGAGACCTTTATCAAAGCACTGAGAGTACTGGTGGAGTAATTGGAAAAATAGACCAAAACTGAGAATCGAACTGTTCGTTTAACCCTTCAATTCCTGGCCCCCGCCCATAGGGGCTTGAAGAAATATGTGGTCTGCATGATGCTTCCACGCAGAGCTGAATCCGGCCCGCACACTAGTACTGCTAAGCCGCTTAGATTAGGTATACACTCTTTGCCTATGCCCAAGTACACGAGCACAGTCCAGAATTTACTTTTAACGCAGCGCTCTGACATCTTAGGGAGGCGACTATCGATGCTATAAACTTGATTTTGTTCAGGGGCGGCGGCAGTCAGATGGTCAGTGATAGTCACGCGGCCAATAGCAAGCATATACTGTGGGTATAACGTAGAATGTGGGTACTCGTTAAAACGCTTCATTATAAGAAAGTATTTAGTACATTTTTGTCTGGAAAAAAATATAGTAGCATTTTCCGTCAAAGTTTTCAAAATTACATGTATTTACTTGTCATTTGTTAATGTGTTTAATTATCTCCCATCTGTATACACGTATATTCAACTACAAAATAAACAAACAAACAAACAAAATCAAACAGCACAGCAAATTCATCTTTCTGAACCAACAATATTTCCTTGATAATGCTTAACCTCATAAGCAACGCAATCTGTGCTACATGTATAACATTTTATCGAGCTGCAAACTGTAGATCCATCGATGTCTACAATGTTTGTCATAGTTTCAACTCTCTCTCTCTTTCTCAGTCCCACCAGTCATAGTTTTATCCAGCTGCAAACTGTAGATCCATCGATGTCTACAATGTTTGTCATAGTTTCAACGCTCTCTCTTCTCTCTCAGTCCCACCAGTCATAGTTTCAACTCTCTCTCTCTCTCTCTCTCTCTCTCTCTCTCTCTCTCTCTCTCTCTCTCTCTCTCGGAGAGATGTGCAAACGCCCCCCCCTCTGCAAATTACCTAATTACCTGAAATTCGCACCCCTCCCCCTTTTTATGCACCGCCATTCAAAAAATTGCGGGGTATAATGTTATACCCTCCGAAGCTTTGAGAGTCTGTCATTCCGTCCGTCAGCGCCTCATAGTTTTGTGTCCGCTCCCTAACTTTGATACCATTTTAGATATCTTCACAAAACTTCACAGATATGTAGATCACTTTCAGACGACGTGCAGAACATTTGAATCGTAACTCTGATATTCCTACTTTCGAGTTGTTGCCCTTCCAACATTGAACATAGCCATTTCTGCCATAGTTTCGTATCCGCTCCACAACTTCGATACCGTTTGAGATATTTACAGGAAACTTCACAGATATGTAAAGCACCATGAGATGACGTGCAGAACATATGAATCATAACTCTGATTTTCCTACTTTTTGGAGTTATTTCCCTTTGAACTTTGAATACAGCTTTTGCTATCAGTTTCCTGTCCACTCCATAATTCTGTTTCCATTTGAGAGATTTTCACGAAACTTAAAACATATACATGTATAGGGCACTATCAGACGACGTGAAGAACTTATGAACCGTAACTCTCCTTTTCCTACTTTTGGAGTTATTGTCCTTTGAACATTGAACATGACCATTTCTGTCATAGTTGCGTGCCCGATCCATAACTTCGATACCCTTTAAGATATTTCCATGAAACTTCACAGGTATGTAGAGCACCATGAGGCTACTTGTAGAACATATGAACACTAACTCTGATTTTCCTACTTTTGGAGTTATCGCCCTTGAACACTGAACATAGTCGTTTCTGTCATGTAGTCTGTTTGAAGCACTATATCTCTTTAACCTAATGATTGATTCTGCTCAAACGGGCATGGTTACGTCACTAAGATGGGGGAAAACCAGCCATTACGTTTTGATGACCTTGACCTTAATTTCAAGTGCACATCCCCAAACAACTGTCACTATTTGGCCAAAGATGGCTTGTATGCACCCAATCTCATGAACACATCAATGAAATGTGTTGAAACCTGTTACGAAATATTGCAGTTGACCAAAGATTTGACTAGATTTTAAAGACCTTGACTTTATTTTAAAAGGGCACTGCCCCCCCCCCCCCCCCCCCAAAAAAAAAAAAAAATGAAAATGAGATGGCTCTTTGAACATTTAAAATGGTCATCTCAGTCATGTATTCCTGTCAACTTTATTAATAAATTTGTTTTTCACTGTGGTATGGCACTTGCTTGATGTAATCGTAGTGGTAGGGCATCATGCAGTGCCTGCAGCTTTTATTCAGACTCTGCGTATGACCTAAATCATGTTCAAAACTGTTGCTGTATATATATGGCGAACAGTACCAATCCTGATCAGAAGGAATGTACTGTCTATCTGATTTGGGTCTACGCTGTATGATTTTTTAAAAATATTAAAAAAAAAAACATGATTTGACATCTCATGCAAACTGTCTTCAGCGGGGATAATTTGCATGAAATTGTAGAAGAAAAAAAAATTCAAAAAGCATTGTCAGTTTATATCTGCTCTATCAGCAAACAAATGAATTATTGGCTTTCACAAACAGCTTGGTGTAGCTCACCATGTGTTTGAATTGAGGTTTACCGTCCCCGTCAACACTATTTAGGTCATTTTGGAGACGTTGCTTCCAATTTTGTGGGACTTTTACCCGACATTGAGATAAAATGACGTCTCAAGCCCTGCCGCACAATAAGACCAAAAGGCTTATAAGCATTGGACGGTCTTATCACGTCACTTTGCCTGTGCAGACTTAGTCCTTCTAAGCGGTTTACCAGTATTCATGTGTCGTCAGTTTGACCTCTGTGTAGAAGCACCATGCATCCCATATTTCTCCAAGTCCCGATGGGAATGTTAAGCCAGAAAAATGCTAAGTTTTATTTTACCCACAAAATGCCAATCATAACAACTGTTGTCTGCTTTTTGTTTGCTTGTAACTTTGATTGTATTTTTTGCAATCAGTGTGGACCCAGATCAGAGTGCTCCTGATCAGGATCCACACTAAAATATGGTTGAAAAGTTTGAAAGGCCATGAAGCAGACGACAAAAACAGACAACATTCTCAGAATGCTGTTTTACAGAGCATGCTATGGGTAAGACAACTGCTTAAGATATCGTGTATCTTACGTCACTGGGTAGGCTTACAGTAGGGCAAGGTCTACCATGATAATATATTTGTTAATTTGATTGAAAAGTGGCTTAAAGTGGCTTAAAGTCACCGTAAACACTATTTGGGTAATTTTGGAGACACTGCTTCCAGTTTTTTTGGGGACTTTTACCCGATACTGAGATGAAATGACATCTCAAGCCATGCCCCCAAACCAACCAAAATGGTTCATTCTGCTACCCGTTCATAAAACAAGCCAATACAAACACATGCAGACTGTAAATTTTACCGCCTAAAAACGAAACTTTTAAGATGAAAAAAAAATCTTTCTTCTGCTCAAAACACAGATTGTGGGAACAGTATGTCAGAGATTGTGGGTATAGTACGCCTCACCGTGGTGGTTCTAACGAGTACACACACTCCACATTGTTTGTTTGTTTGATTTGAGGTTTAACGTCCCCGTCAACACTATTTAGGTCATTTTGGAGCCATTGCTTCCAACTTTGTGGGACTTTTACCCGACATTGAGATTAAAAATGACACACACCCTGCCACCCAATGAAACCAATAAGGTTTATAAGCATGGACGGGCTAACTCGTAGCAATTTTCCTGGGCAGGCTTAGACGTCTATGCGGATTACCAGTTCTCATGTGTGGTCAGTATCAGCTTTGCGTCGAAGCATCGTGCAGCCAAATCTATTTCTCCAAGCCCCTATCCACATTGTAGAATAGAAATAAGAAAAAATAAGGTTTACTCCTTTCTATATTTAAAAGTAGGGTTCAAGGGGGTCATAATTATATAGGCGTGTTTTCCTGATGTGATTACTAAATTACTGATATGTGTATATTATGGCAAACATTGTCTTATCAAATGTCGCATTTTTACGAGTCTGATCTGGGTCTGCACTGTTGGCAAATGCCTATTTGCCCCAATATTTAAGGTTTAAATGTATGTGTGTGTGTGTGTGTGTGTGTGTGTGTGTGTGTGTGTGTGTGTGTGTGTGTCTAAGCAGTTAATGGATGATAACAAAAAAAAAGCCATAAATAGGATGCTTTTGTTCATATTTAACCCTTAAAATTCCAATCGCAACAATTGTCATCTGCTTTGTTGTCTGCTGATTACTTTAAAAGTCATTGTTGCAAACAGTGTGGACCCAGATCAGACTGCTCTTCCTGGTCCACAGAGTTTGCCGGTATGCAAAATTATGTTTGAAAAGTAAGACAACATATAAAGATATAACATTTTTTGATGCAGTTTTTCTTGGCATCTTTAGAAGGATTTAAAGTTTTGTCTTTTTTTATACATCCCAATAAAATTCAGTTTGGACTCAGGCATCCAGTGAGATAAAATATAGCAAGGTATTTTCTTTCAGAACTGCATCCATCTAATAACAACATGTTTATATTAAATGGAATAAAAATCAAAAATGAGTTCCTTTAAGAGCAATGAAAACATTCATAAGAAAGAAGATGGGTCATACTACGTAGTTTCGGCTAATAAAGCCTCATCAGTGACCCTAGAATGATCCGGCAACGAAAGCCAGAGGAAACATACTGCAAATTTGCGAATTTCGAACAGGCAGTCGATTCAAAGACTGATTTAAATCAAAATGTGGTCCAAATAATTAATAACCTGTCTAGAATATGAGTCTAAAGCAATAATTTATTTCTGATTTCTCAGAATATTCACGCTGATCTCAAAGGACCAAAAGTAAAATATAAACTGCACTATGGTTGATGTACGGGGAGACGTTTTACGGCCGCCACACGGCACAACACCAGCTGCAGTGAAGGCAAATAAAAATCAAAAATGAGTTCCTTTAAGAGCAATGAAAACATTCATAAGAAAGAAGATGGGTCATACTACGTAGTTTCGGCTAATAAAGCCTCATCAGTGACCCTAGAATGATCCGGCAACGAAAGCCAGAGGAAACATACTGCAAATTTGCGAATTTCGAACAGGCAGTCGATTCAAAGACTGATTTAAATCAAAATGGGGTCCAAATAATTAATAACCTGTCTAGAATATGAGTCTAAAGCAATAATTTATTTCTGATTTCTCCGAATATTCACGCTGATCTCAAAGGACCAAAAGTAAAATATAAACTGCACTATGGTTGATGTACGGGGAGACGTTTTACGGCCGCCACACGGCACAACACCAGCTGCAGTGAAGGCAAATAAAAATCAAAAATGAGTTCCTTTAAGAGCAATGAAAACATTCATAAGAAAGAAGATGGGTCATACTACGTAGTTTCGGCTAATAAAGCCTCATCAGTGACCCTAGAATGATCCGGCAACGAAAGCCAGAGGAAACATACTGCAAATTTGCGAATTTCGAACAGGCAGTCGATTCAAAGACTGATTTAAATCAAAATGGGGTCCAAATAATTAATAACCTGTCTAGAATATGAGTCTAAAGCAATAATTTATTTCTGATTTCTCAGAATATTCACGCTGATCTCAAAGGACCAAAAGTAAAATATAAACTGCACTATGGTTGATGTACGGGGAGACGTTTTACGGCCGCCACACGGCACAACACCAGCTGCAGTGAAGGCAAATAAAAATCAAAAATGAGTTCCTTTAAGAGCAATGAAAACATTCATAAGAAAGAAGATGGGTCATACTACGTAGTTTCGGCTAATAAAGCCTCATCAGTGACCCTAGAATGATCCGGCAACGAAAGCCAGAGGAAACATACTGCAAATTTGCGAATTTCGAACAGGCAGTCGATTCAAAGACTGATTTAAATCAAAATGGGGTCCAAATAATTAATAACCTGTCTAGAATATGAGCTTGGTATAGATGCTATTGCACCCAGATTGACATGCAAAAATAGTAGCACCGTTGATTATATTCTGTCGTCGGCTTTTAATTTTGAATTTCTAACATCGTTTAGCATTTCAGCCTTTGATCATTTGTTCTCCGATGCACATTGCCCATTGTCAGTTGAAATTAAAATTAAAGATATCAAGCCTGTAAAAATTGATGAACCTTATATGCGCGATAAACACCCACCAGATGTGAAACTGTGGGATGACAGCAAAAGTATTTTGTTCAGTGAAAACCTGGACTCTGATGAAATACAGAAAATTAATTATTTTTTAGATGAAATTCTTACCAAAGCCGAGGTTGGAACCAAAGACATAAATTCTGCCGTAAATATGATAGAGAACTTATTTGTTAATACAGCAAAGTCCTCATTTGGCTTTAAGAAAGTAAAAAAGAGTCCGAAGAGGTCACAAAAATATTCTTATAAAAAGTGGTTCAACCAGGAATGCCGACAAGCGCGTAACAAATATCATAATGTAAGAAAACAATACAATAAGTGTAAAACAGCACACTTTAAAAATCGCCTTAAAATGGTCAGTAAAGAGTATAAAAACATAATTTCTAAGAATGTCCGAAGATTTAAAAATCAAAGAATAGACCAACTTAGAAATTTAAAGTCAACAAAGCCAAAAGATTTCTGGAAATTAATAAATACACAAAACAAAAAAGACAACACAATAGCACCGCTTGAGGACCTGTATACATATTTCAAATCTTTAAACGAGGACGATTGCTTCGAAAATGCTGATAACGAGCTTGAATTGAATGAACTCGGGTCGCGAAATACAAATGAAAATGAGGTATTAAACAAGCCAGTCTCAGACGATGAAATCATATCGGCTGTCAAAACTTTGAAAAATAATAAAAGTCATGGTCTCGACTGTGTTTTAAATGAACACTTAAAGGCTTCAATTCATGTCATGCTGCCTGTATACACGAAACTCTTCAACATTATTTTTGATTCAGGACTAGTTCCAGAAAGCTGGACAGTTGGAAACATCCTACCAGTCTATAAAAATAAGGGAAATTCAAAGCTGCCCGAAAATTACAGACCTATTACATTGCTGAGCTGTTTCGGTAAACTGTTTACCTCTATTCTGAATAACAGGCTAAACCATTATCTTGAGGATAATGATATCATAAATACTTGCCAAGCGGGGTTCCGTAGGGGGTTTTCGACAGCTGATAATTTATTTTTAATACAAAGTTTGATTGATATCTCAAAAGCCAACAAAAATAAATTATTTTGTGCGTTTATTGATTTTCAACAAGCCTTTGACAAAGTCTGGAGAGGTGGTTTATGGAGAAAACTTTTGAAAACAAATATTGATGGCAAATGTCTCTCCTTTATTAAAAATATGTACAATAATATAAAATCAAGAATTAGTACGTCTGAAGGGAGCTCGGCTTTTTTCCCATGCCAGTCGGGCGTAAGACAAGGGGAGAACCTTTCACCATTGATGTTCTCAATCTATTTAAATGATTTGGAATTTTATTTGCGCACGCACGGTGCAGCGGGAATACTCTGTGAAACCCCACAAAATGAAAATAGTTCAATCTGGCTTAAACTATTCATTTTGCTTTTCGCTGACGACACGGTACTCTTTGGTAAATCCAAAGAGGACCTCCAACATACACTAGACATCTTTGGAAATTACTGCGACGACTGGAAACTTACAGTTAACACGTCCAAAACAAAGGTGTTGGTCTTTTCAAGAAGCAGATGTTCTAGTCTCAACTTTTATTTCAAAGGTCAGGAACTAGAAATAGTAAACGACTATAAATATTTAGGGATCCTGTTATCCCATAATGGCTCTTTTGCAAAGGCTAAAAAGTATATCGCCGAACAAGCCAACGTTGCCCTTTTTTCGTTACAACGTAAGATTCGAACTCTTGACCTCCCATTAGACATGCAAATATTTCTCTTTAATAAAGTCATAAAACCAATACTGCTATACGGATGCGAGATCTGGGGCTTTGGGAATTTAGATGTAATCGAAAGAGTGCAGCTCAAGTTTTTTAAACAAATTCTAAATTTGAAAAAGTCAACTCCTTCTTTTATGGTGTATGGAGAATTAGGTACATTTCCACTTTCTATCGACATACAAAGCAGAATTGTGTCCTTCTGGACTAAAGTAAGTGATGTGAATGCCAAAAATGATATAGCAGCATCAATATATAATATTGTCTATTGTTTAAATAAAAACGGAACATGCAAGTCGAAATGGCTAAGTCACATAAATCAAATAGTATGTTCAAACGGATTTAAAAACGTTTGGGATTCTCCCACCCAGATAAATTCCAAATGGTTTATAAAAGCGTTTAATCAAAAGCTCAAAGACCAATACCTCCAAAACTGGAATTCGTTGGTAGACAAGTCTTCAAGTAGTATAAATTATCGAATTTTTAAAGATAAATTCGAAATGAATACATATTTCTCTGTTCTGTCGAACAGGCAATGTCGCATTTTGACTTCTTATCGGACAAGAAACCACCGCCTTCCTATTGAGACTGGGCGATGGAATAGCACACCGTTAAATGAGAGAATCTGCAGGCTGTGTACCGACGACGTTGGCGACGAGTACCATTATATTTTGAAGTGTAAATTTTTTGAAGATCAGCGATATAAATACATTAAGCCTTATTACATAAGAAATCCAAATATACTGAAATTCAGCACCTTAATGAACGAAACAAATGTGATGGAATTAAGAAAATTATGCAAATTTATTGATATCATAAAAAAAGAAACGCACCAGTAAACGCTATTAATAATTTTTGAAATATTTGCAGTGTGCATTATGAGAACAAGAATCTGGCTGTGCTAGCATTAGCATCTAAACCGCTTCATGAAACTTTATATTTTGCCCTCGACGTTAATTCCACGTTACACGTTGAGGTTTAGTCTACCTCACAGGTTGTACTGTTATAATTTATGATGCCATATATCCGCCTAGACTATAACGAACCTGTGAAGGAAGGCGTAGCGGTGATATAGTGGTATTAGATATGGCCAAACATTTTAATGCGTACAATGGTGTTTCGAAGTCTCGAACATCTTTGGGACCATACAAATTTGTCCGAAACAGGGACAGTTCGAGCCCTGAGGGTTATTCGTAGTGGCATAGGGGTTATATAAAATAAAGGCATGCTGTGTGTACTCATTAGAATCGCCTCATCGAGAAGAATTTAATGGGTATACCCAACAAACCTTTCATAATTAAATATCTTAACAATATCTTATCAGGTCCTACGGAAAGAATTCCACAGGGGCTCAAGGGCGGGTTAGAACCAGCTATGGTAAGCGGGCCATCGGTTTTGAGCCATTGAATTTTCACTGTACGTATATGCGGAGACTCTTGTGTCCAAATCTCGATTGTCATCGAGTCACTGATATGTATACCATGTTATAATATTAACCCTCATGTTGTTATATTGATGTATAACCTGAGTATTAAATAAACTTGTAAACTTGTAAAACTTGTTGTGACTGAAACCTCATGTAGCTCTGAAGAGATTTATGTGGCTATTAGCAGGCTACAGTGATCTTATCACTAACTTGTATAAACAATCAATTTCACACTTGAACTTGGCCAAAAACTGGCTCGGTGTAGGTTGCGAGCTAAAGTATATTTTTATGACCATGTCATCCTGACACACCCCCTACCGAAAGAGTCTAAGATAATACCAGATACAGTAATCGGCATTTTGACCCTTTTTTGTACCAAATGGAATCTTCCTTATATAAAGCAGGAGTCCATTTCAAAATTTAGGAGTGTCAGGTTGTGCTTTCAGCAAAATTAATTTGGAAAATGACTGAACATTTAGCAAACGGTGGAGGCCCTGATCAGACGCCGCGTTCTGCGGCGTCTGATCCGGGCCTGCACTGTTTGCGAGAGTACACATTTTGGGGTTTCGGTACGAGTGTTCTCTTAATTCTGTGACTACTCAAATAAAGAAATGTTGAATAATTAATGCCTAGAAAAAAAGTCAAATTGATGAAAATGCGAATTTTTCAGCGGCTTTTTTTATTCTGGTTCTCGAACTATTGATCACATGATTCAGCTTTGGACGTTCATACAAGCAAGTTTTCATGATGACTTACGCTATATTAGCCATGATGCTTGGCCAATTTGAAATTTGTTTACAGTGTCTTAATCCTAAAAGTTTTCCCGGTATCTTTGAATGTTTGAGATAACTTTTAGATTCTAGCACATGTAAAGACGTCACTTTGAAAAGAATTGCTAAATTCAGGAACTATGTGACATCTTTTAAAAAAATACACCCCAAAAAATAGAATGTCAGAGTTGATTCTGTTACACAGTATTAATCATTGTAACTGTTGCGCCAGATCCAGACGAGATAGCTCATAATGGATACTGTTTGAACTGGTAACTCACTATATTATACGAGTAAAAAAAAGTCTGTTCTCCGAATTTTAGCAACCATAAATTTATCGTCTGCATTTTGTGTTATTTTCTCTTAATTTGTGGGGCTGTCATACAGTGTAGTATAAATGGAGTGGTTTTCTTGGCTGGGAAATAAACAATTACAGCAAATCTCTTTACAGTTATGATCACTTCTTAAATTTCATAGAGGTCATCCACAGAATAAGGAATTCTGAGGAATTCTGGGGCTATAGTATGGTCTGTATAGGCAAAATTAATATAAAAATTGCAATACGACGCAGCAGACGACAAAATCAGACGACGTTTTAAGATGCAATAAGGGTTAAGTTCAGGGTTAAATACCCTAACCGTGTATACTATATAACAGTTACTGAATGCACGAAGCCCACTTTCTCCCTTCAATTTTCTACCTTGGTAGATTACCGTATGCTTTTAGGTATATCGCCACTAGGAAGTCGACTGTTTGGCGCAGTGGTTAACGCGAATTACATGGACGTTTACCTGAGCAGCCCGGGGCTGGAATCCCACCATAGGACGAATTTCTCTTTAGCTATGCTTCTTTCCTTTGTTACGGCTTTCGTGTTTTTCCTGTCATGAGAGGCTGGTGTTTACGGAATCGTGGAAGCGATATGCATTTTTTTTTAATATGTTTTGCGAACAAGAATATCTTGTTTGCACAACATTTGAGCTTGTGCGGACAACATTATATCTTGTGCACACAACCTATTATCTTGTGCGCACAACACAATATCTTGTGCGCAGAAGATGTAATCTTGTTCGCACAAGATAGTATCTTGTTCGCACAACATATTATCTTGTTCGCACAACATAGGTCTTGTGCAAACAACATAATGTCTTGTGCGCACAAATTAATATCTTGTTCGCACAACATCTTAAAACGATTCATGTCCCTTCCGGGGTTCCGTAGGTGTTTATGCCATGCAGAAATAATTTTAACACTTCGTGGCTTACAGATAATTGGTATGTGTGGACTGCCTAACTTTATTGAAAGCGACGAATATTACGTTAAAGACTTGTTGGTGGGATCTCTTACCAATTTTGTGAATGCTTACAAGGAGCCCTATTGTCCAACTATTGAAGAATACGAAGATGTTTGTGTACAACAGAGTCAGTTGGTAAGTACCCGGTTTGCCCTTAACCCTTAAAATGCCAATCACAACAAATGTTGTCTGCCTTATTGTCTGCCGATTATTTTGAATAGTCATTACTGCAAACACTGTGAACCCAGATCAGACTGCTACTCTAGCAGCAGTCGTATCTGGCAACCATGGTGTTGCATTTTAACAAATTCAATTTACTTCTAGATGTAGTGTCTTGTTCAATCTTTCAAAACGCAGTGAGACGTGACTGCTCTTTTAATATTGAACTCGACCATGTTATTCACCATATTTGCATTATTTGCTGGCTCCCAGCTTGCACATTGTCAATATTGGAAAAACAGGTAACCAGACCCCCCTGACCTTTTAAGGTCAAGGGGGTCTGGTTACCTGTTTTTCCAACACTGATAACCTTCAGACTAGGAACCAGCAGATAAAGCAAATAAGGCAAATAGGTAAGTCGCCTTTGGCTGTCATTTTACAGAAATCGATATAGTTACAGTTCTGTGCCTAATTTTATAATTCGTGTTACCGAATAGACATGTAGTCGGAGCAGTATGGAATTCGTAGTGACCCCGCATTTGCAAAGTTCTGTGACATAATATATCTGAAACTTGCCTTCCCTAAAAACTGGAATAGACTCATCAATTTTGAACTCTCAAAGGTCGTTGATTTACTTAAGAAATAGATCAGCTCTAACTGTGATTTGTTGAGTAATAAATCACAGTTTGAAGGTCAGTTGTAAAGTAGACAAATCACGAGCGCGTAGCGCGCGTGATTTGTCTACTTACAACTGACCGACAAACTGTGATTTATTATCCAACAAATCACAGTTAGAGCTGATCTATTTCGATTCTGACAGGCTGAAAATCGGCAATTATGTTGTTGTTTCCTTCAAAATCTCACAACTTTTCGCCATTGTTAGAAGAAATCCCGCTAAAATTATCGATTGAAACACATGCATTTATATCCTTTTCTAACGTTTTCGATAAGAGAAAATGACGTTACACCGTCTAACGTCAAGTAAAGCGACTAGTGACGTCATAAATTTGTATTTTTAATGACGTCACACGTCACGCTCTTCCGAGCTGTGATTTGTTGCAGAATAAAACACAGTTATTTTGCATTGCCTATATAGGCGCACTGTGTTAGAATTTAGTGTTGAGCTAGGAAGCCTCCATGTGGATCAATATGTTATTGTTATTTTGTTTGATACTGTACTTGGACTGAGGGCGAGGGTTGAAATTTCTTTAACTCCGGAGTTGAAGACCCCAGTAGTACTACTGACCGTCCCAAGGCTGTCGTTCTTTTGCAGTGTCTTAACTGTTATTTGGCTTTGTGCCGTTGGTTCATATTTCGTCTGTTTTGTGTGTGCCTCCATATCACTTTCAATAGGTGACTTGCGACTCCTGCGACTTTCCTGAGTGACCTTTTCTCACTAGTTGACCCATGGACAAACCTAGCTTTGAGGAGCTCAAAAAATCTCTAGCTATGGTTAAAAAGGCTGGCTCCCTAATTTGTTTACTAGGGGATTTCAACCTTCCTAAGGTCGACTGGGAGCTGTTGTCACTCAAACCCGACTGCAGCTATCCAATATTTTATAGAGAATGCCTGGAAGCTTTCAACAACAGCCTCTTGGGGCAAGTTGTGACCTCACCTACTCGAGGTCAAAACATTTTGGATCGCTTCCTCACGTCCAACCCCACTCTCATAGAGAAAGTCTCTATCCTCCGTGGTCTTTCTGACTAGGACATAGGAATGGCCGAAGTAAACACCAAGCCAAAAGAATCAAATAGGTCCCTCGTAAAAGTTTACTGTATAATGAAGCTGATTGGGACCAGCTAAAAATATCCATGAGGGAATTTCCATCAATTATACAGTCGGACCTTGCTACCGCTGACATTCATGTTCAGTGGGATGAGTTTGTTACCAGACTCCAGGAAGGCATCGACATCCACATACCAGTACGTATGACTGAATCCCGCAATGGTCTTCCTTGGTCAACCAGGAGATGCGTCTTCTCATACGTAAGAGAGACAGACACTACAAGCGCTGTTGGAGGTCCAATAGACCTACTGACAACAAGAAATTCCTTTAATATAAACATCTAGTGCGTCGCGTGACTGATATAGGTTATGAAAAATATATTTGGGATATCTTAGGATTGAACACGGACGCCGATGACCTTACCTGACCCCGAAAGGTCAACATCAAGAAACTTTACTCATTACTTAAGCACTCGAAACAAGACTCCAGGGGCATCTCGTCTTTGAAGGCAAATGGAAACACATTCTCCTCAGACCCAGACATAGCTAATACACTGAATCAACATTTTCAGTCTGTATTTAGCTCCAAGTCCCCAACTTCTCTTCAATCTCTAGCACAAAGGAAACTGCAGGACTTACATGACTCAACAGGAATAAATTTACTTTTCACTCCGAGCTCTGTTTCCAAAATGCCAAGCATACAGATATCAACTGATGGAATTGAAAAACTACTCAAACAGCTAAATCCTCACACGGCAGCAGGACCTGGCCAACTTAAGCCAGTCGTGCTTCAGATCCTCCATTCAGAGTTAGCCCCAATCCTTCAGGTAATATTCCAACGGTCCATTGACCAAGCGAAAGTACCTTATAGGGAAAGACGCCAACGTGTTCCCCATATTTAAAAAAGGGAGACAAGACTGAGCCCTCTAACTATCGCAATATCTCACTTACATGTGTCCTCTGTAAGGTGCTGGAACACATTGTAGCCTCTAGTCTCTCTAAGCATTTCTCACACCAGAATATACTTTATGAACTGCAGTATGGTTTCCGAGAAAAGAGATCTTGCGAGAATCAGCTCATCATGCTCTTCGACGAACTATACAAAAATATGCAAATGGGGTTGCAAACAGGTCTGATTCTACTAGATTTTAGTAAGGCTTTCGACAAGGTTTCACATTATAACTTCTAAAAAATTGCACTACTACGGTATAAGGGGGCGGGGACTCTAAATTTGATACCGGACTTTTTGGATAACAGAAAACAATCTGTAGTTATTAATGGTATCTTCACACAATCAATATTACTCTGCAGGATGTAATAGACCAGAGACATAAATTGAATGCATCAAAACCAGGAGGACCTGATGAACTAATGCCACGTTTAATAAAAATAACTGGTATATCAATAATCCAGCCACTTACACAGCTCTTAAATAATTCAGTAGCTCTGGGAAAAGTCCCATCTCGTGCAAAATGGCTAACATTTCCGCCATCTTCAAAGGCAAAGGTGATGATCAAGATCCCACTAATTATCGTACCATTTCTGTTACAAGCTGTCTTGGCAAAATCTTGGAAAAGATAATTTTCAAAATACTTAATCAACTACATTCATCAAAATAACATACTCGCAAAGTTTCAGTCTGGATTCAGACCAGGTGATTCAACAGTAAATCAGCTCTTAGTAATCTATCATGTAATAATAGAAAATTTAGACAAAGAAATAAAAAATATTTTCTGTGATGTAAGCAATGCCTTCGATAAAGTGTGGCGCAAAGGGTTGACACATAAACTGAAACAGTATAGCATAAATGGCAATATGCTAAAATGGTGTAGTGATTCCGTATTGGAGCGTAAACAAAGGGTAATAACTGAAAGCTATAAAAATGCATGGGAAGATACCCTTGCAGGTGTCCCAAAGGTCTCAATTCTTGGACCCTATTTATTCCTTTAATATATTAATGACATTGTTAATGAAATTAACACAAACATAAGACTATTTGCAGATGACACTTCTCTTTTTGTATTAGCAGAAAACCAACAATCAATACAGTTACTAAATGATGATCTCCTTAGTATTGCTTCCTGAGCACAAGGCTGGCGCATTGTACTGAATCCAACCAAAACAAAAACAATGTTCTTCTCTAGGAGAAAGGAACATCCGACGTGAATAACTCAGAGATAATATTTAACACTGTAAATTTAAAGGACGAAACGGCTCACACACATCTTGGATTAACGTTCACTTCTGATGCTACATGGGGAGATCAAATTAATAGCAAACACACAAAGTGTTTGCTTTACTGTAGAGAGGCTGGAACAACATACTTAGGCACCCAAATCTCGCCTGGAATCTCGTTCAATTTCTCGCGATAATCCGCCATCTTTAAAGAGTTCATGAGAATTGTATTCACATCCAAAAATTGCTTCTCAAAATCAAAAGGAGTCAAGTCCAATTACAAAAGAAACACAAAAAGCGTCGAAATAATTTTTAAAAGCTCTTTTCGATGACCGCTGCATCAAACGCTGAAGTTTGATCGCGGGAAAGTTTCGAAACTACGTCGCGCGTTTTAGATGAACTGAAACGTACCGCACTGAGCCGAAAATGTTAGCCGGTTAAAATCAAGCACCGCGCTTGGACCAACGAGTTACCGGAGCATTTACCGAAGCATTTACCGGAATGGAAAGCGCTTCTCGTCTGGCCAAGCAATTACAACTTTTCACAAATTTTTACTCTGATATAAAATAAAGCCCTGGGAATAGTAATATTTGGCTAACGTTGCATCAAACGATGAAGTTTTGTGTCGCGGGAAAGTTTCGAAACTACGTCACGCATTTAGATGAAATGAAACGTACCATACTGAGCCGAAAAGGTTAGCCGGTAAAATCCAGCACCACAATTGGTCCCACGAGTTACCGGAGCATTTAACGGAGCTTCTCGGTTGGGAAGAAAGCGCTTCTCGTCGGGCCAAGCAATTAAAACTTTTCACAAACACTCAGGGGTGTCGAATAAAGCCCTGGGAATAGTAAGAGACACAATGAGCTATCTGGCTACCTGTGGATTTCTATCTTCCTTAGATTTACAAAATGATGATGAGCTCCAAATCCATAGAATAACCTTAGTGCTTCAGGATACTTATGTGTTCATGCTGCAAACTTACTGAGTCACCCTATCTAATTTTCTTCCCATGAAGTGCACACAGGACCAACACTGGAGCATCATCATACTAAGGTTATGTGCATAGCGGTGCTGAAGCTCAAACAATTGTTTTGGGTTTAATGACACGCCAACACTGGTGGGTCATTTTGAGTCGTCTCCCAGAGAAAGGGACCAAAGAGATAAAAGAGGTAGTAGAGGAGAAGATAGGTAGGTGGGGGACGAGGGAGAAAGGGGATTATGAATAAAAGTGTACAAACAGAAGCAGTAACAATGCTCCCCTGTATCCGTACATGCTGCAAGGACAGCAGGCCTTGCCCTCCTGTAAGTCAATATCAGTTGGACTCCCGTCACCTTTGCCTCACAACAGAGCATATCAAAACTTTTAAAAACAGTTTTTATGTAGTTCAGAGAAGATCCCTTTTAAAGGGTGCACACTAATGTCCGGGAATTGTCCGGGAAATGTCCGGGAAATGTGGGGTAGTTGTGCGTTATCCCTAACATCTCACTTCGGATGATCAGAAATTAATAAAATTAGTATCAAATAAAATTTTAAGCTCCAATCTAAAAGATTATTAAAAACTATTTTTCATTTTGATTATTTTAGGGGTCCGTTTTTAAGTTGATTTGTCCGGGAAATTCCCGGATTGTGTCCTGAATGTTGTGTGTAGGGGTGCCTTATCCCTTATGTCTCCACTTCGGGTCGTCATAATTAATGAAATTATTATCAAATAATGATATTAATGTATGTCGTGTGCTCAATATAAGCGCCTCACTGAGGCGATTCTAGTGAGGTCACACAGCATGACTTTAGTTATAGAAGATCAAATAGATATATTAAGTGATCTTAAATTACGGCTCAAGACCTACTTGACAAACAGTGTAGAACTTGATTAACGGTTTAACCCATATATGCATAGCGTCCCATTGGTAGGACATTGGTAAACAGTGTAGATCGTGATCAAAGGTTTAACCCATATATGCCCATAGCGTCTCATTTGTGGGACACTGGCAAACAGTGTAGATCCAGATCAGATATTTAACCCATATATGCCTAGCGTCCCATTTGTGGGACATTGGCAAACAGTGTAGACCCAAATAATCAGACGCTGCAACACGTGGAGTCTGATCTGGGCCGCAAAAATGCGGTACCTGATCTGCGTCTACACTGTTTGCTTAAACAACGACGAAATTCAACCACATACGTTTCTTGCTGGCGATGAATTCGGTATACGGACTTTGAGTGATTTTACGGACCATTATGATCAGACGCTGCAAAACTTGGCGTCTGATCTGGGCTGCAAAATGCGTCATCCGATCTGGGTCTACACTGTTTGCTTAAAAAACGACGAAATTTAACCGCATCCATTTCTTGCTGGCGATGAATTAGGTGTACGGACTTGGAATGTTTTTACGGACCTTTATGATCGAACGCTGCAAACTTGGGGTTTGATCTGGTTCTACACTGTTTGTTTTAACAAGGACGAAATTGAGCCGCATCCATTTCTTGCTGACGGTGAATTAGGTGTACGGACTTTGAGCGATTTTACGGGCCATTATTTTCTAACGAGATTAAACATGTGCTAAATTAATTGCTTTAACTCATTATAAGTTGACATGTGCTGCATACCTGGATAGAAATAGTAGAAAGTGACTACCCCACAAAAGTTGTGTCCAATTGATATTTTGAATGAATGCTGTTATTTTGTTTGTTTGAATTGAGATTAAACTACACCGTCAACACTATTTTGGTAATTTTGAAGACTTTGTGTTCCAATTTCGTAGGACTTAAGGTTTCGAGATATAGTGCATTTTTCACATTTCCAAAATGGTTACTTTTCTGATAAAAATCTGTCATATTTTTCTTATTTATACTGCAAACACCGTAAGAACAGCCTCGTTGAGGCGGTTCTAACGAGTAACAACAACCTATGTCTTGGATCAAAAATAGGAAAAATAGTGTATACCCCCATGAACCCATGTTTTCTTTATATAATATGCAGTTTATTATTATTTTCCTTATTTCTGCTAAAAAATCGATTGTGGGTACTTTTTAGAATCACCTCACCGAGGCTGTTCTGATGAGCAACCATACTGTACTTTTAAGCAGAGATCTAGAAAATATAAATTTAGCAACCCTAAAATGAAATTCCGATAAAACAAAAAATCCCATATTTTTCATATTTCTGCTCTAAACAGAGAGTGTACGAACTCCATAGAACGGCGAGACGCTTTCAACGAGTACCCACAACCTATGTTTTAAGCAGAAATAAGGAACAAATGTATACCTCTGTTCAACAACAACCGAATTTTAATGATTGTGGGCTTTTTGCAATAGCGAACGTGGTAAAGTTTTGTTTTGCACCGGACTCATTTAACACTAGAATAATATTCGACGTGCAAAAAATGAGACAGCATTTAGTTGAATGTTTGGCAATTGGGGAAAAATGTCAGCGTTTCCGAAAGAAAAAGATACAGGCAGGCGTAAACTTCATTCATCGTAAAAAGTCCAGTCTGGTGCTTCTGGAAAATGCCTGAGTGCATTGATAATGGTCCGTAACATCATCAAAAGTCCGTACACCTAATTCATCGCCAGCATTTTACGGCCTAGATCAGACGCCACGTTTTGCAGTCTCATCATTTGGGTCTACACTGTTTGCCAATGTCCAACAAATGGGACGCGAGGCATATATGGGTCAAATATCTGATCTGGATCGATCTACACTGTTTGCCAATGTCCCACAAATCCGGGATTTTCCCGGACAAATTAACTTCAGAAATGGACCCTTAAAATGTTGAAAGTGAAAAATAATTTTTAAAATGGAGCTAAACTTTTTATTTGATACTAATTTCTGACCACCCGAAGTGAAGATATTAGGGATAACGCACAACTACTCCAACATCCAGGTCACCATCCGGGAATTTCCCGGACAAATTAACTTCAGAAATGGTCCCTTAAAATGTTAAAAATGAAAAATAATTTTTTTAACTAGCGTTTAGAATGGAGATTAAAATTTGATTTGATACTAATTTTATTAATTTCTGACCACCCGAAGTGAAGATTTTAGGGATAACGCACAACTACTCCAACATCCAGGTCACAATCCGGGAATTTCCCGGACAAATTAACTTCAGAAATGGTCCCTTAAAATATTAAAAATGAACAATATTTTTAACCATATTTTAGAATGGAGCTTCAAATTTTATTTGGTACTAATTTTATTAATTTCTGGCCATCCAAAGTGGAGATATAAGGGATAACGCACCACTACCCCCCATTTCCGGGACATTTCCCGGACAATTCTCGGACATTAGTGTTCTCCCCTTTAAAGCCCTCAAGGATCCCAGAAGTGGCAATATTCTGTGAAAGATGGCCCTTAAGTGTGATGCCCGTGCCGATGAAGGAGGTTTGAAGAAGATGTCGGTCCATATACTCCGGGGAGCATCCCCTACTGTTTGCCGCTTTTGGGTAGGAGAACTGGCAAACGCGGATGTCCGCTAGCCCAGAGATACATGTAGACCATGCCCTCCATGCTGGTGGGTTTGCCCATATATTTCTTCAAGCCCCTATGGGCGGGGGCCGATGGAAACATCAATAGCGGAAAGCCAAAATGACAGTTATTATCCAACAAAAGGCTAATTGGCTGTCCCAAAACAAAAAGTTATAAGCGATACACACACTCAAAGGCAAACCTTAACAAAAATAAACCGCGACAGGAGATCCGCGGCCCCCGCCCATCGGGGCTTGAAGAAATATATGGGCTGCATGATGTTTCCACGCAGAGCTGAAACCAACCCGCACACGAGTACTGGTAAACCGCTTAGAGGATGTAAGCCTGCCCAGGCAAAGCGGTGTGAGTCGGCCCGTCCATGCTTATGAACCCTATTGGTTACATTGGGCGGCAGGGCTTGAGATGTCATTTCATCTCAATGTCGGGTAAAAGTCCAACAAAATTGGAAACAACGTGTCCAAAATGACCTTTACAGTGTTTACATGGATGTTAAACCTCATATCAAACAAATCAAGACAGAAGATCCACCTTGGAAAGCTCATTGAAAAGAATTTCACGTGTGTGTGTGTGCGGGGGGGGGGGGGGGGGGTGGAAATCGACCTCACGCGACCGCAGTCCTTGTCCTTGATACCGTCGCAGTTCAGACAAATAATAAAAGACAAACCTACATAAATGGAAGTAAAACAAAGATCAGGAATCGATACAATTAACTTACTCCACCCATCAAAGACACCAAAGGGAAAGAAACACAAACATTAAGCGACCAGACCATAATGGAAACCTAAACAAAGAAAGGCCATAAGGACAGTTACTTTCCCACAAAATGGCCATATTGCCATCCAAAATAAAAAGACACAAGTGATACACACAGTAAGTAACAAACAACAACATAAATAAACCGCCACAGAAGAACCGCCTTGGAACGGTCAGTAGAAAGATTTCCACTGGGGGGCTTAAATCGATTTTACGTGGCCACAATCCTCGCCCTTACTTCCGCAGCGACTTAGACAAATAATTTGTTCAGTCCGCATGAAGGCCTCCTAACTCATCAGTGCAACATCTCCGTGAACACAAATAATCAAAGAACCACAGAGGTGAGACAACGGTGAGGACTCGACAGCAAGAAACCACCGAAATGCTGGAGCAAAAGAAAACCAACAGTTAACTCTATGAGTCATTGGGTCCTTGGTAACGATTCTTCCATTACACTTTCCTTATTTTAAAGACCAAGTGTGGTAAAATTTTCATTGAGGTAGGAGCACAGACATAAAGTTATTGAACTAAATGTGTTCTAATTTTTTTGAAAATCTATCAAGGGATATAACTACAAGAGTTATGGTCATAACTCCAAGAGTAATTGACCCTTGGTACCCATTAAGGTACAAAGGATACCATTACTCATTGTCTAAGTTTATACAACCTTTCAGCTGTCATATTTCCTAAAATTTGACAAGAAAAAATTCAAGAATGACAAAAATTGAGAACCTATCAAGGGACGTTACTCAAAGTGTTATGGACCCTTGACTCCTATCCTTGTACACAAGATACATCCAGTCATTGTTCATGTTTATACAAACCTTCAGCATTCTAGTTTTAATAGTTCCTGAAAAATCTGTCATGAAGTTTCTCGTTAATGGCACAATTTGAAAACCTAACATGGGACATAACTCCAACAGTTGTAGGCCGTTGGTCTTACCTTAGAGACCAAGATTTGTATAAGTTTCATTCAAGTAAGACCACAAACTTTTAAGTTATTAAACAAAATGCATTCTAAAATGTGAAAGCCTATAAAGGGATGTAACACCGAGAGTTATGCACGCTTGGTCACTTTCTGCTACTTCGCCTTCTTTACCTATGAGATCAAGTGTAATATAAGGTTCATAAATGTGCGACCACAAGCATAAACGTTATTAAGCAAAACGCATTTTAATTTTGCAGTCAAGGAATCACGGAGTCACGGAATGAACGAAACATGGAATGACGGAATGTCATGTCAGATTCAGTATAGCCCTACTTTTTCAAAGCGGGGCTATAATAAGAACTTATTTGTTATTCTTAATCATAATTATAATGCTAAATCATGTGATCATCATTTTGTAATGAAACTGTTGTAAGTCTAAAGAACATGTGAAATGATCTTGAAGTGGCTGCTATCCCCAAAATAATCATGCACTAATAACACTTTTAAAATGCAACAATGAAAAAAAACAAAAAAAAACAAAAAAAAAAACAAAAAACAAAACAAAAAAAAAAACAATAACACTGCTTTGGCAAGAGGTGGAGGGCGAATGTCATCTGATCAGGATCTTCATTGTTTACCATACAGTTTATTAATGTGTTGCAATAATTTGCATCAAGTACTCTGATTGGTTGATAATCAGTATTTAAATAATCAGCAGGCCGAGGGTTAACAACTGTGTTACCGTAAACGTCCTAAAGTTTCGTACACCTTAAGGTCTTGCTGTAACTCTCCTTAATGTTTGACAAAATTGTTTCTCGATCCAGCAAGGAGTCCAAAAGGTGCAAACGAAATGGAGAACAGTGTAGACCCTGATCAAATTGCTCCTTCAGGAGCACTCTGATCTGCGCCTGCACTCACTCACATAACACACATAACTGTAACACCGGAACAGGCTATCTAGCCTGGCTAGGTGCATTTTGGTAATAATCTCTGGGTTTGGGTCCGGGGTTGTAGCACCAGGGGTTGAACTTGCATGGATGGAACTTCCAAAGTGAGCTTAATCTAGCCTTAAAACAGTTTAGGGGGGTGCCATTCTCAGTAAACCTTTACGCTGAATCCGTCATAGAATCTGAGGCCTGACTCATCGGCGTGCAATTAAAAAGGGAATTGTCAACCGTGATTGGGTTAACTACCATGCATGCAGTATGTCGTATAACATTTATGTTGTACCCAATGTGTGTATATCGAAGAATGATTTTAGGAAATTGGGTGCTGAAGTCATTGCGGTTATATATTTTTTTGAATTTATATACTAAGTCACCATAAAATTCGCGTTCCGATAGACCTTGTTGCAGAAGAGATTTAAGTCCAATATTGAATTTTGAAATTAAATCAGGATGACGTCGATAAAATTTTGAAAAGGCTTTGCGTAGTTTATGGTACCGATAACTCTGTTCAAGAATTTTAGCCGTTAACAATTTATTACGATTGTTGAAGTCAGTTTCATTACTACACACTCTGGCAAATCGAATTAATTGCGAAGTATAAATGCCATAGGATGGCGCACGAGAAAAATCACTATCCAAAAAAGGAAAATTTACAATCTCAAAATCAAAATCATTGCGTTTATCATAAAGTTTGCAAGAAACAAACCCATCTACAAAAGGTAGATGTAAATCCGAAAACGGGGCCTCGGTATCAGAATAATTTGCTTTATTTAACTGAAGTTCTGGGGAGTGGGGGGATTAAAACCATCGAAATAGGTATTATCAATATTTAATAAATCATCCAAATATCTAGAAGTGGAGCTGAAAGCTTCAATGGTTTCAGACTGGTTTTCAGCAGAAAGGGACATCATGAAATCTCTCTCATAACAAAACAAAAACAGATCAGCCACAAGTGGAACCCCACTTGTTACATTTACTGGCTACAATTTTCAGGTTTAGATCTACTAAAAATTGCAGTATAATGTGCTAGTTCCCATATTTCCGGTATTTTAGCTTCTTCGACTGATTTTTCAAATATCAGTTTTAATGGATTCACTAGTGATTTTTTAAATTCCTTTATTAGCATTGGATGGATTTGGTCAGGTCCCTGAGATTTTGTAGGTTTTATTCTGTCAAGAGCCTTAACATAGTTTCTTCAGTTATAGAAATGATGTTCAATTCCTGCATAAATTGCCTATCAGTTAATTGTGGGAGTGGTGTTGATTCCTCTATTAGGAGGACGCTAGCAAAAGAGTTGTTCAACAGGTTTGCTCTCTCTTGATTTTTATCAATGATCGATCCATTTGGTGCATCTAGTTGCACTATGCCTGATTTAGTTTTAAGTAATCTATGTAGCAAGGTGTTTTTCATGGTAATATTTAGCCTTCCTTAGTTCCGAAATGACTAAGTTCCTAGCTTTTTGTATTGCTCGTAATTTGTGTCTGTTTTGAAATGTTGATATTTAGTCCATGTTGATATTTAGTTGATGATTTTGCTATATGGCTTGCAAGCATTGATGGTTTACAAAGGGACATTTCTTGACAGTATCCTTGGCTGCCTTACACACAGGTACTTTGACTTCTACTAATTTGGTAATATATCTGCAAGGGTATGCCATGATTCTGTCAAATTTAGTCCCTGTAGATCTGACGCCCAATCAACAGTTTCAATAATTTTAGCAGTTTCTTTATAATAATCTTTGAAATAGTTTAGCTTTTTAAATGTTTCTCCCTGTTGCTGCGTATAGCATGTAAATTTGAAACTAAGAACTAGGTGGTCACTTTTTTTCTAAACTTGGTAAGTAAGCTAAGTTACTAATCATATATTCTTCATTCGTGAATAAAATATCTAAAATTGATGGCCCTTGTCTAATCCGGATCCTAGTTGGCTTCTTAATGTGTTGAAATAGGTAACAGTCTCTTACACATTCTAAAAACTCATATGATGGGAGGGTCTCATTGACTTCCCAGCTAAAATTATCCCAGTTTATTTCCTTAACATTAAAATCACCTAAAATCAATATGTGAGAATGTTTCCGAGCACATATATTTCTCAGCAGATTGTGCAAATTCTGATTGTTGCCAGCATTGCTATGCGGACTACGATATATACAACCAATTAATAGATTGTTACCCCTCGCCAAAGACAGTTTACACCATCTTGGAATGGGTCATTAACTTGGTAGCCAGAAGCTCCTAGGGACTCCTTGACGTATAGCAATATACCTCTACCAATGTTCGTGCTTGAATCAAACATTGTATAACCTTCAATCATAAAGCTATCAGTTGTTGGCTCGAATATGGATTTTTTTGGTAGAATTTCTGTTGGCGCAATAACATCTGGTGAATTTGTCTTTCTGAAGCACTGCAGTTCACTGAGCTTAGTTTGTGTCAAGCAGTCACAGTTTGTATAAAACATATGCAAATCTGGAGGGTCTGAATTTGAACTGTGTGTGTCTGTTAATGTACTGTTTCATTTAAAACTGTATTTACACTTATTACAGTACAGTTTGCTTAGAACTATCTGTCCCAATACTTGGGATCATTACGAAATATTAAATGAAAAAATTTTTTGGATCACCTTGTATAGTCATTTTGCTCAGGTTCGACCCTTACCCACGTTATATTTGAGACGCCAAGTTCTTCAACAGAAGATAAGGAGGTTATTCACCAGGTACTCTCTTTTTCGCCTGCCTCTAATTAACCATAAGTGATATGTGGAATATCTCTAAAGGGCCGCAAAACCATAGCCAAGGACAAAACAACCCCTCTACCCATATCCCCCACCCCCACAAGAAAAAACATTCAGTACGAAAATACGCATATGCAAATTCACTGTAAATTTTACCGCCGAAAAAAATGAATATTTTAAGATGAAAAATTGTACTTTTAGTGTTTTCTTATATCTGCTCAAAATACAGAAAAGGCGGTTCTAACAAGTATCCATAATCTATATATTAGAGCAGAAATAAGGAAAATAAGGTTTACCCCTGTACTATACAAAAGGGGTTCAGAATTATATAGGCATGCTTTCGTGATGTTTCTATGTACTTCTATTTAACTACATTTTGAGCTCCCTCTTGATATCACGTTATTATGCAAAACTATGTTCTAATGAGTGAGTGTTTGAATTTTATGTCTCACCAACAGCTAAGGTCATCAGGAGACGGGACCTCGGCTTACAAACTCATCCGAAAATCTGGAGAAGCCCGGGGTCGATCTTGCGATCCCTGGTTTACAGGGCGAGAAGCATAGCCACTACACCACGGAGGCTTCTAACCATGTGTTATAAAGATGTTATGGCCAAAATAAGTAGTGTTTTTTTATTGGTTTAACCCTTTTCCTGCTGTTCACGATAACCCTTACCTTTTCAAACAGTATAAATCCAGATTTAATTAAGAAACCACATAATCAGGATCCACACTGTTTGACATTCATTTTGTGAATATGAAGGAAAACAGTATATCATATAATCTGATTGGCTGATAGTCAGAAATGGATGTAGCTAATTAAAATATTCAGCAGTACCCTTACTTGTTAGGTCAGTTAACTATCTAAGCAGTAATAACACACATGTGACTCAGTGTATTATTTCACATCTCCTAAATGGCCACTTTTCTGATGAAAATCGGTGATATTTTTCTTAGTGATACTGCAAACAGAGATTGTGGGTGCTGGTTAGAACCCCCTCAATAAGGCGGTTCTAACGGGTACCCACAACCTATGTCTTGGAGCAGAGAAAAGAAAAAATAGTGTATACCCCCGTAAACCCCAGTTTTCTCTATATAAAGTGGGATATAGAGGGGTGTTTATTTCCCGAGCGTGTTAGCGTGATGCGTTAGAGGCTTTTAAACGACTGGACCCAAATTAACAAGTCCAGGTAATGCATACCCCTGTAAGGGCTGGCTAATCAGAGCCGAAATAATAATTGATTATCATTATTGTCATTGTGACCGATAATCGATTTGTAATCGCTGAAGATTTTATCATAATATTACCTTTCTGGCGTTGACTCTTACCATATGTTATACATTACCGTATGTATTAGGGCAGATAGCCCAGAACGCAGAACGCGGCGTCTCATCAGGGTCTGCACTGTTTGCCGCTCATTTTAGACACAAAATTGGGTAGTAAATAATACCTATCAAATAAAACCGATTACTGCCTAGTCAGCAAAGATAATCATTTAAGCGGCATTAAAGATCGATTATCGGACTAATTGTGCCAGCCTTAACCCCTGTAGACCTTCATATGTTAAAAGGAAACACATGGGTATAAAGGGGCATTGCTAAAACATAGAATGTCGGCTTTCATTAGAACTGCCTCATGAAGGCGGTTCTAATGAGGCCTAAAAAATAATAACATTACGATAACACACCCGTAAGACATAGTGCATTTTTTCATATCTCCAAAATGGCTACTTTTAGGATGAAAATCAATGATATCTTTCTTATTTATACTGCAAACATAGGTTTTGGATGCTCGTTAGAACCGCCTCATTGAGGCGGTTCTAACGAGTACCCACAACCTATGTCTTGGAGTAAAAATAAGAAAAATAATGTTTACCCCCGTAAACCCCTGTTTTCTCTATATAAAATGGGGTGTAAGGGGGTGTTCATTTCACGGACTTGTTCACGTGATGTAAATAAAATAGCTGAGTTTCCGCTAACCCGACCGACCGGGATTTCTCATGCCGATCCTGCAATATTATTGTCATCCAGAAAAAAAAATAAAAATATTTTCTTACCTACAAACCTTAATATTTTATAGCACTTTTAATGAAAATTCATAAAACTGTCAACATCGCAAAATTAATAATTGAAACCCTGTCCTTTTGCTTTAACCTTATTATTTGACTGTTTAAAGGCAAAATAGTTAGAATTAAGCCTTTTTAACTATTTTATATATGCTTTTTTCATCAAATAAAATGTTGACAAACAATAAAAAGGTTTTAGCGACCTACCGACTCATACTCTTTGTCGGCATGTTAGCGGAAACACAGCTATTTTTTAGGCCTGCGCATACACAATAAATGTATGGACTAGAGCTCAAACACAGAATGTGGATACTTAAAAGAACTGCCTTATGAATGCATTTTTTCATCATTTTTTCTTCATAATTTTAAAACCGTTATAGATATTACAATGAAACTTGTGGTACTTTTTGACAGTGACAGTATGCACATTTGCAGCAAATGTCTGTCTATCTGTCCATCCACCCGTCCGTCCGTCCGTCCGTCCGTCTTTTTTTTAGATTTTAATGTTTAAATAACTTGAAACCGTTACACGCATCATATAAGGTCACAACAACGATACTCAATGATTTTCCATTCGCCCATCCGTTTGAACGTCCCTATTTTGAATGTTTTTGACTATAGTGCAGTTTATATTTTACTTTTGGTCCTTTGAGATCAGCTTGAATAGTCTGAGAAATCGGAAATAAATTATTGTTTAGACTCATATTCTAGACAGATTTTTAATTATTTGGACCCCATTTTGATTTATATCAGTCTTTGAATCGACTGCCTATTCGGAATCCGCAAAATTGCAGTATGTTTCCTCTGGCTTTCTTTGCCGGATCATTACAGGGTCACTGATGAGGCTTTATTAGCCGAAACTACGTAGTATGACCCATCTTCCTTCTTATGAATGTTTTCATTGCTCTTAAAGGAACTCATTTTTGATTTTTATTTGCCTTCACTGCAGCTGGTGTTGTGCCGTGTGGCGGCCGTAAAAACGTCTCCCCGTACATCAACCATAGTGCAGTTTATATTTTACTTTTGGTCCTTTGAGATCAGCGTGAATATTCTGAGAAATCGGAAATAAATTATTGGTTTAGACTCATATTCTAGACAGATTTTTAATTATTTGGACCCCATTTTGATTTATATCAGTCTTTGAATCGACTGCCTATTCGAAATTCGCAAAATTGCAGTATGTTTCCTCTGGCTTTCTTTGCCGGATCATTACAGGGTCACTGATGAGGCTTTATTAGCCGAAACTACGTAGTATGACCCATCTTCCTTCTTATGAATGTTTTCATTGCTCTTAAAGGAACTCATTTTTGATTTTATTTTACCTATTCAGTACACGAAACCCCTTAAGGGGTACCTTGGCAAACAGTGTAGGCCCAGATCAGACGCCGCAGATCAGACGCCGCAGAACGCGGCGTCTGATCAGGGTCTCTACTGTTTGCTAAATGTTCAGTCATTTTCAAAATAGATTTTGATGAAAACACAACCTGACACCCCTAAATTTTGAAATGGACTGCTGCTGTATATGAGGTGGAAGATTTCATTTCGTACAAAAAGGGTAAAGATGATGTTGGCTGTAACAAGCAAAAAGGGTCTTCGATGGATGTACACAAATTTAAAGTACAACCATCCTTACAGTACAACCATCCTTGATTGTATGAGGAAGCATTTTGTCAGTCTGAGATGGCCGTCAAAATTCCTCTAGCACGACAAGTTTCACCTTATGGCTACCATAACTTAATTGGCCATTTCTCATTGGATTGCCCATACGCGGAGCCCTTTGTAAGATTTTAACAGCTTATGTTGTCTCTGAGTGTAGGCTGGTAAAATCAGATCCAAGTTGTTAGTTAACATGTCGTTAAAACTTTTATCGTTTAATACGACATGTATACTTATACTTTTGCTGAAAAAATACGCTTTTGCACATTACGAAAACACTCCTATACAAATACTTTGTAAACCAGTCCGTCGAAAAACGAAAATTTTAGATGAAAATGTGTGATATTTGTCTTATTTCTGCTCAAAATATAGATTGTGGGTACACGTTAGAACCGTCTCGGCGAGGCTGTTCTAACGAGTACCCACAATTAATATTTTAGAGCAGAAATAAGAGAAGTAAGGTTTACACCTGTAAGCCCCAGTTTTACTATATAAAAGTCGCACCCCCCCATCCGGGCTTGGAGAAATTGATTGGGCTGCATGATGATTTCACACAGAGCATAAACTGACCACACGTGAGTGCTGGTAAATCGCTTAGAAGGACTTAGCTTGTCGAGGTAAAGTGGTGTGAGTCAAGACTGTCCAATGCATATAAGCCCTTAGATGTCATTTGGCGACACCGCTTGAGATGTCATTTCATCTCATTTCAACGTTAAACCTCAATTCACACAAACAAACGTAGTACATCTCATGAACAAGCCCATTAAATGAACACCCCTCCAGACCCCACTTTATATAGAGCTAATTGGGGTTTATGGAGTAAACATCATTTTTCTCATTTCTGCTCCAAGACATACGTTGTAGGTACTCGTTAGAACCGCCTCAATTAGATGGTTCTAACGAGCACTTCAACCTGGATTTCCATCAGAGATAAAAAAATAATGCAATATGTGACAAGGGTATGATATCATAAGGCAAACTAGACATGCATCACGCAAACACCGGCCCCCGCCCATCGGGGCTTGAAGAAATAGATGGTCTGCACGATCCTTCCACGTAGAGCTGAAACAGATCCGCACACGAGTACTGGTACACCGCTTAGAGGATCTAAGCCTGCCCAGGCAAAGCGGTTCGAGTCGGACCGTCCATGTGTATAAACCCTATTTGTTTCATTGAGGACAGGGCTTGAGATGTCATTTCATCTCAGTAATGGGTTAAAGTTCCACGAAATTGGAAGCAACGTCTCCAAAATGACATATACAGTGTTGACGGGGACGTTACAAATAAAATAACAAAAAAAAAAAGTCATAGGTTGAAGGTACTCATTAGAACTGCCTCAATGAGGCGGTTCTAACGAGCACTACAACATGTGTTTACAGTATAAATAAGAAAAATATCATGGATTTCGATCAGAAGTAGTTTATGCCGAAGTATCAAAGCGTTAATCCAAAATCAACCATAGAAAAATGGCAAATATTAATGTTCAGAGAAACAGACGGACTCCAGAAGAGGGTAATCAGGCGTCCAAGGATAGTAAGCATTACTTGGTAACCATGCCTATCGACCTGAAAAGTAGCCATTTATGAGATGAAAAAGAATGCACTATGTGACAAGGGTGTGATATCATAAGGCAAGCTATACATTCATCACGAAAACACGCCTATATAGTTTTGACCCCATTGAAAAGTAGAAGTAAAACAAAGATCAGGAATTGATACAATTAACTTACTCCACCCATAAAAGACACCAAAGGGAAAGAAATACAAACATTAAGCGACCAGACCATAATGGAAACCTAAACAAAGGAAGGCCATAAGGACAGTTACTTTCCCACAAAATGGCCATATGGCCATCCAAAATTAAAAGACACAAGTGATACACACAGTAAGTAACAAACAACAACATAAATAAATCGCCACGGAAGAGCCACCTTGGAACCGTCAGTGGAAGATTTCCACTGGGGGGCTTAAATCGATTTTACGTGGCCACAATCCTCGCCCTTACTTCCGTCGCGATTTAGACAAATAATTTGTTCAGTCCGCATGAAGGCCTCCTAACTCATCAGTGCAACATCTCCGTGAACACAAAAATCAAAGAACCACAGAGGTGAGACAACGGTGAGGACTCGACAGCAAGAAACCACTGAAATGCTGGAGCAAAAGAAAACCAACAGTTAGACTCCGATGAACCCCACTTTCATATATTAAAACTGGAAATTTACAGGGGTAAACATTATTTTTCTTATTTTTGCTATATTTTGAGCAGAAATAAGAAAAAAAAATCACAACTGTTCATCTTATTTTTTTTTCCTTTTTACGACAGTAAAATTTACAATGGATTTGTTTACAGTCCTATAAAATACGGACGTTTTTCTGAAATTTCTCTAACTTGTTATCAGACTTTAATCTCTAAACTAAACCATCTCTCTGCTTTGGACTGTCAGAATGGGTATTTTATTACCAGAGTTGGCAAAAATCTGGAAACACTCAAGAAGTTGCTAAAGCTTAGGACAATACAGATTCTGGCTTGAAAATTCATTTCTAGGAAAATGAAACTGGTTTGAGTGAGTGAGTGACCGCGCGAGCGAGCGAGCAAGTGAGTGGGTGAGTAGGGAAGTAAGCAAGTAACCCTGCGGGTACACAACATTGACTCAACTTTGATTCATCGTTGAAACAACGTTCAATGTTGATTCAATAGTAGGTAGGTAAGGAAAGGTAAAGTAAGAATGTTCATAAGTAAGTAAGGTCTTTATTTAAAGAGGTTTTCGTAATGAAGAAAAAATACAAATAAATAAAAGAAAAAGAAAAGAAAATGAAAATAAATATTTTTTCCCATTTTGTACAGAATGGGATCTCCCATCCCACATACAGAAGGAGTGCATTTAAGAATTAAGGGGTACCAGGCTGAGTAGAATTTAAACATTGATAAAATTGGTTGAACTTTAAGCAAACAGTGAAGGCCCTGATCAGGCGTCTTGTTCTGCAGCATCTGATACGGGACTGCACTACTTGCAACGAGTGATAAGTTGTTTCCTTATTCCTTTTTCCTCTGTTTTTATTCCTTATTCCAGATTTATTGTTTCAACCTGAATTTTTATAAAGGGTCATATCAGGAAATGTCCATTTTCGGCCCCATCAAAATGAGTCGACTTTACACTTCGGCTCCTATCAAAATAAGACGACTTTACGTAAATATGCTCAAAATAAGACTTGGTTAGATTTTAACTACCATTCAGTAATATCATGTACAATATCAAACCAAAACTCGCCCCGCCTATCGGGGCTTGGAGGAATATATTGAGCTGAATGGTGCTTCCACGTAGTGCTGAAACTGACCACACATGAGTAAGCCTGCACATTATGGGCTTCCGTGATCTAGTGGATAAGAGCGCTGACTCTTAATCATTAGGTCTCTCACTGCTGTGGATTCGAGCCTGGCTGGGGTCACGTGTGAGATGCTAAGTTCTGCAACGGAAGATTAGGTGGTTTTTCTCCGGGTACAGCGCTTTTCGCCGACCTCTGATTATCGCTTGGCTCAAACTAAGTGAAATAATCTTGGAAGGGCCTTTAAACCATAACAAAACAAAACAAAAGTTTTGAGTAGGCTCGTCAATGCAAACTAAATAATGTTCAAGTCTGCTACAATCTGGAAACTAATTATACTGAGCTGTTTCTAGAATTTTATCTTCTTATCTTGTCATATTATCTGATATACAGTCTTCTACTGGGATATGTTTGTTTTCATAATAATTGTTAGCTTTCAAGCTAGTAAGATCAAAGCTACCCACTGTGTGGGAAATTTTGTCCACAATTTGCAGAAGTGTGTAGGCGTGTTTTCGTAATGACAAATGTTTTGTTACGCAAGCTGCTCGTAAATTTTGAAGTGCCAACAAGACGAAGCTCATGCTCTGTTTAACCCCTTTTGTACCAAATGGAATCTTCCTTCTTATATATAGCAGTAGTCCATTTCCAAATTATGGGGTGTCAGGTTGTATTTTCTTCAAAATTGATTCGTAAAACTTCAAACTTTAAATATATGGTCGCATCATCATTACACAACTTTATGGCAAGTTACCTAAATGTAGCTTCAATACTCTCAGAGTTATGGCCCTTTGATAAACTTAAAAAATTCAGCTTTTTCATGTTTTTTCTTAATAACTTACAAACTGTCAAACCTATCAACTTCAAACTTTAAATATATGGTCTCATTATCATGACACAATTTTATGGCAAGTTACCTAACTGTAGCTTCAATACTCTTAGAGTTATGGCCCTTTGAAAAACTAAATAAATCAGCTTTTTCATGGTTTTTTTTTATTAATAACTTACAAACGGTCAAATCTATCAACTTCAAACTTTAAATATTTGGTCGCATTATCATTACACAATTTTATGGCAAGTAACGTAACTGTAGTTTCAATACTTTAGAGTTATGGCCCTTTGAATTACTTAGAAAAATAAGCTTTTTTCGTCTTTTTTCATCTTTATTTTAAAACCGCTATAGATATTCAAATGAAACTTCCTATAGTTAATGACAGTTGCCCTATAGTAATGCCAGGTCTGTCCGTCCGTCTGTCCATCTGCCCGTCTATCCATCAACATTTTTCATGTTTACAAACTTAAGCTGAAGTTATTGGCAGTTGCCATATAGTAATACCCTTTTGTTTTTCATTATTAACTTACAAACAGTCAAATGCATCAACTTCAAACTTAAGATATATGGTAACAATATCATTACACAATTACATGGCAACCGACGTAACTCTAGCTACAATACTCTAAGAGTAGTAGCCCTTTGAAAAAAATCAAACTCCTCTGATGGGACTGCCGGGGCCTTAGTCAGTTTCACTGACAGCTCTAGTTTTACTTTAGAAATATTATGCCGAGCAAGCTTGTGAGCATCTGAAGGACCCAGACTTCTATGGTAGTTGCTACGAAGTTGTTAAATGGGAGGAGTACTACCAGGATTGCCTACAGGATATGTGCAAAAATGGACGCCACAATAATGAACCTATGTGTTTGATCACATCTCTAGTTGACTGGGATTGCTCTGTGAATAGCAAGAGTTTACATGGACCATGGTATCAATATGGAAACCTTACGACAAAGTGTGGTGAGAACGTTTTCTTGTTTAAATCTTAACCCGTTTCGTACCGGAAACCCCTAAAGGGGTACCTTTTGATGTTTGGTATGAAGCTTCATCTAGGGTACCTCTTCCAACATTGTTCAAATTATAGACCTGGGGCTGAAACAGGCCTCGCCCCTCGGTCCACTGGTTTTACATAGACTTAAATAGGGAACACACTGAAAAATCATGTATGAAGCCAGAAGGCCCAGGTCTTTGGTAGTAGGTATGAAGCTTCATCTAGTGAACCTCTACCAAGATTGTTCAAATCATAGCCCTAGGACCAAATAATGGCCCCGCCCCGGGCCCACCGGTTTTACATAGACGTATATAGGGAAACCAATTAAAATTTTCTCGTCTGAAATCAGAAGGCTCAGGTCTTTGATGTTTGGTATGAAGCTTTCACTAGGGGACTTCTACCAGAATTTTTCAAATTATAGCACCGGGGCCAACATTGGCCCACCAGTTTTGTATAGACTTAAATCGGGAAAACCTTTAACAATCGTCCCGTCTGAAACCAGAAGGCCCAGGTTTTTAATATTTGGTTTGAAGCTTCATCTAGTGGACCTCTAAGGATTATTCAAATTATAGCCCCAGGGCTAAAAAGGCCCCGCCCTGGGGCCCACCCGATTTTACAAACTTTAAGACTAAAATAGGAGAACCCTTTAAAAATTTTCACATCTGAAGCCAGAAGGCCAAGGTCTTTGATGTTTGATATGGCGCTTCAAATAGTGGACCTCTACCGGGATTTTTCACAATATAGCCCGGTGTCGAAAATGGCCTCACCCCTGGGCCGTCTAGTTTTTTTTTATTTATATAGGGAAAAGTTTTTTTTTTTAAATCTAATAGTCTGTAACCAGAAGGCCGATCTGATATGTCTAGTATCTTATGCGCACTCTTGGCCCCTCCCCTCCCCATTTCTTGTCACCACAAGGCATTGTATGTAAGACTGAGCAAGTTCATCTCCGTGCAGACCTGACCCTCAATGTCCAGAAGGTGACCATAGATTAATAAACAAGTCAGCGCTCTATTGTCGAAGTAAGCTTCTGAAAGACATCATCCTCAGAAAGAACACAATTCGGAAAGAAGGCCAACACTTTGAAAAAAAAAAAAACAAAAAAACTCAACATCGCTTCGCTCCACTGAACATGATAGATACCAAAACTAAACAGTACGCAAACACGCCTACACAAATAAATTGCAACCTTTATCGCCGAAAAATGAAAATTTTATGATGAAAAATTGTGATATTTTTCTTATTTCTGCTCAAAATATAGATTGTGGGCACTCGTTCGGCGGTTCTAACGAGTACCCACAATCTATATTTTAGAGCAGAAATAAGAAAAGTGAATTTTTTTCTTATTTCTGCTCAAAATATAGAAACCTGGAAACCCCTGTTTTACTTTATAAAATTGGGGTTCAAGGTTAGAGCAGAAACCCTGAAAACCCCAGTTTTACTAAATAAAATTGGGGTTCAAGGGGGTCAAAATTATATAGGCGTGTTTTCGTGATGAATGTAACCAACCTTTAAAATGGCTTCTACTTCTAAACAGGTAGACTGTTTTTGAAATAATTTCGCAGAAATGTTCATTGGGTCACTGTCAAGCACAATTGCTCAAAACCGCCCATTCTGACTTATATTATCTACCATCTTGTCTATACAAGAAGGATCAGGTGACCGATGGAGGGCCATGGTGGCCCTCATGTTCACATTTCTGCTCATAGACATAATTTTAGGTACATGTACGTTATGTACTAACAAGTGCATACAGTCCTGGTATTTCAGCAGAAATAAGAAAAAAGTGTACATCACTGTAGACCCCTAGCTTTTCCAAATAAAAGTGGGATTTAAGGGGGTCAAATTTATGTTGGTCTGTTTTCGTTATGTAAGTATTTGGCATCACGAAAACACACCTATATAATTTTGACCCCCTCGAACCCCACTTGTATATAGTAAAACTGGGGTTTGCAGGGGTAAACCTTATTTTTGTTGTTATTTCTGCTCTAAAATATAGATTGTGGGTACTCGTTAGAACCGCCTCGAGGCGGTTCTAACGAGTACCCACAATCTATATTTTGAGCAGAAATAAGAAAAATATCGTAATTTTTCGTCTTAAAATCTTCATTTTTTCGGCGATAAAGGTGGCAATGTATTTGTATAGGCGTGTTTTCGTAATGACACTTAAACTCCGTACCACAATTCTTCTCTTGTTTACAAATTTGAACAAGTACATTTTATAACTCAAACATATAACTAAAAATAACTGGATGAAGGGCAAATGCATCTCATCCGAGTCTACGCGTTTTGTTCAGCCCTGTCTGTCCAACTACATCAAATTTCCCACTGTCAGCCAGGCTTTCATGTTGATCATTTCTGGGCAAGGCTAATGAACATTTGAGCCAAAAATCATTCCCCTTGCTGCCTTTAACCTTGTTCGTTATTCTTCAAGGGCCGGTTGCTAAAACATCAACAATATCTTGAGTTAACATAACCTTAAATGTTTGATCATTTGATTTGGCGAAAGCTTCTCACATTTTTCCATCAAAAGTTTCATTGTATCATATATTTGCTAGAGCAGCTTATATTTTACCCACTAACAAGCTTGTTAAACTTTACCACACTTTAGGCTAATTCAAATTGATATTTATATTATTTTTCCTGGAAAACAGGATTTGTCATCTCGAGCACGAACTGTCAAATTCTGTTTTCTGGGGAAAATAAAAAAAAATATTTCAAAATGTCATCTGCTGAACAAAATACCCAGCATGCAGAGCGTTAAGTTAAATATGCTTTAAACAACTTGAGTCCTGGTTCCAGTCACGACTGGATGTGCAAGCAGGACTCAAACTTGGAACCACCAGCCCCTGAAGCTGAGGAGTCTAACGGCTTAACCAAATGTATACTAGTGAACTCTTCCATTGCTATATGGTGGACAAGTCCATTTGTCATACCGGTATAAGGGGTGGTAGGCCTATTGTTTCATTTTTATTCTATTTTTGACGGACAATTCTGTTAGCAAATAGTGCAGGCCCTGATCAGACGCGGCAGAACGTCACTCCACTGCTTGCCAAGGTATCACTTCAAGGGTTTCCTAAAAATAGACCAGTCTTAACTCTTATCCTGCTATTCACAACAACCCCCTAACTTTGCAAACAGTGTAGATTCAGATCAGATCGATCTACACTGTTTGTCATGCGGTTTGTGAATTGAAGTAATACAGTATGTAAGTAATTAATTTGATTGGTTGTTAACATTACGTGAACAAGTCCGTGAAATGAAGACCCCCTAAACCCCATTTAAATAGAGAAAATTGGGATTTACAGGGGTAAACATTATTTTGTTTATTTCTGTTCCAAGACATAGGTTGTGTGTACGAGCACCCACACACTATGTTTTGAGCATTTATAAGAAAAATATTACGGATGTTCATCAGATAAGTAGCCATTTTGGAGCTATGAAAAATTCACTATGTCGCACGGATGTGTTATCGTAGTGATCAGCAATGGGTGTGGCTAATTATTATTCATAAATGTTAAAATGGGCACCTATTATGATAACACACCCGTGCCACATAGTGCATTTTTTACATCTCAAACAAGGGCTACTTTTCTGATGAAAATCTGTGAAATGTTTCTTATTTATACGGCAAACATAAGTTGTGGGGGCTCGGAACCACCTCACTGAGTGCGGTTATAACGAGAACCCACAACCAACGTCTTGGAGAAGAATTAGTAATCATATGGTATACCCCCTCAATATAAAGTGGGGTTAAGGTGGTGTTCATTTCATGGACTTGTTCACGTGATGTCCCCTATTTGCCACACTAAGGCCCCTGTACTCCATCACGGGAACACGCCTATATATTTTTGACCCCCTTGAACGCCACTTTATATAGTAAAATTGTGGTTGACAGCGGTAAACCTTATATTTCTTATTTGTGCTCCAAAATATAGAGTGTGGGTACTCGTTAGAACCGCCTCGATGGTTCCAGCGAATAGCAAAAATCTATATTTTGAGCAGAAATAAGAAAAATGTCACAATTTATCATTTTAAAATTTTCATTTATTTGGCGATAAAGGTTAAAATGTATTTGTATAGGCGTGTTTTCGTAATGTCTTTGACATTCGATTCTAATGGTTAAATCAAGCCCTAGTTAAGTCCTTCTATTATGCACACAGTTCAATATTAGGCTGAGCCAAACATGTTCACAGTTGGCATGAGGAGCCTGATGTTTTTGTCCCTGTAACTCCTACCATCAGTTACCTACATTGACATTTGCCCCCGCCCATTGGGTCTTGGCGAAATAGATTGTGTTGCACGGTGCTTCTACGCACGAGTACTGGCACGCCGCTTAGAGGTCTAAGCCTGCCCTATTGGTTTCATTGGGCGGCAGGGCTTGAGATGACATTTCATCTCAATTTCGGGTAAAGTACCACAAAACTGGAAGCAATGTCTCGAAATGACCTAATCAGTGTTGACGGGGACGTCAAACCTTAATTTAAACAAAACCCGCCTTGTTATATTATGTATGACATATAGGCTTATAACCACGGTCTGTTAACTGCTTCAGAGAGTTGGCTTATTTGCTCAGTGGTTAAAGCATTTGGCTATTTCAACCAAGCAGCTCTGGATTGAAGCCCTCCATATGCAGGGATTACGAAACAGACCAATACAATTTTGTCTCCCTTAAACCCCATTTTACATTGTAAAACTGGGGTTTACTAGTGTATGAAATCATTTTTCTTATTTCTGCTCAAAAACATAGATTGTTGGTACTGAGGCGGTTCTAATGAATTCCAAAAATCTTTGTTTTGAGCAACATAGATTGTTGGTACTCATTAGCTGAGGCGGTTCTAATGAATTCCCACAATCTATGTTTTGAGCAGAAATATGAGAGACCCCAGAATTTTTTATCTGAAATGTTTCAATTTTTAGTTGTAAGATTTTCAATATGTAACCGAATTGGACTTTTTCTGGTCGCCAGGACTCAGTACACTGTGAGGTTACCCCGTCATGGTACCACCGATCCCGGTCACTTTATAACTAGTCACCTGGTGCTAGCACAGTCGACAACAAAATTTAAGTTGTTCAACCCGTACCACACCATGTGCCTATAGATGAAACCAATCGACCAAGTTCCGTTAATCCTCAGCAATCAGTTGTATTTGTTTGTTTGTTTGTTTGATTGATTTGAGGTTTAACGTCCCCGTCAACACTGTATAGTTCATTTTAGAGACGTTGCTTCCAATTTTGCAGGACATTGAGATGAAATGACATCTCATGCCCTGTCGTCCAATGAAACCAATAGGGTTTATAAGCTTTGTCTGGACAGGCTTGGATCCTCTAAGCAGTTTACCAGTACTTGTGGGAGGTCGGTTTCAGTTCTGCGTGGAAGCATCATGCAGCCAATATATTTCTTCAAACCCCGCTGGGCGGACTGGGTGTCCGGTCCCAAACTGTAGGACAGATGGTTTTTCTTCAAATGGCCCACATCAGGAACCCTAACTATGGTTTAGTCACTAAATTATATATCAAGCACAAGTCGGCTCACCAACCAGTCAACCGGTCTGTGGCCGGGTTCCCGCTCTGGGGTCGGATACGCCCCTTTGATCCGAACACCGGGTGTGGAAGATGGTGTCTCAAGCCAGTAATAAAGATTATTTGATGATTATGAGATTATTTACAAAATCTGTCTAGTGGCTAAAGTTTAAATAGCATCTCAAAAATAAAAGATTTGGATGAATACCGGTAGTATTTTGGTAATTAAATTTGCACTCAAGATTTAACATTCTTACAGCTTAGCACTCAGTATGTTCCATATTGCACAATACATCAATTGCTTAAGAAATCATTCTTAGCAAAGAAAGAACATTTCAACTACTGCATATTGGAGCATAAGCTAACGTGTTTTTTTTTTGTTCAACAGAGTGAATGAAGACAGTTTAAAAAATTGAAGAAGTTGATCTTCGTATGGAGCATTTCACATTAGATTAGCTAGCGAAGAATTTTAATTCCAAAAAGAAATCTTCACTATTACTATCCCAAGGTAAAACAGTAAATACGATTATCAAATTTCATGATATGGACACAAGGACAGCTGAATAGTCACCATGGTGTGTACGTCAAACCTTTCCAAGGGGACATAACATATGCCTCAACAGAGTTCCTGTCGTTCCCCTGTTGGGCAGAAGAAATAGTCAGCTGTATCTTCAATATAACGTATAAGTGAACGCAATGATCAGGAATCGATACAATAACCCACACCCCCAATCAGAGGGACCAAAGGGAAAGAAACAAAAAAATTAAGTATCTAGACCCTAATGGAAACATCAATAACGGAAAGCCAAAAGGACAGTTACTTTCCCACAAAATGGCCAATATGCTATCCAAATCAAAGAGATATAAGCGATACACACACTTAAAGACAAACCATAACAAAATAAAACCGCGACAGAAGAACCGCCTAGATACGGTCAGTGAACAGAATTACCCTGAATGAGGGGTGGGGGTGCTTAAATCGATTTTACGTGTCCACAATCATCGCCTTTGATTCCGTCGCGATTTAGACCAATCATTTGTTCAGTCCGCATGACGGCTTTCTAACTAATCAGTGCAGCATCTCCAAGAACACAAAAATCAAACAACTACAAAGATGAAACAACAGCGGGGACTCAACAACAACAAACCACTGAATTGTTGGGGCAAAAGAAAACCAACAGTTTGACCCCGATGGACGCAACCAGAGACAGAACATCGGGTACTATATGTGTTTAGTAAACTCCCCAACCCAAGTAGGTTTTAATAATCTATTTTAGATTCCTGATTACTTTTGTTTTTTTTCTAGGTTGCTATGTTCAATAAAATAAATATTGTCCTTGTCTTTCTTCTCAGAAACGTAGCTCACAATAATCAAATTATTATGATATCAGCGCAAGGGAAGCAAAATAGGGAACTCCGTAGATAAGTTCAATTCTATTCTAACTTACGGAAATCTACGACAATTACGGATATTTCCGATAGGGAAGAAGAGAAGGCGACATGCCGAACTAATGCGCCCTGCAAGAAATCAACAAAACTCTGACCAGAATCCTAAAGCATGTACCAGTAAGGTATCAGCACCAGGCGGATAAGATGGTACATGTACGAGTAAAATACGTTTATAACATCACGAAAACACGCCTACATAATTCTGACCCCCTCATACCCCACTTTTATATAGTAAAACTGGGGTTAAGGGGGTATATATTATTTTTCTTATTTCTGGTCAAAAACATAGATTGTGGGTACTCGATAGAACCGCCTCGTCGAGGTGTTTCTATCGAGTCCCCGCAATCTATGTTTTGAGCAGAAAGAAGAAAAATATCACAATTTTTCATCTTAAAATTTCTAATTTTTGGCCAAAATATTGGCACTGTATTTGTATAGGCGTGTTTTCGTAATGTATGGCTGTATTCCTTAGGATAGTTGGTATTTAGACATCATTATTTTCTCTTGCATTGCCGAAGTGCCTATATTCGGCAGGGAATTATTTGGACACACCCGAGTTAAATTAGTTCTACCCCTTTCTGTCCAAATCATAATTAAAGCAAATATTGTAACCATAAACTTCAACGCATGGGACATCTTATCTATTACATTCTAACTTCCGTTAAACTCCAATACAAACAAATAAACAAATAAACAAACAAACAAACAAACCTCCTAAGGTCATTTATCTTTATATCTTGTCAGCCCTTCTTAACTTATATCCAAGCTGTCGAGAATACACAAATTAACATACACACACGAACATAGAAAATCCGATGCGCTAATTTCTTTGGATGCTATGTAAAGTAGAAGTAAAACAAAGATCAGGAATCGATACAATTAACTTACTCCACCCATCAAAGACACCAAAGGGAAAGAAACACAAACATTAAGCGACCAGACCATAATGGGAACCTAAACAAGGGAATGCCATAAGGACAGTTACTTTCCCACAAAATGGCCATAAGGCCATCCAAAATAAAAAAGACACGAGTGATACATACAGAAAGTAACAAACAACATCATAAATAAACCGCCACAGAAGAACCGCCTTGGAACGGTCAGTGGAATGATTTCCACTGGGGGGCTTAAATCGATTTCACGTGGCCACAATCCTCGCCCTTACTTCCGTCGCGATTTATACAAATAATTTGTTCAGTCCGCATGAAGGCCTCCTAACTCATCAGTGCAACATCTCCGTGAACACAAAAAATCAAAGAACCACAGAGGTGAGACAACAGTGAGGACTCTACAGCAAGAAACCACTGAAATGCTGGAGCAAAAGAAAACCAACAGTTAGACTCCGATGTGCCCGACCAGAGACAGAGCATCAGGCACCAACCAACATTACTTTGAATTAGATCTCTCTAATTCTCAATAAGCCTTTACGTTGGAGCCGTCATAGAATCTGAGGCCTGACCCACCGGCGTGCAATTAAAGAGGGAAGCAAAGTTGCCAACCGTGATTGGGTTAACTACCATGCATGCAGTCTGTCGTATAACATCCATGTTGTACCCAATTTTTTTATATCGAAGAATGATTTTACGAAATTGGGTTCTGAAGTCATTGCGGTTATATATTTTTCTGAATTTATATACTAAGTCACCATAAAATTCGGGTTCCGATAGACCTTGTTGCAGAAGAGATTTACGTCCAACATTGAATTTTGAAATTAAATCAGAGTGGCGTCTATAAAATTTTGAAAAGGCTTTGCGTAGTTTATGGTACCGATAACCCTGATTAAGGAGTTTAGCCGTTAATAATTTATTACGAGTGTTGAAGTCAGTTACATGACTACACACTCTAGCAAATCGAATTAATTGCGAAATATAAACGCCATAGGATGGCGCACGAGGAACATCACCATCCAAAAAAGGAAAATTTACAATCTCAAAATCAAAGTCATCGCGTTTATCATAAATTTTGCACGAAACAAATCCATCTACAATAGATAGATGTAAATCCAAAAACGGGGCCTCGGTATCAGAAGAATTTGCTTTATTTAACTGAAGTTCTGGGGGATTGAATTTAAAAGCTTAATAAACGCGCCCGTGTATCGGTGCTCTTAGAAAAATAATAGACTCGAGATGTCATTCCATCTGAGTGCTGGGCAGAAGCTAATTGAATCAAAAGTGATATTTCAAGAGTGACCTAAATAGCCCTGAAAAGGATGTAAAATCTCGACACAGCTAAAATAATAAGCGTTACCAGCTGTGTACATCAGCGTTATTATTGGTTTGTTTGTATTGGAGTTTATTACCCAGTCGACACTATTTAAGTCATTTTTGGGCCGGTAAGTTTACCTATCCACACTTTTCCTGTGCAGGCTTTAGTGTGGCCCAGAAAACATGAACACTCATTATTTTTCAGTTCTGTGATGTATTTCTTGCCTCCAAAGGATAAACCTTTCTAGAACATATTTAACTTCACTACATACAGCTGGTGTCTGGGAATGTGTGGCGGCCGTAATAAGTATCCATGCCCTACATTATAGTGTAGCTTATATTTTCTTGTCCTTTGGAATCATTGATTCCATTGTGAAATTTTAAAAATATTTGAGGGTCACAGTTGAGGACTACATGGCCGAAACTATCTAGTCTGGCCCAGAAAACATTTCCATTCCATATTTTTCAGTTCTGTGGTGTATTCCTTCCATTCAAAGGATAATAGAAGTAGAGGCAACGATCAGGAATGGATACATTTAACTCACAGCTCCTATCAGAGACACCAAAGAGAAAGAAATACAAACATGAAGCAACAAACCCCAACGGAAACACCAACAGCGGAAAGCCAAAAGGACAGTTACTTTCCCACAAAATGGCCAAAAGGCTATCCAAAATAAAATAATATAAGCGACACAAACACCCAAAGACAAACCATAACAACAATACACCGCGACGGAAGGACCGCCTTGGAACGGTCAGCGGTAACGAGTTCCACTGATGGGGGGGTGGGGGGTGGGGGGGGCTTAAATCGATTTTACGTGGCCACAATCCTCGCCCTTACTTCCGTCGCGATTAAGACATAATTTGTCCAGTCCGCATGAAGCCCCCTACTTCATCACTGCAACAACTCCGTGAACACAAAAATCAAACAACCACAGAGATGAAACAACGGTGAGGACTCGACAGCAAGAAACAACAAAAATGCTGGAGCAAAGAAAACCAACAGTTAGACTCCGATGGGCCCGACCAGAGACAGAGCATCAGGTCCTTTCTAGAACATATTATACGCAAGCGGTTAATCAGTACAGTGTACATTCTTTCGCCAGAAACTGACAACTGCCCTTGTTGATTCAGCGGATTGGAGAGAATTACCGTAGAAAAGCCATTTTACTGACTGAAGAGTGGCAGCTGTCAGACTCCATGTAAAGATTGTCCACTGCATCAGTCAATCACTTATCAACAAGCATGCCGATGAAAAATGTGGACAGATAAACTGACCGGCTCGATATGAAATAGATAGTGTTAACGGGATCGTATCTGCAAAACAGCAACAGCATTATTGATATAAATGTAAAATTATACCCAATAATAAAATAGTAGTAATTAGGATAATATTATTTTTACAGATGTAATTTCTAATACTCTTCTTTATTTCAGAAGGTGTGTTGAAATCAGTCCCTCCTCTCTGCTGCTGAAGTCTGCGACGCATGGAAGTCTCTGTAGTCCCAACGTTCCTTAGACAACTCCTCTCGTTTATAATTGAGAAAATTTCGATCATTCGCAGCGTCCTTTGCAACAAAAGGAGGGAAAGAAAATCGTGCATCCCCGGATCCATAAACTGATTATTAGCCATCTTTACTATAGACTAATTGACCTTATGTCCAGCATGACACTTTTTATAGCTATACTTATTACCTTTCCCGATATTTGTATGGGACACACTACAGACATAGAGGATATTGAATCTTTTGTGGCAATTGGCGAAATGGTCAACGAACTTGTTGTTAAAGGTATAGAGAATAAAATCCTGACAACGAGGAACGAGGCAGATCATTCCTAAACGAAGCCAATGAAGGGTGTTATCTTCCTCAAATACCTTAGCCTCATCGGGATCAACGTACGTTTGCAACTCAATCTCCAAAGTCCAATTCTGAAAGCGGATTTTGCAGAACCAAATTTACAGCTAGTGATGATTCTATTAGGGACTCGTTGTTTCGTGTTTGTGTTTCTTTCCCTTGGTGTCTCGGATGGGAACTGTCGGTTAATTGTATCGATTCCTGATAATTGCCAATTCTATTTTTCAAGAAAAATAACAGTACATAAAATGAAACCTTGGTGTCATGAGGAAAGAGAAAAAGATATAAACTTCCAATGACAACGTATACCTAGAACATTCAGGACTTTCAGTGGAGTTTGTCAAGGTGAATTCCTTTAAACGATGGAACCACAGCCAAAAGCAAAATACTTTTACAGACGTGGCTGTGGTCTATAATACTCAGTTCAGCTCTGTAGCAAAGTACTTAATAATACAAAACGGATTCATCACATAAAACAAACAATAGATAAGGCCAATTAATTTTGCGGCCAAAAACATCAGGCAACAACCTAAAAGCGACGAGTGGCATTCACTTGTTTAAGGGGATACTTGCTAATTCCGGGGCCGGGTTTGCCTTTAGCACATAGATCACAAGTTAAGCACCAACCATAACGATAACACAACCGTGCGAAATGGTGCATTTTTTACATCTCCGAAATGCCTACTTTCGGATGAAAATCAGTTTTATTTTTCCGATTTATAGTAGACATTTAGGTTGTGGGTACTCATTTAAACCGCCTTAAATAAGCTTTTCTATCGAGTACCCACAGCTTTGAGAAGAAATAAGAAGAATAATGTATACCCGCGTAAACCAAAGTTTTCCCTGTAAAAGGTGGGGTTAAGGGGGTGTTAATTTCACGGACTTATTAAGGTGATGTCTTTACACTGTCAGTTATATTTGACCATTACTAGTAAAACCTTCGTTTAATGACTTCTACGATTCTGTCCCTACCAAAGTGACCTGCGACCTGATTGGTATGTAATTCTGTGAATATCTCTTTTTAATGGAGTCTGGGACTACAAGGTCAATGTGACACAGCCCATTTACCCCTTCATACATTTTATATAAAACCCAATCTTGATTATCAATGCATCCCATCGTTGAAATAAGGTCTTATTGTTTTGATTGTATCTGTCTTGGTTTTTTAGTTGGCGTTTCATTCTTTTCTTCACTCTGATATACTTCGCCTATATCAAAATCTTCTAACCGTAACGCGTGCGATTCTCCTTAGATTTGCGATCTAACCAGTTTGGAGTTGGATCTTTTAATGTCGGTCGCGCTTGATGCGGTTACACTTCGGCGCGAACAAGCGGCTAAAGACACCACATGGAAGGGCGCGACCCCATGCGTAGATTGCAAAACGGAATCTTGCTGGTAGGGTTCTACTTCCTGGCCAGTCAAACTCGGGTTTGGTGGTACAACAGATGTCTTTTTTCCAGCAGTCTACACATTTACGGTACTTACAATGCCGCGAAAGCGTCAAAATGCTGCATTTGACTCCCCTTGCGATGGGATATGATAAAATCATATGTACCAATGACCGTGAGCCATCTGCTCAACATGCTTTTGGCATCTTTAAAAGTCTTGATCCATACTAAAACTACATGGTCGGCTCGTATCTCAAGATGGCGTCTCATTAAGTAATGTTTGAAGTGACGTATAAAGTAGACTACTGCAAATAATTCACCCATGGTAGTACAATAGGTTGGTTACACTTATTCAGTCATGTTTTTGTTATGGCTTGTCTATGAGTGTGTATCGCTGTATTTTTTGTTTTGGATAGTCAATTGGCCATTTTGTGGTAAAGTAACTGTCCTTTTGCCTTTCCGCTATTGATGTTTCCATTTCATATTTGTGTTTCTTTCCCCTTGGTGTCTCTTACGGGGGCTGTGGGCTAAATGTATCGATTCCTGATCATTGTCTTAACTTCTATTTTACTTGCATATGCTATTACACACGACGACGCCGGATATTTCACGGTCACAAAAGCTCACCATGAACATCGATCAGGTGAGCTAAAATCAGTTAACTTGAACTTACCTGGCCTCAGTAGCCTGTTATCAGCTTGAATAAATACATTCATGCGAATTGTCGCCAATTTTAAAAATTCTCATCATTCCACAAGCGCTTTGATTTCGATCCTTTGTCTGCGAGCAACTTCCTCTTCACGATCTCGATAAAAACACATTATAACCGGGAAGCAGAAATCGGAACCAGAATCTGACGAATTAGCTTGGTCGGGCTCATCGGAGTCTAACTGTTGGTTTTCTTTTGCTCCAGCATTTCAGTGGTTTCTTGCTGTCGAGTCCTCACCGTTGTCTCACCTCTGTGGTTCTTTGATTTTTGTGTTCACGGAGATGTTGCACTGATGAGTTAGGAGGCCTTCATGCGGACTGAACAAATTATTTGTCTAAATCGCGACGGAAGTAAGGGCGAGGATTGTGGCCACGTGAAATCGATTTAAGCCCCCCAGTGGAAATCTTCCACTGACCGTTCCAAGGCGGCTCTTCTGTGGCGATTTATTTGTGTTGTTGTTTGTTACCTACTGTGTGTATCACTTGTGTCTTTTGGTTTTGGATGGCCATATGGCCATTTTGTGGGAAAGTAACTGTCCTTATGGCCTTCCTTTGTTTAGGTTTCCATTATGGTCTGGTCGCTTAATGTTTGTATTTCTTTCCCTTTGGTGTCTTTTATGGGTGGAGTAAGTTAATTGTATCAATTCCTGATCTTTGTTTTACTTCTACTTTTCTACTCTGGTGGACTCTTTCATTGATATATGTTGGACAAGCCCACATGTCATTTCAGGGATCAGGTCGATTTCTTCGTGTGTTTTTAACTCACTAGAGCCGAAGGCTCCGGGGGAGCTTATAGGATGGACATTGTCCGTCGTCGTCGTCGTCTGCGTCTATGTCTGCGTCTGTGTCTGCGTCGTCGTCGTTAAAACTTTCAAACGACATCTCCTCTGAAGCCACTGGGCCGATTGGGTTCAAATTTAATCTGTAGCATCCTTGGGCTGGGGGATTGAAAATTTGTGTTTTTTATGAAAATCGGCTTTTTAGTTTGGTTGCTATGGCAACTTAGAGTTTCCATAGACTTATAATGGGGAAAAATAAAAAATGACATTTACTGCCAAGTCATTGCAGATATTTTGACTAAACTTTCATAGAAATGTTCCATAGGCAATCTACTATCTGCCATATGATTTTAGGCCTACTGCTTATTTTTGTTGGTTGCCATGGAAACCAAAATGCAAAAAAATAGAAAAAAAAATACTTAAAAAATCATCTCCTCAGAAACCATATGCTCTAGGAGGCTGAGACTTTATGAAAATATTCACCATTTTTGCCTTTACAGGTCTTGTGTTTTTTATGAAATTTGGCCTTTCAGTTTTGTTGCTATGGCAACTTAGAGTTTCCATTGACTTATAATGTGGAAAACTGAAAAATGGCATTTACTGTCAAGTCATTGCAGATATTTTGACAAAATTTTACATTGAAATGTTCCTTGAGTACCGTAAACTTCTCTTAGCCATATGCTTTTATGTCAACCTGGGGGTCCCCTAGGTTGTGCCGGACCATGCCCCACCCCACTCCACTACATAAAATGCCTTATATCTCAGAAACCTTACAGATCCCCACCCCTAAACCATATATATTCTTGTTCCTTATGATAAGATGCATTACGTGACACCAACCTGGGGGTCCCCCGGGATGTGCCGGGGACATGCCCCATTCACTCCACTTCATAAAAGACCATTTATCTCAGAAACCATTCAGATCCCCACCCCTAAACCATTTATATTCTTGTTCCTTGTGATAAGACGCATAAAGTGACACCAACTTGTGGGTCCCCGGGATGTGCCGGGGACATTCCCCACCCCCTCCACTTCATAAAATGTCATTTATTTCAGACATCATTGAGATCCCCACCCCTAAACCATACATATTCTCATTCCTCATGATACGTTGCAGTCAGTGACACCAACTTGGTGGTCCCCCGGGATGTGCCGGGACCATGCCCAACCCCCTCCACTTCATAAAAGGCCAAATATTCTAGAAACCTTACAGATCCCCACCCCTAAACCATATATATTCTTGTTCCTTATGATAAGACACATTCAGTGACACCAACCTAGAGGTCACGCAGGGCGTGCCCGGGGCATGCTCCACCCCTCTACTTCACAAATGACCATATATCTGAGAAAGAAACTGTTCAGAGCCCCCTCCCTAAACCATATATATACTTGTTCCCCCCAAACCCCCCACCCCCCGGGTGCCACGGGCCATTCCCCACCCCTTTACTTCATTAAAATCCATACATCTCGGAAACCATTGAGATCCCCACCCCTTAACCATAGATATTCTTGTTCCTTATGATAAGACTTCACTTCATAATAGGCCAAATATCTCAGAAACCATTTAAATCCCCATCCTATAATCACATACATGTATATTCTTGTTCATTGTTATTAGACGTATTCAGTCACCCCATTCCATCTTGCGGGGTTCCGCAGGGGCCATTTTTTCCCTGCCACTTCATAAAAGGGCCTCATATTTCAGAAACCATTCAGATCCCCACTGTTTAACCATACTGTATATACTCTTGGTCCTTACAGTGACAACAATTCTGGGGCTTTTCTTTGGATCTGACATGCCCAAATCCCTCCATTGCTTAAAAGGCCTTACACAGAGAAGATTCTCTCTATCTTGCATGTAATGTCAGAAATGCATTTTTCACTTCTAAAGAGCATAAGAATTATACACTTTGGTCATGTCAGAAAGTGTGTGATGCCCTCACCTTTCTACTTGACAATATTTATATTAGATTCGGTACTAAGTTATTTAGACAAATTGTGTGTATTCCGATGGGTACTAATTGCGCACCTCTTGTGGCTGATCTGTTCTTGTATTGTTATGAAAGAGACTTCATTTTGTCGCTTTCCATTGATAACCAATCTGAAATTATTGAAGCTTTTAGCTCTACTTCTAGATATTTAGATGATTTATTAAATATTGATAATACCTATTTTGATGGTTTGATCAGTCAGATTTACCCCCTAGAACTTCAGTTAATTAAAGCAAATTCTTCTGATACCGAGGCCCCGTTTTTGGATTTACATCTATCTATTGTAGATGGATTTGTTTCGTGCAAAATTTATGATAAATGCGATGACTTTGATTTTGAGATTGTAAATTTTCCTTTTTTGGATGGTGCTGTTCCTCGTGCGCCATCCTATGGCGTTTATATTTCGCAATTAATTCGATTTGCTATAGTATGTAGTCATGTAACTGACTTCAACACTCGTAATAAATTATTGACGGCTAAACTCCTTAATCAGGGTTATCGGTACCATAAACTACGCAAAGCCTTTTCAAAATTTTATAGACGCCATTCTGATTTAATTTCAAAATTCAATATTGGACTTAAATCTCTTCTGCAACAAGGTCTATCGGAACCCGAATTTTATGGTGACTTAGTGTATAAATTCAGAAAAAATATATAACCGCAATGACTTCAGCACCCAATTTCGTAAAGTCATTCTTCGATATAAAAAGATTGGGTACAACATGGATATTATACGACAGACTGCATGCATGGTAGTTAACCCTATCACGGTTGGCAACTTTGCTTCCCTCTTTAATTGTACGCCGGTGGGTCAGGCCTCAGATTCTATGACGGCTCCAACGTAAAGGCTTATTGAAAATTAGAGAGATAATGTTGGTTGGTGCCTGATGCTCTGTCTCTGGTCGGGCTCATCGGAGTCTAACTGTTGGTTTTCTTTTGCTCCAGCATTTCAGTGGTTTCTTGCTGTCGAGTCCTCACCGTTGTCTCACCTCTGTGGTTCTTTGATTTTTGTGTTCACGGAGATGTTGCACTGATGAGTTAGGAGGCCTTCATGGGGACTGAACAAATTATTTGTCTAAATCGCGACGGAAGTAAGGGCGAGGATTGTGGCCACGTAAAATCGATTTAAATCTTCCACTGACCGTTCCAAGGCGGCTCTTCTGTGGCGATTTATTTATGTTGTTGTTTGTTACTTACTGTGTGTATCACTTGTGTCTTTTAATTTTGGATGGCCATATGGCCATTTTGTGGGAAAGTAACTGTCATTATGGCCTTCCTTTGTTTAGGTTTCCATTATGGTCTGGTCGCTTAATGTTTGTATTTCTTTCCCTTTGGTGTCTTTTATGGGTGGAGTTAGTTAATTGTATCAATTCCTGATCTTTGTTTTACTTCTACTTACATCTTAGGAACCATACATATCCCCACTGCTAAACCATATAAGTCTCTGTTCCTTTTGATAAGACGCATTTAGTGACACCAACTAAGGCTCCGTTGAGTCCATGCCCCATCCTCTCTACTTTATAAAACACCTAATATTTCAGATACAGTCCACATGGGTGCTCATTTGGGTCTGGAGTTTGTTTGGGAGACTTTATAATTGGTAGATTAAAATCATAGCATGTTATAATACATGGCTGCCATTGGGTAGTGTCCACCTGAGCTGTGGTTTATGAAATTTGGCTCTTTGGTTTGTTTGCTATGGCAAGTTAAGAGTTTCCATTGACTTATAATGGGGAAAATTGAAAAATGACATTAATGCCTTTCAAGATATTTTGTCACTCTTTCATAGAAATGTTCCTTTAATAATGTTCTTTTTGGCCTATTTGTTGCCACAGATGGGAAATTGTCAATTGTCATCTGTTGTCCTGCATCAACACATTCAAGCGACATCAGAATCTGAAGCCACTAGGGTGATTAGGCCCAAATTTTATCTGTAGCATCCTATGGCACAGGGCTTCCATGGTTAATTAAAATACATTGCTGCCAGTGGGCAGTGGCCCCCTGAGCTCTGGTGAGCATTGTGGCCCATGGGCCTCTTGTTTATTTTTTTTTTTACGGAAACTCCTGTTAGTAAACAGTCCAAACCCTGATCAGTCTGATCTGGACCTGCAGTTTACCAAGGTACTCCTTTAAGGCCTTCCCGCCTCAAATGGGTTAAAGACACATTCTTCGATTACATAACATCCTAATGACTGTTTATTAAAGAATCCCACCGGCCCCGATAGCTCAGTTGGTAGAGTGTCCGCTTCGGGGAACGGGAGGTCTCGGGTTCGATCCCGGGCCGCGACATACCAAAGTCGTTAAAAATGGTACTAGCTGCTCCTCGTTTGGCACTCAGATTTACGGGGTCGAGCTAGGACTGGTCGATCCAGTGTCAGGATAATGTGACTGGGTGTGGTATCATGTAACGTGTCTGGGACATGATACTTCAGTGAGGCAGCACTATAAACGTGAGCATTGAGCTCCCTGTCGCAACCAGACACCGTCGTGATATGACTGAAAAATTGTTGAAAGCGACGTTAAACCCGAATTCACACACACACACACACACACACACACACACACACACACACACACACACACACACACACACACACACACACACACACACACACACACACACATTAAAGAATCCAGCATTGAGATAAAATACACTTGGGGTATTCAGGCTGCCGTACAGGTAGGGGACCAAGAGAGGGTAATAAATTATCTAGGGATATGACTTTGACAATGACATCTATTCATTTACACCTAAGTCCTTATTTTGATTTGCATGGAAGAAACAACAGCACCTTTTTCCGATTTTATATTGAGTAGCCATTAATTATAATCATTACAGAAAATGCCAATTAAAATATATTGGTAAATTTTTTCCACCAAAAATGATTTTTTTTTCAGATAAAATCCTAAAAACTTTATTATTTCTGCTCTAAACATATATTGTGGGTACTCATTAAAACCACCTCGGCGAAGCGGTTCAGACGAGTATCCACAATTTGTTTTTACAGTGTGACTGCTCGTTTGAACTGCTTCCATGAGGCGGTTCTAACGAGGACACACAATATATTTTTTTAGGAAAAAGGAACATCCCCTAAACCCCACTTTCTATAGGGAAAATGGGGGTTTAAGGGGGTATACATTATTTTCCTTATTTCTGCTCGAAGTCATAGGTTGCGGGTGCTCGTTAGAATCGTCTCATTGAGTCATAGGTTGTGGGTACTCGTTTGAACCGCCTCAATGAGGCGGCTCTAACGAGCACCCACAACCTATGTTTGCAATATAAATAAGAAAAATAAATTTAATTCTGTTTGTTATTTTAGTTTTAAACTTGAAAAGCTGAAAAATAAAATCTTAAAAAAATTCTTTTTTTTTTCTCTCTTTTCTGATATGATTGTGTCTAAAACAAAGAACATTTTATAGTTCCATCTTGACTGAAACTATAAAATGCTAATGTTTTAGACATTATATGATTTGTGTATCACATACTTTCAACCAAAATAAAATAATAAATAAAAAATAAATAAATAAATATAAATAAATAAAGGTAAATTGATTGATTAAATTTTGAGGTTAATCAATTCATTTACCTTGTTTGTTTACTTCTTTGCACTTTGAGTAAAGGAAACAATGGATATCAGTGTTTTTCTTTACTTAATTTTGAAATAAAAAAGAAGTTATTTAAACAATATGTCGTTGGAAACAATCTCAGCAAATTATACTATCACTCAAGTACCCTTATTGAGCCCCCTATTCAACAAGAAATCTGCTCATAATCACCTCATAATCACTTAGATAAGATAAGCCTTTGATGTACACTATGGTCCGAAGGAAATGTTTATTGGAGATCATTAGACAGACCACCCCTTTTATATAAAGAAAACAATGTGTCTTTAAGAAAATGAGGGCTCATTATTTGTGTATTATCCTTTATCATGTTTACAATTCCAGCATGATTACTTAGATTAGGCACACACATGCTGAAATTATTTATTTGGAACACTGAAAACCACAGGGAAATCGTTGAGGGAAGTGTATTTTGGCATCAAGTGTAATGTTCAATATCATTAAACTATTGTTCTGGTTGTAGCACTGCTAATCGAGTATATGATCCATTCCAATTTAATATTTAAATATTTATAATAATAGCTTCATGTAAAACGAACTGATTTCTGACACGTCGGACAAACAGTGTTAAACGGGTACGTAATATAACGGGACAAGCGGGATCACCAAATTACAGCCAAAATACAACGTCAGTTGGACGTCATGGGCCCGCTGGGAGGTCACCATATAATTCGGGTTCCGATAGACCTTGTTGCTGAAGAGATTTATGTCCAACATTGAATTTAGAAATTAAATCAGAATGACGTCTATAGAATTAAACAAGGCTTAAGCAGGAGCTTAGTGGTAATAAGGCCTATGAAATTCAGTCTTAGCTGAAGAGAGAGCTATAGTAGATGAACATATTTGTCAATGCAATCAAAACGTGTCTTTAAGAGTAGACCCCTTTTACAGAGGGACAGGGCTTATAGAAAAGCGAACAGGAAGTCCAGAAAGTTGTTTCCCTTTGAAAAATGGCTGAAAAAAATCTGCCAGGTGTTCCCATTCCACTTAAAAATTGTTTAGGCATGATTTTAATAGTTTGTTTTCTGTACTGTTCAGCATAAGAAACAATTTCGCCGTTTAATTCCGTCGTTTATTAATTAATAAATGGCCTTTTCAATGTCATTCATAGACGATCTTACAGGATTGTTCATGAATTATTGAATCTATTAAACGAGTTGAGGAAAAGTGATAGAATGCGACGTTTTACTAAACGAGTTTCATGAATCCAATAACATATGAACACCCATGTAAGATTCTATTTATCCTATGACATTTAAAACGAATTTTATTCACGATTTTTTTTACCAAAATGTCAATATTTCAACTTCACTAAACGCGACTACTTTATGGAAGTCATACGTGTAACGTTATGGGGCGTGTATAACTAATTTGCATATTTAATCCACTGGCGGATTATTAAATGTATTACATGACGTTCTTAAATTCTCAGACGTGACGTCATATGATAAAAATGTTTATTATACATTTTTACTTCCAAAAATTTGTTACGTCATTGTTTCAAACAGACATATGCGGGAAAATTTGACGTTACGCTCTCTGTGTATGTGACGTCACCATTTCACACGTTTGAAAACACATTATATACGTCGCAATCATAAAGGCAGGAGCTCATAGCTAGCAAGGAGGGAGATTCGGAATCGGAAAACGATAACAGGGTGTCCCGAGATTCTCTAATTTTGTGCCAGAACATTTTTAGATTCATTTTTGTAAGCACATAATAAAGTGTATATGTATGTGTTATTTTTATTATTATTATCATTATTATACCACATTTATATAGCACGTTTTTCATATAAAATACATGTTCAAAAGTGCCGCTTACACAGCTAAAATATACAACAGCTGAGGTAAGAACTGATTGAGAGGTTAAAGAAGTCAATTTGATCATAAAATACATATATTATGTATGTTAAACAAAAATAACTGATTTAATTTAACTGCATTATAAAGCCATACAATAATTTTGCAATGGTCACATTTGTAAACCACACTTTATAAACAGTAGAAGGTGGGGTTTACATGAGGTGGTTCTTATGAGCACCAAAAATCCATCAACTATTCAAATGCATTGTCAATTTTACCACAGAAAAAAAAAAAACGAATATTTTCGGATTAAAAAGGTGATATTTTTCTTATTTCTGCACAGAATATCTATATGTTAGAGCAGAAATAAGAAAAATAATGCATACCCCTATAAACCCCAGTTTTACAAAAAAGAAGTAGGGTTCAAGGTGCTCAAGGGGTCAAAATTATATAGGCGTGTTTTCGTGATGTAAAGCCGGTGGAATAGCTTTTAACACCAACACCCATCCTCGGCCCCCGCCCATCGGGGCTTGAAGAAATAGATGGGCTGCATGATGCTTCCACGCAGAGCTGAAACCGACCCGCACACGAGTATTGGTAAACCGCTTAGTGGATCTAAGCCTGCCCAGTCAAAGCAGTGCGAGTCGGATCGTCCATGCATATTGGCCCTATTGGTTTCATTGGGCGGCACGGCTTGAGATATCATTTCATCTCAATGTCGGGTCAAAGTTCCATAAAATTGAAAGCAACGTCTCCAAAATGACATTTACAGTGTTGACGGGGACGTTAAACATTAAATCAAACAAACAAACCAACACCCATCCAAGTTCAGTCCATCCTGCTACGCACTCGGACAAGTTACTTGCGGAATAACATTACGATAACCGTGCGACTAGTGCAGTTTTCCTAATCTCAAAAATGGCTACTTTTCTGATGAAATTCGGTGATATTTTTCTTATTTATACAGCAAATATAGGTTGTGGGTGCTCGTTAGAACCGCCTCATTGAGACGGTTCTAACGAGTAGCCACAACATATGTCTTGGAGTAAAAATAAGAAAACTAATGATTACCCCCGTAAACCCCAGTTTTTCTATATAACATTGGATGTAAGGGGGTGCTCATTTCACGGACGTGTTCACGTGATGGACCCAATAACCAGAATGCACCATTAGAGGCCAATGTGCTTCCAGGTATACCAGTACATCAGTCAGACAAAAGAGGCGGTTTTAAAGAGCATCCATAATCTTTATAGCAGCGAAAAGGTTAGTTAAATTTAGACATGAAAATGAAGTGGCTATTTAAAATCATTGTGGCAGAAATAAGAAAAGGATAATAATTTTTGTTCATGAAGATGTTATTTTAAAGATATAAACGAAAGCATTATCTCACATGGCTGTGTAAGCCTAATTAATTTTGTATGCACAGGTTTTCAGTTGTTCAAAATTGTAGTGTTTTCATGTCGAGAAAAAAATTGATTAATGCTTGACGGTACTCCTGTACAAAAGCATCACAGTCATTCTGGATTGCCCTTGGCATTATAGAACATTGGTAGGCCTCATATTCCATAACTGCTATCTGTAACAAATCAAAGCACAGATAGTGCTGATGGGGCGATGGTTTGCAATCTTTGTATCAGCACTGTCGGTGACATGGACAGTTTTTTTTTTTGTGACTCGAAACTACTGTCCATGCCACTAATATTAGAGTTTGGGACTTCAGCACGGCAATTCTTACACATTATCTTTACACAAGTATATGTAGTTCTTGAAATGCAGCATTTTTATATGAAGGTTTCACATGATCTTCTAGCTGTTCAGCAAGAAAAGGTTGCACATTACATTTTGATTAATAGCATAAAGGTTGACTCTGATTATTTTACATACTCGAGTATCATACAAAGGATCAGTTGATGAATATTATAAGGTTGCGTACGGAACTTAGTGGACGCTTTGTATTTCAAACTTACCAACTTGTACATTTTGCTGTCCCCTGACTGTGGATATGCTCACTAAGAAGACAAATAACTGCTATAAGCACTTTAGTCACAAAAGATAATATAAAGCTGTCCACAAGATATCGTTTTGTTATGTTTCTCATTTGTTTCAAATGAAGTTCATAAGGACAGAAAACATATTTACAATTCATCCATAATTATCAGATAATGCTGTGTTTCTTGACTATAAGAACTGCATTTTTCTAACAATTCAATTGAAGGTTGTTAGTTGAAATATTGCCAAAATAATGTAAATAACAATAAAATCGGATTTATAAGGGCACAACAAGAGCATGTTTACGTGATGAAAAATGAAATTTGATAAAAACTAGCCAATATTGTTTGTAGGAATGTAAATAATACTAATTTCTTTCTTTGATTTTAAATTTAACGTCCCCGTCAACACTATAAAGGTCATTTTGGAGACAATGCTTCCAGTTTTGTGGACTTTTTACCCGACATTGAGATGAAATAACATCTCAAGCCCTGCCGCCCAATGAAACCAATAGGGTTTATAGGCATGGACGGGCCGACTCGGACCGCATTGCCTTGGCAGACTTAGATCCTCTAAGTGGTTTACCAGTACTCGTGTGCGGGTCTGTTAAAGCTCTGTGTGGAAGCATCATGCAGCCCATCTATTACTTCAAGACCCGATGGGCGGGGGGCTAAATAATAATAACAATAATAATATCACAACTACAACAACTACTACTTCTACTAATGCTGATAATAATGTTAATATTGAAAACGAGGATGAAAAGAATTAAACTACTACTGACTACATGCCCCCCCCCCCCCCCCCCCACATCCTGCCCATCGGCGTTTGCAGAAATACAGTGTGCTGCATAATTTTTCCACCCAGAGCTGAAACCTACCACACATAAGTATTGGTAAACTACTTAAAGGGTCTAAGCCTGCCCAGGCAAAATGTAGCGAGTCGGACAGCCCCTACATACAAACATTTTAGTTTGTTTGGGCGTCAGGGGTTGAGATGACATTTCATCTCAATGCGGGATAAAAGCTCCACAAAATTGGAAGCAACGTCTCCAAAATGGCCTAAATAGTATTGACGGGGATTCAAACAAACTACTACTACTAATTCTGCTACTTATGATAGTGATCATTTTAATACTAAAAACAATTATAATAAAAATTGTACTCTAACTACAACTCTTAAGGCAAAGTGGCGCGAGTAGGACCGTCCATGTATATAGACCCTATACATGTATTGGTTTCATTGGGCGACAGGACTTGAGATGTCATTTCATCTCAATGTAGGGTAAAACCGCCACAAAATTTGAAGCAGCGTCTCCAAAATGACCTAAATAGTGTTGTTGGGGACGTTAAATCTCATATCAAACAAACAATACTACACTTTTATTACTACTCCCACTACTTCTTCTACTACTACTGCTACTACAATTATGATAATGATTATAATAATTTCAGTAATCCAAACGATGATTATAATAATTATACTTACTACTATTTCCACCATAACTTCAACTGCTACTGCTACTTTTACAACAAGTAATATGATTTTAATCATTATTGTTATTATTATTATTATTGTAATATATGTGTCGGAAAAAATGAATAATTTGTTTTGTTTGTTTTAAAGTGTAACGTTACCGTCGACACTGTATAGGTCATTCTGGAGTCGCTGCTTCCAATTTCGTGGGACTTTTACAAGACATTGAGATGAACTGACATCTCAAGCCCTGTCGCCCAATGATACCATTAGGGCTAAGGAAATAAATGAATAAACACTTGCTGAAAATTCATCAGTAATAATAATAAATATAGAAAAAAAAAAAAACGATGATTGAGTTGATAATAATAATAAGAAGAAAAGGAGGGTGCTAAGTACATGTATAAAGAAGACCAGTCTCTTTGTTGACTGCCCATTGATCAGTTATTGTCGAATTCAACACTGTTACACTGTTAAATTCAACACAGTTTTCCACAAACATGATCAAGCTGACAAGACAGCCGGTCATGTTGAATATGATACTGCAACTTCAGTTTTCATGACGACACGGTCAACTAATTCTAGTTTATAAGTTTATAACTGAACGGTTGAATAATAAGATTTCATTGCCCGTTCCTTTCCAAAATAGTGCAATGCAATCACAATCGAGTCACTTCATATGGCACTTTGTGTCATATCTTTTCTTGTTTAAAATCAGGCTTAAAGAATATAGTAGTTTAAAAAGGGCTAGAATATATTGGAGGTCACTGATGAGGCCGAATTTGATGGAACCATCTAATCTGATTCAGAAAATTTGTACACTTGACGGTTTTCATGACCAAAGCAGAAATCTTAGCATAAGACATTAACTAAAGCCCTAGTTGGTCACCAACATTGTTTTCATTGTTGTTGTGGTTGTTATTAAATTCCATTTTAGAAAAAAGGGTTATTTTTTCTTTATCATATCTTGCAAGTATTTAATTGTTATATCGATGTTTACAAGAACATCAGAAACAAAGCGATCGCAATCTGTTGCAAATAGTTTCTAAAGTGGTATCTTCCACCATCTCCTATATTAATAAAGTATCAATACAATTGTTGTCACTTGATTCTCCATTACCTATCCCCACTTAGAACACCTAGGTAGAATAATTGCGAGATAGGAACAATTGCTTCCCGGTTTTGTGACAGTTTGGGCGAAACGTCTCCAGCACGAAACGTCCTATTACCACGGTAGTCACCAGTTTTACCCTCACCCGTTGTTATTAGATTGGTCTCTCCATAAGATTGTTCATGCTCTAAAAAGTACTAACCAGTTCTATTTCGTCAAAGAAATGCGATAAGATATTTTCCTGAACAAAAATAACTTTTTTATTGATCAGAAACACCCCAAAAATGATACAGTCGAACTTCATTGGCTCGAACACCTTTGGGACCTCGAAAATCTGTTCGAGACAGGGGTAGTTCGAGCCACTGAGGTTACTGCCAGGATTCATAACGAGATACTTTTAGACATCTTTTCGATGTTCTATAATGAAAATGCATGCTGTGTGTACTCATTAGAATCGCCCCATCGAGGCGATTCTAATGAGTACACACAGCATACATTTGCAAGATAAAAGACTAAAATCTCCTTAATTATCCCCCACTATGTCTTATGTAGAGGATGTCGCTAAGGGCTCAATAATGAGTTTGACACATCCATGGTGAACGAGTCATCGGTGTTCGAGCCATCCAAGTTCTACTGTATGTGTATTCTTAACCAGGGCGAATATAATTGAACTCTGACCCACTTCATACTGAATGGAAGCACAAGACCATTTCAAAATTTAGGGATGTCAGGTTGTGTTTTCTTTAAAATCTATTTGGGAAATAGTTTAACTGTTTGCAAACAGCGTAGGCCCCGACCGGACGTGCAGAAGGCGTCATTTGATCTGGAGCTACACTGGTTTACCATCACCTGCTATTTTTAGATTGGTCTGGAGAATATAACTGAACTCAGTTAATAACTGAGTATTTATTGTTAACCCATTTTGTACTGAATGGAATTTGCTACATTATATGAACAAAAGATCATTTCAAAATTTAGGATGCCTTATTGTGTTTTCTTCAAAATTTATTTTGAAAGTAGTAAATTGTTTGCAAACAGCGTAGGCACAGATTCCACGCCACAGAAGGCGGCATTTGATCTGGATCTGCACTGTTTGCCAATTACACAGTTTGTGTTTCCTGTACAAAACCAGTGCTTCAGCTGAAGTGCACGACCCGCCGGATGTTTTTAGCTTTATGAGTACTATCATATATGGGTATGGCGGCCATTTTGGTCATGTGACCTGGACCTAAAACGGTTCCCCCAATAAATGCGCCTTATCGTAAGGAGCAAAAATATATCTTATACTTTAGTACTGTATTCTGAATCGTTTGCAGGATAAAATGCATTCTCACTTTTCCAATACAAAAGCATACGTGTCAAAGAAGGTCAAGGTCAACCCAGGATCACCATTTTAGCAATTTATGGTGGGCCTACGTCCCAGATGCTATTTATCAAGTTTCGTGGAAATCTGCCCAGTGATTCTGGAGAAGACTATTTTTGAAGGGTTTTTACCATATACGGCTTGGCGGCCACTTTGGTCATGTGACCTGGACCCCATGAGCAAATTTTGGTTTCCCCCATCACATAGAGGCTCCATATGAAATTTGACTTCAATCGACCCAACGGTTTCCGAGGAGAAGCAGTTCGAAAAATTTCATTTTTTGCCTCGGCGAGGCTATACTAAATGAAATGTAAACTATCGCAAGTTAATTGGTTAGATCTCATTGATATCTATCAGTATGCCAAAAATTGTTTAAATATTCCAAGCGGTTAAGTCACTATCACCAATTTTCACAAACGGGTTACGGACGGACAGACAGACAGACCATATATGGCCTGGCGGGCATTTTGGTCATGTGACCTGGACCCCATTAGCAAATTTTGGTTTCCCCCATCCCATAGAGGCTCCATATGAAATTTGACTTCAATCGGCCCAACGGTATCCGAGGAGAAGCAGCTCGAAAATTTTCACATTTTTCGCCTCGGCGAGGCTATACTAAATGGAATGTAATATTTCGCAAGTTCATTGGTTAGATCTCATTGATATCTATCAGTATGCCAAAAATTGTTTAAATATTCCAAGCGGTTAAGTCACTATCACCAATTTTCACAAACGGGTTACGGACGGACAGACTGACAGAATGACACGGTGATTTTAGGGCACTCTTAGAAAATCAACCGATTTCAGTCGGTCGCTTTTTCTGCGGGTCGTGCAATATGCATTTTGCCGTAAGACAATTTCAGTCTATTCTAATCACTCTGGGGCCATCGCCCTAAAAAGAGCATATATCATTTAGACCCGGAAGCTAGAAAACATTTTTTTCGGGATTTGCGACTTGCTAAGACAGGAAGTGGCCTGCTTAGCTATAGGCCCTATGCAGACAAGCTGAAGGCTCTTGAATTCTAGAATGCAGGAACGAGGTATTTTTCTTATTTGTACTCCAAACATAGGTTATGGGTGCTCGTTAGAACCGCCTCGTGTACCAATAATCTATGTCGTAGAGCAGAGATAAGAAAAACAGTATACCCCTTTAAAACCCAGTAGACGAAAACACGCCTAATAAGTATACAAATACAATGTAAACTTTACCTCTGAAAATATCGATTTTTTTAGATGAAAAGTATTTATATTTTTCTTATGTCTGCTCAAAATATAGATTGTGGGTACTCGTTGAAACCGCCTAATCGAGGCGGTTCTAACTAGTACCCACAATCTATATTTTAGAGCAGAAATAAGAAAAATAAAGTTTACACCTGTAAACCCCCGTTTTACTATATAAAAGTGGGATTGAAGGAGGTCAAAATTACATGTTTATAGGCGGGTTTTTCTTGATGGTGATAGAGACACATGTGAATCACATCACATTTGCTCTCCAACGTGCAAAATAAGCAGCACCTTAAAATGTACCTGGTGACTGAAAACATACAATATTGTAACAGTTCTAATTTAACGTACATGTAATGAAAAACATAAGTGAACTTTGTGTAAGAACTGATATGGAATCGATATATTATAATGACCTCACACCTCCCATCAGAGACACCAAAGGGAAAGAAACGCTAACAAGAACAAGAGCTCCGCACGATAGGCTTTATACGCCTGTAGCAAGTTAATATTTGTCGGACTGAAACCTTGAAACAGTAAGACCTGCTCCATGTCATGGTCTAACTACATATCAAGTTTCAGCTTGATCAGATCTAAATTGTAGGAGAAGTTGTCCGGAAATGAAAATGTCTTAAGATATTTTCGACGTGTTATACTTATATAAATATTTGGTGGACCATCCTCTCCAACCATATGCACTGCTTCAAATCATAGTCAATCTTTATATCAAGATTTTGCTAGATCGAATGTTACCTGCAGGAGAAGTTAGCCACAAAGTTAGCCACAAACAAAATGTGTACAGAAATTTTCAAAGGTACATAACTCGATTAATTTTTGGTGGACCATAACCTCAAAACAATAAGCACTGCGCAACATAATGGTCTAACTATATAATTATGAAGTTTCAGCTTCATCGGATGTTAATTGAAGGAGAAGTTAGCCACAAACAAAATACTTACAGAAATCTGCAAAGGGGCATAACTTTATTTATATGTGCTAAACAATATGCGCTGCTCCACATTGTGGTCAAACTATATATCAGTTTTCAGTCTGATTAAATGCTCACTGAAGGAAGAGTTAGCCATAAACAAAATGTTCACAGGAATTTTCAAAGGGGCATAACTCTTAAAATATTTGGTCGACTGTAACCTTGAAATAATATGCTTTGCTCCGAATCTTGATCTAACTATATATCAAGTTCCAGCGTGATCGGCTCCAAATTGCAGAGTCTGCAGACATGATTGCTTAAATAAACTTTCAAAGGGGCATAACTTTGTTTTTATTTGTTGGATTATAGCCTCAAAACCTGATCAGAAAGGGCCCCACATTGAGCTTTCAAAGAGGTGTGGTACAAGTTTTTGTCAGAATATAGGTCTTTCGATGGTAAATATTTGGTGAATTTTCATGAGAGAAAGGCAAATACTTTTGAAGTTATGACCAATGTTATGTTTTTTGGTTGAGGCTAGTCAAACACACGAACAAAGGCAATATAGATATGTTCCTTTGTCAGAATATAGGTCTTGTGACGGTGAGTATGTGTGTGACGTTTCATGAACGTGGGGCAAATACTTTTGAAGTTATGACCGACGTTACAAATTTTATCGATCTCGCTTCTCCAGACTTTCGGATGAGTCTTTAAACCGAGGTCCCGTCTCCGTATGACACCAGCTGTTGGTAGGACGTAAAGCTCAAACCCACACACTTACTAATACTAAAAGCCAAACGAATTTCAAATTATAATTCATTAGATATTCACTATCTCCTTTCACGGCATAGCAATTATGTAGTTTGTGGCTTAATAAAGTAGGAACGTGGGTATTAATTAAACAGCTGGTTAATTGTGGGATGAATTTGGGATCTTTGTATTTTTTAGACATTTAATACGGCAATAAATACTGATGACGAACATTTAAATGAACAGTTAGGTTTTGAATATTCTACCAAACGGAACCCAATAATTAATTTTCAGGTTTCAAGAGTCTTAGATATAAGCATTAAACAATACAAAAACACGCCTGTACAATTACATTGTAAATTTTACCGCCGAAAAACGAAGATTTTAAGATGAGAAATTGTGATTATTTTCATATTTCTGTTCAAAATATAAAATGTTGATACTCGTTAGAACCGTCTCATCGAAGTGATTGTAACGAGTACCAATAATCTATAGTTTAGAGCGGAAATAAGAAAAATAAGGTTTACGCCTGTATACCACAATTTTATTGCATAAAAGTGGGGTTCAAGGGTGTCAGTATAGACGTGTTTTCTGAGCTAACTGGGTGTTTCATCACGAAAACATGCCTATATAATTTTGAACCACTTGAACCCCACTTTTATATAGTAAAACTGGGGTTTACAGGGGTAAACCTTATTTTTGCACAAAATATAGATTATGGGTACTCGTTAGAACCACCTCGATGAGGCGGCTCTAACGAGTACCAACAATCTTTATTTTAGAGCAGAAATAAGAAAAATATCACAATTTTTCTTCTTAAAATGTCCGTTTTTTCGGTGAAAAAGTTCACAATGTATTTGTATAGGCGTGTTTTCGTAACGATTCAAGCCATTCAAAAATTGGTTTCTGTGGCTGATTTTTATGACTGTTTGCAATAATCATGACTTCCTGACTAGCATTATCTTGTCCTGCTGAATATCTGGCCACACCCACTTTTGACTTTCATCCAATCAGATTACTTCATGAAAAAATATTTTATAAAATCACAAACTGAACACTAAACCAAAGATTCTGGTTGGCTGACTTCTGCTTCGATCTGTATATAGTAGACATATTATGCATACTAGATGAATGAAATACGCGAGGTAAACACGCAAACACAGAAACTGGTGATTATGTTAGTACGATTGTTTTGTGGACTTTTTTTGGTTTCAACAGCAAAACCCTCTGGTATTGTATTTTTCAACAAAATTGGCTTTCTTATCTCTACAGTTATATGACGCACCTCTCTTAATTAGAATTATATACTCAACATGTTATTCGTATTTACAACGATTGTGAAATTAATCACAAAAAATTACACCAAAATATCTTTCATTAATAGAAGTATGGGGCCCCAGCCCAACGGGGCTTGAAGAAAAAGATGGGCTGCATGATGCTTCCACGCAGAGCTGAAACCGACCCGCACACGAGTACTGGTACACCGATTACAGGATCTGCCCAGGCAAAGCGGTGCGAGTCGGTCCGTCCATGCTTATAAACCCTATTAGTTTCATTGGGCGACAGGGCTTGAGATGTCATTTCATCTCAACGTCGGGTAAAAGTCCCACAAAATTGGAAGCAACGTCTCCAAAACGACATTTACAGTGTTGATGGGGACGTTAAACTTCAAATCAAACAAACAAAACCAAAATATCTTTCATTAATAGAGGTACGGATTTTATTGATTTGCCTAGTATTTTCCGGGACACTTTGGTGATTTAATCCATACCTACTTATTTTCAAAACACAGAAACACACATAACTTGCTATAAATACAACAATCCTGTAAGATCTATCATATTTCATTTTAATAAACGTGTTCCAGATCTTAATATTGATACAAACCCTCCTGATATGTTCGTATCTCCTAGTAAAACAATTGCATGTTTTGACATCTATGAACGTTTTGTAGACATGGCTGTTCTGTTGGCGTTTTTATACATGCCTTCAATTTGTAGGACTAACCTTTAACTCTTTTGCATGCTGCCTTTTTAAAGGCTATGGGTAACGCTGTTCTGTTGACGGTACCGTCACACTAAAACAATGTAAACTTACATTATATCCCCTTTGGTTACATTGTGCATATCATCACGAAAACACACCTATATAATTCTGACCCCCTTGAACCACACTTTTATGTAGTAAAACTTGGGTTTACAGGGGTAAACCTTATTTTTCTTATTTCTCCTCTAAAATATAGAATGTGGGTACTGGTTAGAACGGTCTCGATGAGGCGGTTCTTACATGTACCCACAATAATATTCTGAGCAGAAATATGAAAAATATCACAATTTTTCTTCTGAAAATTGTCGTTTTTCCGTCGCTGAAATTTACAATGTATTTGTATAGGCGTTTTTTCATAATGACTGTACCGACTCCCCATTCCATTAATAATTTTAGAACTATGCTGCCATCGGTATTGGTTAGATCATTGAATTTGTTTTCTGCTGCTTCCGTTACTTATAGCAACATTACGAAAACACGCCTATACAAATACATTGTAAACTTTACCGCCGGAAAAACGAAAATTTTAATATGAAAAATTGTGATATTTTTCTTATTTCTGTTCAAAATACATATTGTGGGTACTCGTTAGAACCGCCTCATCGAGGCGTTTCTAACGAGTACCCGCAATCTATATTTTAAAGCAGACAGAAGAAAAAATATCACAATTTGTTTCCACCAGAAAAAAATGGCAACTGTAAGCGAAAATTACGCGCAATCAAAAGAAAGGTGACTGTCCATAGTATTACTGAATCACGATTGCATTTCACAGTTCATTACCCATCTCTGTATTACGTATTTTAGACACTGAGGCTAATAAATTCTACGATAGTTCTAGTCATTTATGTCGCAGCTCTCTTAACTAGAGGTAGTACTCAGCATGCTATTCGTCGTTACATCGATTCTAAAATTAATCACAAACGATATTACACCAAAATATCTTCTATTAAGAGCGTTATGGGTTTCTTCGGAGTAGCTGTATAAGCTGGCTTTTGACCTACTTATTGATATAAGTCTCGATTGAATAAATTGTAATTTGCGATTGGTTGAAAATGTGTATACTGCTGCAAAAAAGTAACTACTACATAATTACTGCAATTTTTCACTTAACATACAACCTAGTCAATTTAAACTCAAAATGGTGTCATAAATTATATGACTTCATATGCCATGTTTCACCACAAATTATTCCTTGCGCTACAATATTACAAAGCTTGTTTCATTTGAAAGAAATTAGCTAAGACTGATGTGAATGCAATGATCAAGCAAGCCTTGTTTACTACAATAATGTCATTGAGTCATAAAAGTGCACAGAAAGTATCCAAGACAGGTAATAATAAAAAATAGGCAAGTAAGAGCTTTAAAAACAAACACAAAACAAACAAACAAACAAACACACACACACAAACAAAAAACCAATACCAGTAAAACAGTTGCAACGAAATAAATCATTTCAGACAAGCTTGACCGCCCCCGACCATCGGGTCTTGAAGAAATAGAGATGGGCTGCATGATGCTTCCAAGCAGAGCTGAAGCTGGCCGCACACGTGTACTGGTAAACCGCTGAGAGGATCTAAGCCTGCCCAGCCTATCCATCCTGATAAACCCTATTGGTTTCATTGGGCGAAAGGCCTTGAGATGTCATATTTCACCTCAATGTCGGGTAAAAGTCTCACAAAATTGGAAGCAACGTCTCCAAAATTACCTATACAGTGTTGGCGGCGACGTTAAACCTCAAATCAAACAAACAAACAAACGAAAAAGCTTGTAATTATGTCAATGCCCAAAGGCTAAGTGAACAAGGGGCGTTCAACAAGTTCAATTGGTTGCTCTCAACTATTAAAGTCGATAATATACGGAATCATCACGTGTCTTTTAATGATGTGCAAAATGGAATATAAAGTCGCATGTTTTATAGAGGTCCTCTTGTTGAACCTTCCCAGCAGGCACATGACGTAATGGTGACGTCACATCAACGTCGGTGCGACGTCATTGTGTTAATGCAACGTCACATCTACGTCGGTGCATAGTACACAAATTGATCCTGACGTTTAATAGAATCAGCCTGCTTGTGCTTATTTTTCCATGTGTTTGTTTTATTTTTCTATAACTTGCAAACACTGAAAATTTGTGTCACGAATGTCTCAGAAACAACTGGGCCTACGATGTAAGAAATCTGGTATTCATGTGACTTATTCTTCCACAGACGTGTTCAAGTTTTTTGTTTTTACCAAAAGGTTTTGCTTCCTAAATCGTGTAATTTTTTGCGTCAAATTCATGTAGAATTTTATATGTCAGCTAAATCGTTTTATCAATCGTCAGAAACACATTTTTGGTGTGGCAAAATTGAAAATGTATTCACTGAAACTAATCCATTTAACTCAGCGTATGGCTGGCGGTATTCGACATGGGGGAAATTCGAAACCTGAAGCACTTTTTTATTCGACTGTAAAGTCGTGAATCCTTACCCCAGATCAATTTCTGTTGTTTAGAATAATAAAAGACTTATCACTAGGTCGTTTTTCTTTTCTTGGGCGAATTTATTCGTAGATATAGAAGTCCATTACTAACTATGAAAACTATACCTCCTAGATCCCTTTCAGTCAATCAATTTTACATATAATTACCCAGTGGATCCGAATGTTATTTAGTGGGCGTGGTTTAGAATGCATTTAAGTTTAAGCATATTTCCATCATAGATTATTTTATTGTATCATTAGAATGTTTACAGTTTGTTAACAGCTTTGCTGTGAATGATCTCGACCCCCTTTATTCAGATGGGCACTCGCTCATTACCGCATCGTTTGATTTTAAGAGACCACTTAAAACCCTACCAAATAACAAACCAAACCATAATCTTAATAGACCTTAGTGGAACCCAGATAAAAAGCATGGTTTTCTGAATAATCTAGACAAGTCAAAACTTGATAATTTACACCAACAACTGAAAGATGCTACCAAAAACAAAGTTTCCTTGTCTGAGAAATCTATATCAGATTTATGTGATGAGATATCAGACATTTTTATAAACTCTCAGTCCCTTACACAACAGGGTGATACCCAGTCATCAGTCGACAACTTTCATAATACATGCACATCAAAACGAAATAAATGGTTTGGAAAAGAATGTAAGAAGGCTAGAGACAAGTATCATACAGTGAAAAAATTCCTACTCAGAATAATAAAAGTAAACTCATAAATGCAAGTAAATCCTATAAAAAAAAAAACATTTCCATATAAATAAATTTAATAAACAACAGCAAGTAAAGTTACGACAGTTACATGACAAAAATCCTAAACAGTATTGGAAAATATTGAATAGCATTGACAACAAACAGGAAAAATCGGACATAGGTCTGGACACTCTCTTTAATTTTTTCAAAAATTTAAATGCAAATACTACTGAAGATACCGACCCAACTATGGAAAAATTTAATGTTCATATCGATGAAGATACTGATGATATTTTAAATTGCTACATAACGGAAAATGAGATTATAAAATGTATACAATGTCTGAAAAATAATAAAGCATGCTCCAATGATCGAATCATAAATGAATATTTGAAACACACAACCGATGTTATGACCCCTATTTACGTATACTTCTTCAATTTAGTTCTGGATACAGGTTTCTTGCCAGAAAGCTGGCTTGAAATAATTATTCGACCCATTTATAAGAGAAAAGGTGACCCTTACCAACCTGAAAACTATAGGCCTATTACAATCTTAAGCTGTTTTGGGAAACTGTTCACTTCAATTTTAAATGCAAGATTACACAAGTTCCTCGTGTTAAATAATATTCTTGAAGAAAATCAAGCAGGGTTTAGAACCGGCTATTCAACTACAGACCATATTTTTGTACTGCATTCGCTAATTGAATTACTTAAAGTTAAGAAAACGAAACTGTTTTGTTCATTTATTGACTTTTCTAAGGCGTTTGATTCTGTTTGGTGGGTGGGTCTTTGGATGAAATTACTTGGTAATAACATTAACGGCAAAATATTTCGTGTAATACATAATATGTACAAAAATATCAAGTCATGCGTATCCTATAATGGAGAACAATCCTCTTTCTTCCAGAGCTTCAGAGGGGTTGGGCAAGGGGAGAATCTTTCCCCAGTATTATTTGCTATTTTCCTAAATGATCTTGAGAGTTTTCTCATCAGTAACGGTGCATCGGGTGTAAACCTAGACCTACAGTATGATCAACTGACAATATTTATTAAGATATATATTCTGCTGTACGCTGACGACACTGTCATTTTTGGTACAGATGAAAAACAATTTCAAACTAACTTAAACTTATTCTTCGAGTATGCTACATGATGGAAGCTTGACGTTAACTATCAAAAAACGAAAATCATGATATTCGGTACAAGAAACGATAGTCGTTTTGAATTCAAACTAGGTAATCATATTATATCTACCTGTAAGGAATTTAAATATTTAGGAATTATTTTCTCGAAAAATCACAGTTTTTATAATGCTATTAAGAATAATGTAGCCCAAAGCAAAAAAAACATGAATTTACTTTATAAGCGGATAAGAAACCTAAACCTTCCCATTGACTTACAGGTCAAATTATTCGACCATACAATTGTCCCTATTTTGTTGTACGGGTGTGAAATCTGGGGTTATCAAAATACCCAAATCATAGAAAATGTACAAAACGATTTTCTGCGTAATATTCTCAGATTACGAAAAAGCACGCCTATTTACATGTTACAAGCTGAACTTGGGAGACGACCACTGCAAATAAATATTAAAAGTCGTATGATAGGTTATTGGATCTCCATCATAAATGGTAAAAGTACAAAACTCACTAGACTTTTGTATAACATTCTTTATAATGAACATGAACTCGGTAACCATGATTTCAAGTGGATCAAATATATTAAAGATATCCTGATATCCGTAGGCAAAGTAAACCTATTCTATATAGACCCAATACATAATCATCGAGCATTAAAATCATCAATCAAACAAACTTTGGTCGATTTACAAATCCAGGAATGGAGAACAAAGTTGAATTCCTCGTCAAAGGGCAAATGTTATTCGGTCTTCAAAACAGACATATGTATGGAAAAATACCTTACACGCTTGCCAAAGCGATATTACTTATCCTTATGCATATTTCGGACGGCTAACCATAAACTCCCAATCGAAACAGGGCGATGGGAAGGAGTTCCTCTTAATGAAAGGAAATGCCCTCATTATAATATAGATATTGGGGACGAATTCCATTTTATTTTTAAATGTACTCTCTTTAACGCAGAAAGACATATGTACTTGAAACCTTATTTTCACAGGCGCCCGAACATGTTAAAATTTAAAGAACTTCTGTCTACAAATAATCTAAAGACACTTATCAATGTAGCAAAATTCGTCGATGTGATAATGAAATCTTTTGGGTAAGCTGTTACTTTGTATACATAAAACAGCTATCTTACACCATATGCAGCCTATTACCTTAATGCTTCATATTCTAACTTAGTATTCTTAAGATATTTTGATCACTCCACATGTATGAAGGTAGTAGCACAGCAACCGGTTCTTCGAAACAGACAGTACATGTATTAATCCTTATCAGCATATTTCTTACAGGGAGCCGTTCACTGACGTCATTGATTGCATAGATTTATGTCATTTGTTTTCTCTTATGCCACCTACGAGTGGCCTGAGATGTACGTTATTTAATAAAAGATCTGTTCTGTTCTGTTCTGTTCCTAGTGGTTTAAAGATTAAATGTTGGGTTAAAACTATGCTACTAACAGTTGAATTCGAATATATTTATACTAAATTGATGTGACGATATCATTAATTTAACAGCAATCTGATAATTTGCTATATAGCCAATAATAAGGTTGCAATATGAGTGTCTTCCCTTAGACATAATATTTTTAGCTGACAAGTAAAGATTTTCATTCACATTCTTATCGATAATTTTTAAGGTCGATTGTTAACCCATTTTTTTTAGTAATTTTAGCTTTAACGTCCCCGTCAGCAGCATAAAGAACATTTGGAGTCGTTGTTTTCAATATTATTGGACATTTTACCCGACATTAAGATGAAATGACACCTCAAGCCCTGCTGCCAAATGAAACCATTTTAGGGTTTTTATGCATGGAACAGCACCACTTTTCCTGGATAGGCTTAGAACCTCTATGTAGTTTACCATTACTCGTGTGCAGTCGGTTTTAGCTCTGCGTGGAAGCATCATGCAGCCCAAACCATTTCTTCAAGACCCGTTGGGCGGGGGCAGTCGACCGTGTTACCAAGCACAAGATCTTTTTCAGCGCTAAAGTCCACGTGACTATCACTGATTTGTTGGTTTCGCAGTGAGGTCAGAGTGTTGCGTAATATGGTTAGCTGTACAATATGGGCTTGAACCATGCATGTGTTGGGTTTTGCAAACAGTGTAGGTCCAGATTAGACGCCACAGAACGCGGCGTCTGATGAGGATCTATACTGTTTGCTTAGATCACAATAATACAGAATATTTACATTTCCACTGCAAAGTTTAATAAAAACCTGTAGAAAACAATGTAGCTCATACTTCTATGAACGCATCGAGTGACGTGATTTTTAGTGACGTCATTCTAAACCATGATTCCCTACGGGCTTTGGTGACGTCAACGCTGTACATCTCTTTGGAGAAAAACAGCTTATAAATGTTTTTCAGCTTTACGAGTTTGCCCTATGAGCATTTTTCTCCCAGTGATGATGGGCAAAGAATGTAAATATAGAAAATATACTTATTTTTTTCTGCTTTTCATAAAGTATGAACAACAGCGAATCGCCAGCAGAGTTTACATGAACCCCTTCGGGGTTCAATTACTTTGCACGCGACCCACTGCGTTCATACTTTCATAAATAGAAACAAAAATCATTCTTAAATGTTCTTTAAACTGCACGTTACAAAGATGCATTCAATAAGTGCGACTTTACGGAGTGTTCTTATTTCTTTCAAATTGCACATCTTTCAAGATACCACCCATTATAGGAAAACATGTTATACTTATCTTGTTTAAATATATACTTCTTATTTACAGCTGTGTCAAGAGCCCCCCGTGGATCGGGGCTTGAAGAAATAGATGAGCTGCATGATGCTTCCACACAGAGCTGAAACCGCCCCGCACACGAGTACTGGTAAACCGCTTAGAGGATCTAAGCCTGCTCAGGCAAAGCGGTGCGAGTCGGCCCACCCATGCTTATAAACCCTATTGGTTTCATTGGGCGTCAGGGCTTGAGGAGTCATTTCATCTCAATGTCGGGTAAAAGTCCCACAAAATTGGAAGCGACGTCTCTAAAATGACATTTACAGTTTTGACGGGGACGTTTAACCACAAATCAAACTAGAGCTGTCAGTGAAACTGACTAGGGCCCCGGCAGTGCCATCAGAGGAGTTGGATTTTTTTCAAAGGGCCATAACTCTTAGAGTATTGTAGCTAGAGTTACGTTACTTGCCATGTAATTGTGTAATGATATTGTGACTCTATACCTAAAGTTAGAAGTTGATACGTTTGACGGTTTTGCCCTCACCTTTCTACTTGACAATATTTATGTTAGATTCGGTACTAAGTTATTTAGACAAATTGTGGGTATTCCGATGGGTACGAATTGCGCACCTCTTGTGGCTGATCTGTTCTTGTATTGTTATGAAAGAGACTTCATGTTGTCGCTTTCCATTAGGAACCGATCTGAAATTATTGAAGCTTTTAGCTCCACTTCTAGATGTTTAGATGATTTATTAGATATTGATAATACCTATTTCGATTGTTTGATCAGTCAGATTTACCCCCCCCCCCCCCCCCCCCGCCCAGAACCTCAGTTAAATAAAGCAAATTCTTCTGATACGAGGCCACGTTTTTGGATATACATCTATCTATTATAGATGGGTTTGTTTCGTGCAAAATTTATGATACACGCGATGGCTTTGCTTTTGAGATTGTAAATTTTTTTTTTGGATGGTGATGTTCCTCGTGCGCCATCCTATGGCGTTTATATTTCGCAATTAATTCGATTTGCTAGCGTGTGTAGTCATGTTACTGACTTCAACACTCGTAATAAATTATTAACGGCTAAACTTCTTAATCAGGGTTATCGGTACCATAAACTACGCAAAGCCTTTTCAAAATTTTATAGACGCAATTCTGATTTAATTTCAAAATTCAATACTGGACTTAAATCTCTTCTGCAACAAGGTCTATCGGAACCCGAATTTTATGTTGACTTAGTATATAAATTCAGAAAAATATATAACCGCAATGACTTTAGCACCCAATTTCGCAAAATTATTCTTCGATATAAAAAGATTGGGTACAACACAAATGTTATACGACAGACTGCATGCATGGTAGTTAACCCAATCACGGTTGGCAACTTTGCTTCCCTCTTTAATTGTACGCCGGTGGGTCAGGCCTCAGATTCTATGACGGCTCCAACGTAAAGGCTTTTTGAGAATTAGAGAGATCTAATTCAAGGTAATGTTGGTTGGTGCCTGATGCTCTGTCTCTGGTTGGGCCCATCGGAGTCTAACTGTTGGTTTTCTTTTGCTTCATCATTTCAGCGGTTTCTTGCTGTCGAGTATTCACCGTTGTCTCACCTCTGTGGTATTTTGATTATTTGTGTTCACGGAGATGTTGCACTGATGAGTTGGGAGGCCTTCACGCGGACTGGACAAATTATTTGTCTTAATCGCGACGGAAGTAAGGGCGAGGATTGTGGCCACGTAAAATCGATTTAAGCCCCCAGTGGAAATCTTTTCACTGACCGTTCCAAGGCGGTTCTTCTGTGGTGGTTTATTTATGTTGTTGTTTGTTACTTACTGTGTGTATCACTTGTGTCTTTTTATTTTGGATGGCCATATGGCCATTTTGTGGGAAAGTAACTGTCCTTATGGCATTCCTTTGTTTAGGTTTCCATTATGGTCTGGTCGCTTCATGTATGTGTTTCTTTCCCTTTGGTGTCTTTGAGTGAGTGAGTGAGTTTTAGTTTTACGTCCCACCAACAGCTAAGGTCATACGGAGACGGGACCTCGGTTTAAAGACTCATCCGAAAGTCTGGAGAAGCCCGGGATCGATCCATCGATCCCTGGTTTACAAGGCGAGTAGCGTAACCACTGCACCACGGAGGCTTCTATTTTGGTGTCTTTGATGGGTGAAGTAAGTTAATTGCATCGATTCCTGATAGTTAAAAAGTTTGAAGTTGATAGGTTTGACGGTTTGTAAGTTTTTAAGAAAAATATGTAAAATGTGGACATTTTTTTTTATTTTTTCAAAGGGCCATAACTCTGGAGTATTGTAGATAGAGTTACGTAACTTGCCATGAAATTGTGTAATGATATTGTGACCTTATATTTGAAGTTGGTGCGTCTGACGGTTTGTAAGTTATTAAGAAAAAAAAAACAACATAAAAACTGTGGACGGACAGACTGGGTAATTACTATAGGGCACCCGCAAATAAATTTTCGGAACCCTGACAAACAAAACAGATGTGTCATGACTTCAGAAAGCGCTATAGCGGGGCTATAGTCAGCTTCTGACAGTTCTAGTTGCCCTAGCGTAACAGAAATAGACAATAAAAGAGAGAAAGAAAACCGTTTATAGTCTTGAAATATTCATTTGGAATAAGTGAGCTGAAATAAAAGCGCGAAACAATATAATTTCGATAAAACATCGTTTTCGGTAAACAGTGTTGACTCAGATGAAAGCATGTTCACAGTATTTAAGTGACCTCTGCCCTGAAGCAACATGTCTGGTTGCAATCAAACTGTCTGAAAGCGCCGAATGATTGTTCAAGGCTTATGAATGGAGTTATCCCTCTTGTTGCCAAAATCTTTCAAAATCTCCTGTATAAGGGCTGCTTGGATTTTGATTTCACAGAAGTGTTTCTTCAAATATTGTTAAAACAATTCTGTTAAGCCCCCGCCCATCTGTGCCTGAAGAAATAGATTGAGCTGCATAGTGTTACACTTTGCTTACTCTTTATCAAAAAGGTGCCTCATTGGCATGGAATTTTCAAATACTTTTGATACTGTTTGAATTCGTAATAAAGTTTATATTTTGAAAACGTTATTCTTTTCAAAGTGAACCACAAAATAGTTTCATTATTCATTTCCAGTATCTCTTACGCCGTTTATCTTTTTTAAAGATATTTCTTGTTTGACTTGCCTAGTATTTTTCGAGACACTCAGGTGATTTCACCCATTCATAGTTATTTTCAAACAACTGAAACCCCCATAATTTGCTATCATACAACACTCCTTTTACCCGAGACTGTAAAGACTCCGTGTAATGTTGTCCTGCTGCTGGCCATATATTTTCTGGCAAATGTTTTAGTAACTGCTGATTCAAGAATACAAGTACGAAAACACATCCATACGAATGCATTGTACACTTTACCGCCGAATAAACGAACATTTTAAGATGAAAATTTGTAACATTTTTCCTTATTTCTTCTCAGAATATAGATTGTGAGTACTCGTTAGAACCGCCACATCACGGCGGTTCTAACGAAAACCCCCATTCTATATTTTAGAGCAGAACTAAGAAAAACAAGGTTTCCCGCTTTAAAGCCCGGTTTTACTATATAAAAGTGGGGTTCAATGAGTCAAAGTTATATAGATGGAAATATAATTTCTGAGGGATCGAAAAACCGATTCCCTACCAATATTGATTTCAGTAAGTGTATGGAAAACATTGCTGCTGCACTAAATGAATTCGGTAATCGATGGTGAAAGACAAGAGTATGTAGAGCATAAAGCCCTTAAAGAATTGAAACAGCATTTTGAAACCAGGAAATGAACGCATTTCGTTCTATTCTCAAAACACGAATTTATTACCTCCTCTTTACGTCCCCTTAAACTTAGTATTCAAGAATTTCATAGAAAGTATGTTTTGTCACGGTTGGGCTGCAAATACGGAGACTATCGTGGAGAAGATGTTTTATTAGGGCCCCGCACTGAAAGTGTGGGTGCCCTAAAGTAATCACTCTGTCCGTCCGTCTGTCTGTCTGTCTGTCTGTCTGTCCGTCTGTCCGTCCACAAATTTCTGATAGCGCTGCCGGGGCCCTAGTCAGTTTCACTGACAGCTCTAGTTTTATTTCAACTCGACTGGATAACTTATTATCTCATGTCGGCGTGGGTGCATATTCGAACAGGTACGAAGCTGGTAGATCGGGCTAATCATACTTGTTTATTCATTAAAAGATGAAATAAACCGCCGCACGTTCGCAACATTCCTAAGTGGCAATAAAAGATCAACACACACTTGTAAAGTAGAAGTAAAACAAAGATCAGGAATCGGTACAATTAACTTACTCCACCCATCAAAGACACCAAAAGGAAAGAAACACAAACATTAAGCGACCAGACCATAATGGAAACCTAAACAAAGGAAGGCCATAAGGACAGTCACTTTCCCACAAAATGGCCATATGGCCATCCAAAAAGAAATGACACAAGCGATACACACAGTAAGTAACAAACAACAACATAAATAAACCACCACAGAAGAACCGCCTTGGAACGGTCAGTGGAAAGATTTCAACTGGGGGGCTTAAATCGATTTTAGGTGGCCACAATCCTCGTCCTTACTTCTGTCGCGATTAAGACAAATAATTTGTTCAGTCCGCATGAAGGCCTCCTAACTCATCAGTGCAACATCTCCGTGAACACAAATAATCAAAGAACCACAGAGGTGAGACAACGGTGAGGACTCGACAGCAAGAAACCACTGAAATGCTGGAGGAAAAGAAAACCAACAGTTAGACTCCGATGGGCCCGACCAGAGACAGAGCATCAGGCACCAACCAACATTACCTTGAATTAGATCTCTCTAATTCTCAATTAGCCTTTACGTTGGAACCGTCATAGAATCTGAGGCCTGACCCACCGGTAAAAGGCGGCAATATACATGAAGATCGTTTATATTTGCTTTTTTCTTATTTGCCAATAAATCATTGATTTTCCGAGTTTACAACAACAACACCAATAATAACAATACTGATAAAATGTTGTATAACAATTTCATTTCGTTTTCTTAACTAATTCGCTTTTTAGTTTTAACCGATTTGAATGAACGGATCGATAGTTCATCAAAGTAGAAGTGGAGGCAATGATTAGGAATCGATACAATTTACCCACAGCTCCCATCAGAGACAACAAAGGGAAAGGAACACAAACACGGAACAACAGACCCTGAATGAAACAATAACAGCGGAAAGCCAAACGGACAGTTACTTTCCAACAAAATGGCCAATAGGCTACCCAAAATAAAACAATATAAGCGACAAAAACACCCAAAGACAAACCATAACAAAAATCAACCGCGACAGAAGACGGCAATATACATGTAGATCTTTTATATTTGCTTTTTTCTTATTTGTTAATAAATCATTGATTTTCCGAGTTTACAACAACAACAACAACAATAATAATAATAATGATAATAAAATGTTGCATAACCATTTCACTTCGTTTCCTTATTAGTAATCGAACCTTAATACAGAAAATTATCCAATAAGATCTCAGGTTCACTATCTAACGGGAACCAGAACTTCTTTTTTCATGCTAAGTCAAAGCAATAATTCGACCAAAACTTTTATTAGGTCCATTCAAAGCTATGTTGTAATTTTTCCATATTTATTTATTTTTTTTTTCTTTGGTGCCAACAAAATGTAAACCCATATATACCTAGCGTCCCATTTTTGGGGAATTAACAGTGAAGACAAAGATCAGAAGCCACAAAACGAGGCGTCTTCTCTGGGTCTACTGCTTACTTAAAGTGCATACATTTTTGTGAAACTTGTCACTAACAAAACAAAAATGACACCCCGAGAATAAAAATGGACCACACCAAACTCATTAGGAGAAGCTTCCACTTTGCATATCAGGGCTGTTTTGTTTGTGCCGTGTGGCGGCTGTAAAAGGTCTCCCCGTACATGCATTTAATGCTCTTATTTTTCCAATCCTCAGGGATTGCTTATGCAATTGCTTTTCACTGTTCCATCAATTGACATCCTTTAGATACCTGTTGAAGGTCATTATTAAACCGATGTTCGTTCCTCGTTGTATAACAACTGCTTGTTTGACATCCCTGTACTTTAAGTAGACTAGGATGTTTTGTGGGCTTTTGTTGTACCTTCCTTCTATTCGAAGGAATCTTCTTCAGTATTTATTTAATAACCGGTATGAACATCGCTTTAGTTTTGACGGTATCACAACCTTATTAACCAAAATGAGTATTACAAATACATTTAAAATATCAATATCACCCCTTAGGTTACACTCTGCTTCTTCTGTACGGATTCCCCATTCTATTAAGAACTTTAATACTATGTTGCCTTCGGTATTGGTTAGACCCTTAAATTTGTCTTCTGTAACTTCAGTTAATCTCAAAGGAGCAGGCAATACCAATGTTTTTGGGAGTAGTCTTCGTATAAGACTATCTCCTCTCAAATCGCCCATCCTTCGAAAATATACTAATCCGTGGAAAAGAAGTGGAATGTATCCTAGCATTTCTAAGTGCAATGCCAAGAGGTGCAGATGTTGTTCGCATTTAAGCACTGCGTCTACCGTTACTTCATCTGTAAACGGTAGACGCTTCTCTGTAGTTAACATGTCTGATTTGACATGACAGTCTACAGATTTAATTTATCTAATTACTTGACGTGCTGCAAACTGTAATATGCAGTACGTCGGTCAAACTAACCGCATGCTTAAAACTAGATTGAACGAGCATTATCGTAGAATGAGTAAGCCTAAGAAAACTGACACTTTCTTGTACCGTCACTTTCGACGTACAGGTCATTCTGTAAATAACATTGTTATACAACCAGTGGAAAAACTTTATTACGATGCAAATTCTACAACTAGATTCAAAATAATCAAAAGACATGAAGCTGAACTGAAATGGATTAAATTTTTACAGACCCCTTTTCCACTGGGATTTAATGACAACATTTATCATGAGGGTAATATTTCCAGAATGCCGGACTTTGATATTTTCTCACTCCTGGAATGTCGAAAACGCAGAACTAGATCTCACGGCACCAGGAAAAATGGTAACTTTAAACGTAAATCACGTGCGTTTAAACGAAACAATACTAGACTGAAGTGACTGTCTATTATATTATTAAATCATGGACGCCACTCTATGCTTTCATTTTTAAGTTCATTACCCGTTTCTGTTTTACGTCTTCTGGACACCGAGGCGAATAAATTCTACGATAGTTCTCATCAGTTATATGATGCGGCTCTCTTAACTAGAGGCTATACTCAGCATACTCTCCGTCCTTACATTGATTCTGAAATTAATCATAAACGCCATTTCTTCAAAATATCCTTCATTAATAAGGGTATGGATTTTATAGATTTGCCCAGTATCTTCCGTGAGAGATCCGTACTTTCTTCCATTCCTGCTTATTTTCAAAATACTGAAACACCTATAATTTGCTATAAATATAACAAACCTGTTAGATCTATCATTTTTAATTTCAATAAACTTGTTTCAGATCTTGATATTGATACTAATACTCCTGATTCATGTGATTGTAAAAACTCAAAGTATTGCTATTCTGCTGCTGGTCATGTAATTACTGGCAATTTGAAAATTATTCCTGATTCAAGGATAAGGAATATAATTTCTAAAGGACCGAAATATCGGTTTCCTTCAAAAATTGATTTCAGTAAATGTAGAGATGAAATCGCTGCTTCATTGAATGAATTCGGTAATCGATGGTGTAAGCGAGAGTATGTTGAGCATAAAGCCCTTAAGGACTGGAAACTTAGCATTTTAAAACTAGTGAATAAACGCATTTCTTTCTATTCTCAAAATACTAACTTATTACCTCCTAAGCCCAAGACGTCTTTACGTCATCTTAAACTAGGTATTCAAGAATTTCATAAGAAGTTTGTTTTGGCCCCTGCAGACAAGGCCGCTAACAACGTCGTCGTTGTGTGACGGCTCCACTATGTTAACACGCTTAAGCAGGAGCTTGGTGGTACTAAGGCCTATGAACTTCAGCCTTTAGCTGAAGAGAGAGCTATAGTAGATAAACATGTTTGTCTTTCAGCCACCAAGTTTGCTGTGTGTGTTAACGAAGGCCAAGACAAGCTTCCTACGCTATACTGGTTACCAAAACTTCATAAAAAACCTTACAAAGCACGGTTTATTGCAAATTCTAGCTCTTGCACTACCACTGAACTTTCTAAATTATTAACTTCCTGTCTTACTGCTATTAAAACGCATGTAATTAAATATTGTGATAAAGTCTTTGAAAGATCAGGAAGAAATCTGTTTTGGTCTATAAAAAATTCGAATGATGTTTTAAATAAATTGAAATCTAGACAGTTTCGTGCTTCTAGTCTGTCTACCTACGATTTTTCCACTCTTTACACTACACTTCCTCATAATCTTATAAAAGAAAAGCTTAATGATTTAATTGAATGGGCTTTTCACAGAGAAGATTCTCTCTATCTTGCATGTAATGTCAGAAATGCATTTTTCACTTCTAAAGAGCATAAGAATTATACACTTTGGTCATGTCAGAAAGTGTGTGATGCCCTCACCTTTCTACTTGACAATATTTATATTAGATTCGGTACTAAGTTATTTAGACAAATTGTGGGTATTCCGATGGGTACTAATTGCGCACCTCTTGTGGCTGATCTGTTCTTGTATTGTTATGAAAGAGACTTCATTTTGTCGCTTTCCATTGATAACCAATCTGAAATTATTGAAGCTTTTAGCTCTACTTCTAGATATTTAGATGATTTATTAAATATTGATAATACCTATTTTGATGGTTTGATCAGTCAGATTTACCCCCTAGAACTTCAGTTAAATAGGGCAAATTCTTCTGATACCGAGGCCCCGTTTTTGGATTTACATCTATCTATTGTAGATGGATTTGTTTCGTGCAAAATTTATGATAAACGCGATGACTTTGATTTTGAGATTGTAAATTTTCCTTTTTTGGATGGTGATGTTCCTCGTGCGCCATCCTATGGCGTTTATATTTCGCAATTAATTCGATTTGCTAGAGTGTGTAGTCATGTAACTGACTTCAACACTCGTAATAAATTATTAACGGCTAAACTCCTTAATCAGGGTTATCGGTACCATAAACTACGCAAAGCCTTTTCAAAATTTTATAGACGCCATTCTGATTTAATTTCAAAATTCAATATTGGACTTAAATCTCTTCTGCAACAAGGTCTATCGGAACCCGAATTTTATGGTAACTTAGTATTTAAATTCAGAAAAATATATAACCGCAATGACTTCAGTACCCAATTTCGTAAAATCATTCTTCGATATAAAAAGATTGGGTACAACATGGATATTATACGACAGACTGCATGCATGGTAGTTAACCCAATCACGGTTGGCAACTTTGCTTCCCTCTTTAATTGCACGCCGGTGGGTCAGGCCTCAGATTCTATGACGGCTCCAACGTAAAGGCTTATTGAGAATTAGAGAGATCTAATTCAAGGTAATGTTGGTTGGTGCCTGATGCTCTGTCTCTGGTCGGGCTCATCGGAGTCTAACTGTTGGTTTTCTTTTGCTCCAGCATTTCAGTGGTTTCTTGCTGTCGAGTCCTCACCGTTGTCTCACCTCTGTGGTTCTTTGATTTTTGTGTTCACGGAGATGTTGCACTGATGAGTTAGGAGGCCTTCATGCGGACTGAACAAATTATTTGTCTAAATCGCGACGGAAGTAGGGGCGAGGATTGTGGCCACGTGGGATCGATTTAAGCCCCCCAGTGGAAATCTTCCACTGACCGTTCCAAGGCGGCTCTTCTGTGGCGATTTATTTTATGTTGTTGTTTGTTGCTTGCTGTGTGTATCACTTGTGTCTTTTAGTTTCGGATGACCATATGGCCATTTTGTGGGAAAGTAACTGTCCTTATGGCCTTCCTTTGTTTGGGTTTCCATTATGGTCTGGTCGCTTAGTGTTTGTATTTCTTTCCCTTTGGTGTCTTTTATGGGTGGAGTAAGTTAATTGTATCAATTCCTGATCTTTGTTTTACTTCTACTTTCCAATGTCATATACGGTAAATTGAAAAACCCTCTAGGTTTTATTCTTTAAACTGTAAACAGGAAACGTTTAAGATGAAGAATTCTTTTGTGTTGGTACCGAATGCGATTAATTATTATTATCATTTATATTATTATTATTATTATTATTATTAAACGGCAGCTTTAAAATGAATTCACTAAATTAAATTTCAATTCGAGCCGACTGTAAATTGTTAAATGTGTAGGTAAGTACGTGTATTTTATTAACGTGTCACATGTCTGTTTTGTTTTTTTGATTTTAGGTTTGAGGTTTAATGTCCCCGCCAACACTGTATACGTCATGTTGGAGACGTTGCTCCCACTTTTGTGGGATTTTTACTCGACATTGAGATAAAATGATATCTCAAGCCCTGCGGGCCAATGAAATAAATGTGCATGTATATATTAATGGACAGTCCGACTCGCACCACATTTTCTGGGCTGGCTTTGAATCGCAATTAATTCGATTTGCCAGAGTGTGTAGTCATGTAACTGACTTCAATACTCGTAATAAATTGTTAACGGTTAAACTTCTTAATCAGGGTTATCGGCACCATAAACTACGCAAAGCCTTTTCAAATTTTATAGACGTCATTCTGATTTAATTTCATAATTCAACATTTGACTTAAATCTCTTCTGTAACAAGGTCTATCGGAACCCAGATTTTATGGTGACTTAGTATACAAATTCAGAAAAATTAATAACCGCAATGACTTCAGCACCCAATTTCGTAAAGTCATTCTACGATATAAAAAGATTGGGTACAACATGGATGTTATACGACAGACTGCATGCATGGTAGTTAACCCAATCACGGTTGACAACTATGCTTCCCTCTTTAATTGCACGCCGGTGGGTCACGCCGCAGATTCTATGACGGTTCTAGTGTAAAGGCTTATTGAGAATTAGAGAGATCTAATTCAAGGTAAAGTTGGCTGATGCCTGATGCTCTATATCTGGTCGGTCCCATCGGAGTCTAACTGTTGGTTTTCTTTTGCTCCAGCATTTCAGTGTTTTCTTCTGTCGAGTCCTCACCATTGTTTCATCTCTGTGGTTGTTTGATTATTTGTGTTCACGGAGATGCTGCACTGATGAGTTAGGAGGCCTTCATGCGGACTGAACAAATTATTTGTCTAAATCGTAATGGAAATAAGGGCGAGGATTGTGGCCATGTAAAATCGATTTAAGACCCCCCATTGGAATTCGTTTCCGCTGACCGTTCAAAGGCGGTTCTTCTGTCGTTTTTTATTTTTGTTATGGCTTGTCTTTAGGTGTTTGTGTCACTTGTTTTTTTTTTTTATTATTTTGGATAGCCTATTGGCCATTTGGTGGGAAAGTAACTGTCCTTTTGGCTTTCCGCTGTTGGTGTTTCCATTAGGTCTGTTGTTGCATGTTTGTGTTTCTTTCCCTTTGGTGTATGGGTTGATTGTATCGATTTCTGATCATTGCCTCTACTTCTATTTTGAATCTCTAGGCGGTTTACCAGTACTAATGCGCCGTCGGTTTCAGCTCTGCGTGGAAGCGTCATGCAACCCAATCCATTTCTACAAGCCCCGTTGGGCAGGGGCCTGTCACATGTCTGTATAACAAATAAAGATCCATTAGGAAAACACGTCTATACCAATGTATTGACAATTATCACATATTCAGTACTATCTTTAACATGATAACCCATGTTTTGCATGTGTGATAATGCTTGTTTCCATTTCCGGTTATCAGCCCGCCCGGTCTGATAACCGGAAACAGTGTATTTTGAACGGACAGCGGTTATCAGCCCACTCATGACGTTATTGTGACGTTGCCAATTACATGACGTAACGCGAATAGTTAGGCGTGACGTTACGCGCTTTTTTGCTTGAATTACGCTTTTTATCACATTTTTTTTTCAATTTATGAACGTCAAACACAGTAAGAATAGGATCTGAATATGTGATAAACAAATTATAACATGGGGTTTTGGTTATCGCCCTCTCTATCAACCCTCGACCATTATCTGCCCTCAGGCTAAAGCCTTCGGGCAGATAATGGGGTCTCGGGTTGATACATCGGGCGATAACCAAAATCCCATGTGATAATCTCTAATTATACCACCACTGATATGAAAATTTGCTGACGAGAAAAAAAGATATTTCCATATTTCTGCTCCAAACATAGATTGTGGGAACTCGTTAGAACCTCATCGACGAGGCGCTTCCAACGAGTAGCCACGATCTATGTTTTTGAGAAGAAATATAAACAAGAGCAGCGCACCGCATGCGGATGCCAACGCACGGCTACAGCCCGTTTTCATAATGAACAACTAGTCCGAGTTTCAAGTAATTATGTTCAGTAATGACAGTGATATTACAAAATGTCAAATTTTTTGCACGACGACGCAGACAAAAATGTCCAAGTTTTTGCACGACGACGACGCCAGAGCTATCACAAAACCTCGTCGTTTTCTTCGAAGTCGAGCTAAAATCAATAATGATTTTCCCTTTAAACCCCAGTTTTACAACACAAAAGTGGGGTTTAATGGGGTCAAAATAATATAGGCTTCTGTTCGTATGTCAACTTATCGCAACGGGCCTCCGTGGCCTAGTAAATAAGAGAGCTGACTCTTAATCATAAGGTCTCTCACCGCTGTGGGTTCGAGCCTGGCTCGGGTCACTTGTGAGACGCCTAGTTCTGCAACGGACGGTCAGGTGTTTTTTCTCCGGGTACTCCGGTTTTCGCCCACCTCTGATTAACGATCGGCTCGATATGAGTGAAATAATCTTGAAAGGGCCGTACCCCCCACCCCCCACAAAAAACTACTCGCTAAAATCACATTGTAAATATGTTTTGCTAAAAAATTAGCAATCAAAGATTAAATGCGTTATAAACCCGTTCACGTTACATAAGTTAGAATAGAAGTGGAGGCAATGTTCAGGAATCGATACATGTAACCCACAGCTCCCATCAGAGACATCAAATGGAAAGAAACACAAACATAAAACAACAACCCCTGATGGAAACATCAATAGCGGAAAGCCAAAGGACAGTAACTTTCCCACAAAATGGCCAATAAGCTATCCAAAATAAAATAATATACTCACCGGAAATAGAAACTATACACTCATTTTTAAGTTGTCACTGGCGAAACATTTTAATGAAATTTGAATTCTAATTATATAAATTATCATCATTGGCTTGTCTTATTTATCGAATAAAATGTTTAACGATAGCTACGATTTAACGGGTAGAGCCACAGGCTCAAAGCAAGGGTCAAAATTATGCTGTTCAAGTTTCCATTGTGTCAAACTTTTTGTGTCGCGAATGTGATTCCAATTTTTACCAGTTATTACGCATCATCTAACGTTGGGAATATTGTTTACAAATTGAAAATTTTCACAATGGTTGAAATGTTATCGACGTTTAAATATTGGACCAAACCACCGGAAGTGAGCGAAAAGTATGGCATTTCTGATTGCGGTTTTTGTTTTTATCAATATTTAAGACACAGCTGAGAATGCTAAAACGATTGAAGGCACTTTCGGGTCGATTTTTGGCTTGAAACATTATTTTGAATATTTCGCTGAAAAAAAAGCAGTTTTTGAGATTTCAGCACAATGTTTGTTTCTCGATAATTTTTAGATGCTATGTTATTTTTTTATTCCTTGCTTTGTACTTGTTACCTATACGCAAAAAATGTTGACGTCAAAATTCGATTACAAACAGATTTTGTGAAAAATGCACTTTTTTACATTTTTCCCAAAAACTTTTATTTTGAACACCAGATTTTCTTAAAATTGTTACAGGATTCATGTCGATAGTTGGTAAAGTCCTTAATCAGTAATTTTTAACTGAATTATCCACTTGTTTTGTCAGGCGAGACAATTTAAAAGTGTATAGTTTCTATTTCCGGTCAGTATATAAGCGACACAAATACTCAAAGACAAACCATAACCAAAAAAAAAAAAAAAAAAAAAAAAACGCGACACAAGAACCGCCTTGAAACGGTCAGCGCAAACGAATTCCACTGGGAGGCGATTTTACGTGGCCACAATCCTCGCCCTTACTCCCGTCGCGATAGTCCGCATGACGGCCTCCTAACTCATCATTACAACATCTCCGTGAACACAAAAATCAAACAACCACAGAGATGAAACAACGGTGAGGACTCGACAGCAAGAAACCACTGAAAATGTGGAGCAAAAGAAAACCAACAGTTAGACTCCGAGTGGCCTGATCAGAGACAGAGCATCAGGTACCAACCAACTTAAGCTTTTACGCTGGAACCGCCATAGACTCTGAGGCCTAACCCACCGGCATGCAATTAAAGAAGGAAGCAAAGTTGTCAACCGTGATTGGGTTAACTACGATGCATGCAGTCTGTCGTATAACATTTACGTTGTACACAATCTTTTTTTTATATCGAAGACTGATTTTACGAAACTGGGTGCTGAAGTCATTGCTGTTATATATTTTTCTGAATTTATATACTAAGTCACCATAAAATCCGGGTTTCGATAGACCTTGTTGCAGAAGAGATTTAAGTCCAATACTGGATTTTGAAATTAAATCAGAATGACGTCTATAAAATTTTGAAAAGACTTTGCGTAGTTTATGGTACCGATAACACTGATTAAGACGTTTAGCCGTTTACAATTTATTACAAGTGCTGAAGTCAGTTACATGACTACACACTCTGGCAAATCGAATTGATTGCGAAATATAAACGCCATACGATGCCGCACGAGGAACATCGCCATCCAAAAAATGAAAATTTACAATCTCAAAATCAAAATCATCGCGTTTATCATATTTTTGCAAGAAACAAGCCCATCTATAATAGACAGATGTAAATCCAAAAACGGGACCTCGGTATCAGAAGAATTTGCTTTTTTAACTGAAGTTCTTGGGGGGTGGGGGTTGACTGATCAAACGATCGAAATAGGTATTATCAATATTTAATAAATCATCCAAATATCTAAAAGTGGAGCTAAAAGCTTCAATGATTTCAGAATAGTTTTCAGCAAAAAGGGACATCGTGAAGTCTCTCTCATAACGAAACAAAAACAGATCAGCCACAAGTGGTGCGCAATTAGTACCCATCGGAATACCCACGACTTGTCTAAATAACTTAGTTCCAAATCTTATGTAAACGTTTTCAAGTAGAAAGGTAAGAGCTTCACACACTTTCTGATATGACCATAAAGTATAATTTTTTATGCACTTCAGAAGTGAAAAAAGCATTTTTTACAATACATGCAAGATAGAGGGAGTCTTCCCTATGAAATGTAGTGTAAAGGTTGGACAAATCATAAGAAGACAGGCCTTCATGCGGACTGAACAAATTATTTGTCTAAATCGCGACGGAAGTAAGGGCGAGGATTGTGGCCACGTAAAATCGATTTAAGCCCCCCAGTGGAAATCTTCCACTGACCGTTCCAAGGCGGCTCTTCTGTGGCGATTTATTTATGTTGTTGTTTGTTACTTACTGTGTGTATCACTTGTGTCTTTTGGTTTTGGATGGCCATATGGCCATTTTGTGGGAAAGTAACTGTCCTTATGGCCTTCCTTTGTTTGGGTTTCCATTATGGTCTGGTCGCTTAATGTTTGTATTTCTTTCCCTTTGGTGTCTTTTATGGGTGGAGTAAGTTAATTGTATCAATTCCTGATCTTTGTTTTACTTCTACTTTGAAGCACGAAAATTCCTGGATTTCAATTTATATAAAACTCCATTAGCTTTTTAAAGACCAAAACAGATATCTACCTGATCTTTCGAAGACTTTGTCGCAATATTTTATCACATATTTTTTATGGCAGTAAAAAATGAAATGCAATATTTTATCACATGTTTTTTGATGGCAGTAAAACATGAAGTTAATAATTTGGGGAGTTCAGTGGTGGTACAAGAGCTTGAAGTTGCAATAAACCGTGCTGTGTATGGTCTTTTATGAAGTTTAGGTAACCGATATAACGTAGGAAGCTTGTCTTGGCCTTCTGTAACTTAGAAGCCTTGTTAATACTGTTCATTAAAAAGACCAATTTCTCTGTCGAATTGAATGTGGCAAAATATATATTGCATGCTTGTGGTTTTCCTTGTTTTATCAGAGGTGGGCAAAATTGGATTACCCGGGAGAAAACCACCTGACCTTATGCTGCAGAACTTGTCGTCTCACATTTGACCAGAGCGAGGCTTGAACCACAGCGCGGAGAGACCAAATGAAGACCGGACTAGGCCACGGATGCCCGTACCCGTCCCATGTCATAATGCTCTACTGATTGGCATTGTCGCGAAAAAGCACCCTCGTGGCTTCCTACTAGGTATCTAAGTATGCTCAGGTAGACACTATTATCATCCAATAAAGACTTTGGTTAAGATATAAACCAGACACCAAAAATGCTAATCAGGCTGAGCGGATCTGACATGAACGTTGTTCGCATGTTTACAATCCAGGTTTTTACATGATTAGGCTCAATTCATTAAGACGGCGAGTGGTATTAGGCCTTGTGATATACATCAGGTGCAACACATCCTTGCGGGGTTTTATGGCACCGACACTTCCAAGGCTCCATGCTGTTAAAGTGAGTATGTCACTAAATATCATATATGCACAAATGAGATAAGAACAGTTCGGATATGTTTTGATCTTATTAATGATTTCCAAATGGGTCATTTGTTTCCTAACAACTGAAAGTTAAGGATAATAAAATCAGGGTAGTTAGTGATATCTTTCTGTCGCGAGAAATGGAATTCTAAAACCCATTACTGTCTAGCGCCCAATAAAAGTACTTGACAAATATTATAGACCCAGATCAACCACAGATCTTAAAAGCGTAGCGTGATCGGGGTCTAAACTATTGGCTTAAAACATACGCATTTAATCTTTACACCTGATTATGTCTCCCCCGAAAACCATTTTTTTCGGAGAGACATCTTGTTTTCCCCCGTGCGTCTGTATGTCCGTCTGTCTGTCACAAAATAGTGTCCGCTCTGTAACTTGAAAACCATTCAAGCTATCGTCACGAAACTTCATATAAGTATTAATCAATATTAGACGACGTGCAGTGCGCAAGAACTATAACTCTCACATTCATACCTTTTGAATTATCACTCTTGGAAGTTTGTCGGTATGTATGTATGTATGGGCAAATCGTGTCCGTTCAATAACTTTCTTATTTTCAGATGGATTTTAAAAGTACTTGGCAGAAATTTTAACCACCATGAGACGATGTGTCGCGTGCATGACCAAGGTTGGTACCTCAAAGTTCAAGGTCATACTTAGAGGTCAAAGTTCAAAAAAGGGGCATTTTCTTCGTGTTTGGTCAATAACTTTCTTATTTTTAGATGGATTTTGAAATTATTTGGCAGAAATGTTAACAGTCTTGAGTCAATGTGTTGCGTGCATGACTCAGGTTGGTACCTCAAAGGTCATGGTCATACTTAGAGGTCAAAGGTAAAAAGGCCATTTTTACGTGTTTTGTCAATAAAAGTCTTATTTTTTGATAAAATTTGAAATTTCTTGGCAGAAATGTTAACTATTATGGGACTATGTGTTGCACGCATGATTCAGGTTGGTACCTTAAAGGTCAAGGTCATACATAGAGGTCAAAGGTCAAAAAGGGGCCCTTTTTCGTGTTTGGTCAATAACTTTCTTATCTTAAGATGGATTTTTAAATTATTTGGCAGAAATGTAACGATCATGAGTCGATGTGTTGCGTGCATGACCCAAGTTGGTTCTTCAAAGGTCAGGGTCATACTTAGAGGTCAAAGGTCAAAAAAGGGCCTTTTTCGTGATTTGTCAATGACTTTCTTATTTTTGGATAGATTTTGAAATTACTTATCATAAATGTTAACTATCATGAGGCGATATGTTGCACGTATGATTCAGGTTGGTACCTCAAAGGTCAAGGTCATTCATATAAGTCAATGGTAAAAAAGGAGCCTTTTTCGTGTTTGGTCAATAACTTCCTTATTTTTCGATGGATCTTGCATGACCTATGTTGGTACCTCAAATGTCAAGGTCAAACATAGAGGTCAAAGGTGAAACAGGGCCTTTTTTAGTGTTAAGTCAATAACTTTTTTATTCCTGGATAGATTGTGAGATTACTTGGCAGAAATGTTAACCATCATGAGACTATGTGTTGCGCGATAGACTCAGGTCGGTACCTTCAAGGCCAAGGTCACATTAAGGGGTCAAAGGTCCAAAAAAGTATTTTTTGTGTCCAGTCAATGACTTTTTTTATTTCTGGATGGACTTTTTAAAGTAACCATGCAGTAATGTTCACCTTCAATAGGTGATGAGTTGTGTGCAAGACCAAGGTCAATCCCTCCAATTTCAAGGTCATACCTAGAGGTCAAAGGTCAAAAAGGGGCCTTTTTGTGTACAGTCAATAACTTTTTTATTCTCAGGGATTATGAAATTACTTGGCAGAAATGTGAACCATCATGAGGCGATGTGTTGTACCTAAAAGGCATAGGCCATACTTAGAGGTCAAAGGCAGAAAAAGGGCTTTCTTGTGTACGGTCAATAACTTTCTTATTTCTCCACGAATTTTTTAAAGTTCCCTTGCATAAATGTTCATCTTCATTAGATGATGTGTTGCACACAAGATCTAGGTCCATACCTCCAATGTCAAGGTCATTCTTAGAGGTCAAAAACGGGGAGACATCTGTGTTTTTGTAGAAAAAAAAACAATTCTAGTTTAGAACGTTTAGCAGTATAAGGATGTACTAGGCATAAATGGGTAAAATATCGTAAAACACATCACGAACACATGCCTTTATAATTTTGACCCCCTTGAACCCCACTTTTATATGGTAAAACTGGGGGTTACAGGGGTAAACCTTATTTTTCTTATTTCTGCTCTAAAATATAGATCGTGGGTACTTGTTAGAACCGCCTCATCGAGGCGGTTCTAACGAGTACCCACAATCTATTTTTTAAACAGGAATAAGGAAACTATCACAATTTTTCTTCTTAAAATTTTCATTTTTGGAGGTAAAATTTGCAATGTATTTGTATAGGCGTGTTTTCGTAATGAGGAAACACAATACAGCCCCTGAAATAGAATATAATATGTGAGTATACTTTAAATATGACTTTGGGAAATATCTATTACTATGTTAATGTTTGTCGATTTCAAGCTTTGTGGATTAAAGAAAGTGAAAAACAGCAAAATTTTGATATTTGCTGAATTAATTAAAACTTTTATAGCCATTCAAATATATTTAACATCAGCTCTATTGAAATATATTTAACATTTTGCCACCAAACAATAGAATATATCAGACAAAATAATCTGATTTTTACCTTATTGCCTTATTTCTGCTCAAAACTTAGATTCCGCGTACTCGTTAGATCCGTCTGGGCAAGGCGGTACTAACGAGTACCCCGAAGTTAGGTTTTTAATCAGCAATAAGGAAAATATTTAATACCCATGAATACGGTGGCTAAAGTGACGGTCCCTGCACTCTAGCCATTCCTATGTGGCCAGGCTAGAGTGCCGGTAATACAATCCTTGACAGCTATAATCCGCCAGAGAGCTTCATACTAAGGATGAATTAAAGAAAGAAAGCATTTTCCTGACATTATATAAAAATTATCAACCATATTATAGGAGAGAATACTCCACATGGTACGTATACTAAGTTTGTTTGTTTGTTTGATTTGAGTTATTTTCTCCACCATATTTGGCCAAGTCGCCCATAAATTCAATGAGACACGTTGCGGACGTTGCAATTTCATCATTGAAAGATCTTCCTTACAATTAAATAACAAGGTATTTCATGCAAAAGAAAGCATGAATTGCACTTTCAAAAATGCACTGCGTGCTTAAGTTTGTAATGGCTGCAAAATTCTATATTAGACAGACCTGTGACAAACTTCGAACCAGACGGACAATTTATGACCAACAAATAAGAGACCCATCAACGAGACCACTGCCGAATGTTCTGTTTCTGGTGGGGCCAATCGGAGCCTAATCGTTGTTTTTTTCTGTTGCTCCAGCTTTTCAGTGGTTTCTTGCTGTCAAGTCCTCACTGTTGTTTCATCTTCGTAGTTGTTTGATTTTTGTGTTCTCGGAGATATTGCACTGATGAGTTAGGATGGGAGAAGGGGGGGGGGGCTTCATGCGGACTGAACGAATTATTTGCCTTCATGCGGACTTCATCGATTTAAGCCACCATGTGGAATTCGTTACACTCACCGTTCCGAGGCGGTTCTTCTATCGCGGTTTACTTTTGTTATGGTTTGTCTTTGAGTGTGTATATCGCTTATTTTTATGCTCCCCGAAGGGGGGAGCCATATAGTCTCCGCTTTGTCCGTCCGTCCGTCCGTCCGACCGTCCGTCTGTCCGTCACACTCCATATCTCTAAAAGTGTTATTTAAGTGAAACTTGATATACTGATAGAGGGCGATGAGGGGAATGGTAGAATACAAGAACCATAATCCTGTCACCCAAGATTAGATTATCCGAGTTTGCGCGGGAGATTTATCTTACTACTAAACTTAGATATCACGTATAATACACCCGTTGGTTGAAAACGACATTACGTTCCTCGTCTTTAAGGTAATGCGTCATTTACATTTTGAACGGTGCAATTTTTATGATGTACGTCAGTACATTAAGGCAATACATCGCAGGGCCTCATTATGAGTGATGCCAATGAATATGAGGCAAACAAAATAAGCGAAGAAGTAACGTGCACAACGCAAAGTCAGAAATTAGGCATCACCAACAGAGCACTATACCTCTGACCGTTGTTGTTCTATCTGCTACGGACCGTTTAGAGCTAGCATTAGACTGATCCGTTAAACTGTAACATTTCTCGCGTGCGATTAAGTTTGGTCATTGCCAGTAATGATAGACGAACTATTACATTGACGGCAATTATGTAATTGATATATAACAGTGTCACGAAATATTTGCAGATATACTTCGATGGACGAGAGGCGAAGCCCCGAGAAGTATATCTGCAAATATTTCGTGTTAATTTTATACATGTATCATTTTTGTGTCATGGCAAACCACTTAGTTTACAATGGTTTTCATGTAACCATAAAATATACTTTCTATCCTGCCTGCGGAGATGCAGTCCATTCCTACTGAAATCACAAACAAGACAGAATCCACCAATATGTCTGGATGTAAATTTTACTTTTCACAGATGTATTCTGAAAAGGAATCAACGAACTACCTTTATTCTCGCACCACTTTGCCTAGGCAGGCTTAGATCCTCCAAGCAGTTTACCAGTACTCGTGTGCGGTTGGTTTCAGCTCTTCGGGAAAGCATCATGCAGCCCATCTATTTCTTCAAGCCCCGATGGGCGGGGGCCGATTGACTTACCCGTAAGTGTCTGAATAGATTTCTGATCATTGCCTTCATTTCTTTTTAGGGGGTCAAAATTATATAGGCGTGTTTTCGTGATGAAACATTAAATACCGCTTTAACTTGGACCCAAGATTAGATTATTCGAGTTTGCGCGGGAGATTTATCTTACTACTAAACTTAGATATCACGTATAATACACCCGTTGGTTGAAAACAACATTACGTTCCTCGTCTTTAAGGTAATGCGTCATTTACATTGTGAACGGTGCCATTTTTTTATGTACGTCAGTACATTAAGGCAAAACATCGCAGGGCCTCATTATGAGTGATGCCAATGAATATGAGGCAAATAAAATAAGCGAAGAAGTAACGTGCACAACGCAAAGTCAGAAATTAGGCATCACCAACAGAGCACTATACCTCTGACCGTTGTTGTTCTATCTGCTACGGACAGTTTAGAGCTAGAATTAGTCGGATCCGTCAAACTGTAACATTTCTCGCATGCGATTAAGTTTGGTCATTGCCAGTAATGATAGACGAACTGTTACTTTGACAGCAATTATGTAATAGATATATAACAGTGTCACGAAATATTTGCAGATAAACTTCGATGGACGAGAGGCGAAGCCCCGAGAAGTATATCTGCAAATATTTCGTGATAATTCTATACATGTATCATTTTTGTATCATGGCAAACCACTTAGTTTACAATGGTTTTCATGTGACCATAAAATATACTTTCTATCCTGCCTGCGGAGATGCAGTCCATTCCTACTGAAATCACAAACAAGACAGAATCCACAAATATGTCTGGATGTAAATTTTACTTTTCACAGATTTATTCTGAAAAGGAACCAACGAACTATCTTTATTCTTGAAATACTGTTTTGTTAACCTCTTCGCGGACGATGCTACTTTTCATTCGCATGATAAAAAATAAATAAAATATTTGTCTTAATCGCAACGGAAGTAAGGGCGAGGATTGTGGCCACGTAAACTCGATTTAAGCCCCCCCCCCCCCCCCCCCCCCCCAAGTGGAATTCGTTTCCCCTGACGTTTCCAATGTGGTTCTTCTGTCGCGGTTTATTTTTGTTATGGTTTGTCTTTGGGTGTTTGTGTCGCTTATATTATTTTATTTTGGATAGCCTTTTGACCATTTTGTGGGAAAGTGACTGTCCTTTTGGCTTTCCGCTATTGAAGTTTCCATTAGGGTCTGTTGTTTCATGCTTGTGTTTCTTTTCCTTTGGTGTCTCTGATGGGAGCTGCGGGTTAATTGTATCGATTCCTGATCATTGCCTCCACTTCTATTTTGTTAATATAATGTATACTTAAATGACTTAACCCAGACGGCTCCAACCAGCACTAAAACTGCAACAACTTAACCAAATGTTTTCCTGTGGACATGATTTACAGTCAACGTTAATCAATGCTCCGCTAAGGCATCAATGTGCTCTTAGGTGGTAACACAAAGAGCCTGGATAGGAACTTTCGACCGAGAATATTTCCTTATGTACCAACTACAAACAAGAGTTGTCAGAAGACAACATAGCTCGCCTTTGGGGGCCTAAGATGGATGAGGGCAAGTTATAAAAAAACAATTCTTCTGTAAAACAGCCAAATAGACTGCAGCAAATGAAAGAGAACCAAAATGTACCCCTAATCATCCTGTTTTCAAGCCTTTCTACTGCAAAAAAAAAAATGAAAAAGAAATCTATATTTGATAAACAAAAATTCTACAAACTACCAAGTAATAACAAGGCATCACAGACTATACAAATCCCCTAGAGCAAGACAAATTAAAAAAAAAGCCTTGCCTAGCATTTGTGTAAAATTACATTATATCCATCAATAAATGTAGGTACTTAAGAGTGATGACAAAGTTTTTCTAAAAATAGCCACAGTGACCTTGACTTTGAGCCCCAGACCCTGAAAGTTGAACTTCATACCCAACATTTGTATGAAGTTATCTTAAAATCCATCAATAAATCTGGACACTAGAGCAATGATCAAGTTTTTCTAAAAAATAGCCACAGTGACCTTGACCTTCAGCCCCTGACCCGGAAATTTAAAGTCACTCAAGATATCATCATACCAAACATTTGTGTCAAGGTATATTAATAGCCATCAATAAATGAAGGCGCAAGAGCGATGACAAAGTTTTTCTAAAAATAGCAACAGTGACCTTGACCTTCAGCCCCAGACCCTGAAAGTTGAACTCGCTCAAGATATCATCATTGCCAACATTTTTATGAAGTTATATTAAAATCCATCCATAAATGTAGGCACTAGGGCGATCACAAAGTTTTTTCTAAAAATAGCCACAGTGACCTTGACCTTGAGCCCCAGACCCCTCTATGTTTCTAAAAAGAAAAAAAAAGAAAAAGAAAAAAGAAAAGAAAAAAAAACCGTTCCTCCCCCGGGATTTGAACTCACGCAGCTTGCAGGTAAATTTTAACACAGAGAAGTAAGGGAGGTAATACAGAGGAAAATATTAACTTCTCAAAAAGTCCAATTTAAGCCAAAAAACCTGTAAAATGAAGATGTTAAATATTGTTTTTTTTAGCAATTATTAATTATATATTCAAAATAAAGTTGTAAAACATCACATATAAGAGCTTGCAGGTAAACTTTAACCAAATGCGGACGCTGACGCCGACGCTGACGCCGAAGCCGGACGCCTGGGGGTATGGCAATAGCTGCCCCTTACTTTCGTAAAAACTCAGCGTATTGCTATCCTGGTACTGGTCATATAATTACTGGCAATTTATAGATTATTCCTGATTCTAGGATACGATTGACAAAAATCAGAACTGAGGGTAATGATCCGGAATCGATACAATTAACCCGAAGCTCCCATCAGAGACACCAAACGGAAAGAAACACAAACATTGAAGAACTAGACTGTAATGGGAACAACAATAGCGGAAAGCCAAAATGACAGTTAGTGTCCCACAAAATGACCAATTGGCTATGCGAAACAAAAAGATATAAGCGATGCATACACTCAAAGATAACCATAACACAAATAACGGCCAGTGAAAAGAATTTCACTGGGTGTCTCAATTCGATTATACGCGGCGGCCGCAATAGTCGCCCTTACTTCCGTCGCGATTTTGACAAATAATTTGTTCAGTCCGCATGAATGCCTCCTAAGTCATCCGAGCAACATATCCGAGAACACAAAAATCAAACAACCACAGTGATGAAACAACGCACTCGACAGCAAGAAACCACTGAAATGCTGGAGCAAACAAAAAAAAATCAACAGTTAGATTCCGATGGGCCCAACCGGAGACAGAGAATTAGGCCCCTACCAATATTGATAAAATTAAATTCTAATTCATAGTGAGCCTTTACGCTGGGAACGTCCTAGACTTAGAGACCTGGCCCACCGGCGGGCAATTAAAGAGGGGAGCAAAGTTGTCAACCGGGATTGGGTTAACTACCATGCATGCAGTCTGTCCTATAACATTTATGTTGTACCCTATCATTTTATATCGGAGAATGATTTTACGAAATTGGGTGCTCAAGTCATTGCAAGGCTATATTTTTCTGAATTTGTATACTAAGCCATCATAAAATTCGGGTTACGATAGACCTTGCTGCAGAAGAGATTTAAGTCCAATATTGAATTCTGAAATTAAATCGGAATGCCGTCTATTAGATTCAGTAAAGGCTTTGCGTAGTTTATGATACCGATAACCCTGATGAAGAAGTTGAGCATTTAACAATGTATTACGAGTGAAGAAGTCAGTTTCATGACGACACACTCTAGCAAACTGAATTAGTTGCAAAATATATAGGATGCCGCACTTGGAACATGACCATCAAAGAAAGGAAAATTTACAATCTCAAAATCAAAATCATCGCGTCTATCATAAATTTTGCAGGAAACAAACTCATCGATAATAGATAGATGTTAATCCAAAACCGGAGCCTCGATATCAGAAGAGTTAGCTTTAATCAACTGTAGTTCTGGAGGGGGGGGGGGGGGGCGTAAATGTGACTGCTCAAACCATCGAAATAGGTATAGTCAATATTTAACAAATCATCCAATTACAGTAGAACTTCGATGGTTCGAACATCGATGGCTCGTTTACCATGGATGTGTCGAACCCATTCTTGAGCCCCTAGCGAAATCCTCTGCATAAGAAATAGTGGGGGATAATTAAGGAGATTATAGTCTTTTATCTTGCAAATGTATGCTGTGTGTACTCATTAGAATCGCCTCGATGAGGCGATTCTAATGAGTACACACAACATACATTTTCATTATAGAACATCGAAAAGATGTCTAAAAGTATCTCGGTATGCTTCCTGACAGTAACCCTCAGTGGCTCGAACTACCCCAGTCTCGATCGGATTTTCGAGGTCCCAAAGGTGTTCGAGCCATTGAAGTTCGACTGTGTCTAGAAGTCGACCTAAAGGCTTCAATTATTTTAGATTGGTTTTCAACGAAAAGGGACATCATGAAGATGCTTTCATAACAAAATAAGCAAAGCCTTTTCTAAATTTTTAGACGTTATTCCGATTTAATTGCAAAATTCAATGTTGGACTTAAATCTATTCTGCAACTAGGGCTATCGGAACCCGAATTTCCTGGTGACTTAGTATATAAATTCAGAAAATATATGCCTGCAATGACTTCAGAACCCACTTTCGTAAATCATTCTTCGATATAAAAAAAAGATTGGGCACATCATAAATATCTCTGGTCAGGCCTATCGATCGGAGTCTAAATGTTGGTTTACTTTTGCACCAGCACTTAATTGGCTGTTGAGTCCTCAGCCCCCAAGTGAAATTCTTTTCACTGACCGTTCCAAGGTGGTTCTTCTGTCGCGGTTTATTTTTGTTAAGGTTTCTCTTTGAGTGTGTGCATCGCTTATACCTTTTTGGTTTGGACAGCCAATTGGCCATTGTGTGGGAAAGAAACTGACCTTTGGCTTTCCGCTACAGGGTCTAGTTATCTTGTGTTTCTTTCCCTTTTGTATCTCTGATGGGAGGTGTGGGTTAATTGTATCGATTCCTCACCAGTGCCTTCACTTCTATTGTTCAGGTGAGCAGGTGTATTTCACAGTCTGGTCAATGCATTTGAGCATCCCTAAATTATTAACCCAGATCATGCTGAGAATGTTCTGGGAACGCATGCGCGAAAGTGAGCCAGTGCGCATGACTGGAATAAACATGGCACAGGCGGCCAGCGACGAATCAAATTTGACTGCCATTCATGAACACACATCAGCAGTCATCTTTTCACTATAGATGCAACAAGGCACAGCGATTATCCTTGTGATTAAGAAAAATCTGATCACACTGCGTTCGCGCAGTCTGGTCAGACTTTTCAGTGGTAACACATGCCAGATTATCGGTTTTCATAGGTACACTTTTCTAGCTAGCGGTAATTTGAATATCAAACGATATGGTTTCTAATTACAGGAATATATAATTTCTGAAGAAACATCGTAAACAATAATTAAAACATTCAGAAACCCTAAATTAGTGAAAAGACCTAAATTAAATGTTTAAATATCGTGTATGAATGGCTTGACTCACCCGTTTGTTTGTTTGTTTGATTTGCGGTTTTTCGTCCCCGTCAACACTGTATAGGTCATTTTGGAGATGTTGCTTCCAATTTTGTGGGACTTTTACCCGACAATGAGATGAAATGACATATCAAGCCCTGTCGCGCAATGAAACAAATAAGGTTGATAAGCATGGAAGATCTGACTCGCACCACTTTGCCTGGGCAGGCTTAGATCCTCCAAGCAGTTTACCGGTACTCGTGTGCGGTTGGTTACAGCTCTTCGGGGAAACATCATGCAACCCAACTATTTCTTCAAGCCCCGATGGGCGGGGGCCGATTGACTTACCCGTAAGTGTCTGAATAGATTCGCACGCCTAATACATTGGCCAGGTTCATTAACAAATATAGAGATTTCTAGTTTGATTACAACTGTTGTATTATGTACTAGATTGACTATATCGAAATGCTGTTAAGAGAGAGAGAGAGAGAGAGAGAGAGAGAAACAGTAATATAGATTATGTTATTTTTCCTGTTCTATCCCAAAATCTTTTATTAGAACCACGCCACTGAGACAGTTCCAATGAGCTCCAAAGGTTTATTAATATGATTAGGAGAAGTATCTTTTTTTGTCAGAAAAAAATGTTATTTTCGCAATATTAAACAAATCATCACGCTTCATGGGTATGTTTAACAAGTGGAGTGATTTATTTTCTTGAGTTGTTTGAGCTAACATTTGCTTTCATGGGAGATACCTTCCTTGATATTTGGGCCAGTTGTCAGTCAATCGACCAAAACTAATCAAGAGCAGTATCTTTACGCATTAATGTCCTCCTGATACGCAATCCAGATAACGATACTTATCAGTTACCCCCAATATTAATTGCATTGTACAACCATGACCTGATTATGATATGCTGTCGCACGACAAGTGAGCTTTATCAGGTCAACGTGGCATTGCACTTCAATGAACTGGAATGCTGAACAAAATGTGAAAAATGTAAGAGTTTTCAATGGGATTCACTGATAAATAGAATACCAGATTCGTGTCATTTGATATCAAGTTTATCAGGCACGGCTTCGAGAACGCATGTAGAATTGCTCGGCAAGCCTCGCGATTCTACAAGCGTTCTCGAAGCCTTGCCTGATAAACTTGATTTCAAAAGACACGAATCTGGTATTTTCTATTTGTAGCATCACTATTCTTCTATATGGGCTTGAAGAAATATATGGGCTGTATGATGCTTCCACGCAGAGCTGAATCCGGCCCGCACACTAGTACTGGAAAACCGCTTAGAGGAACTAAGCCTGTCCAGGAACCACGGTGCGAGGCGGACCGTCCATGCTAATAAACCCTATTGGCTTCATTGGGCGACAGGGCTTGAGATGTCATTTCATCTCCATGTCGGGTAAAAGTCCCACAAAATTGGAAGCAACGTCTCCAAAATGACCTTTACAGTGTTGACGGGGACGTTAAATCTCAAATGAAACAAACAAATAATTCTTTTCGTTGTGAAGTCAGATTACCGTGTAAAGAAGGCTATCTGTTTTTGTTTGTTTGATTTGAGGTTTAATGTCCCTGTCAATACTCATTAGGTCATTTTGGAGACGTTGCTTCCAATTTGTGGGACTTTTACCCGACACCGAGTTATGACATCTCAATCTCTGCCGCCCAATGAAACCAATAGAGTTTATATGCATGGACGGGCCGACTCGCACCATTTTGCCTGGGCAGGCTTAGACCATCTAAGCAGTTTACCAGTACGCATGTGTAGTCGGTTTCAGATCTGCGTGGAAGCATCTTGCAGCCCAATCTATTTCTCCAAGCCCGGATGGGCTGGAACCAGAAGGCTATCTGTATAACATTGTCTTTGCGATTGTGCTTGGACAAACTGTATATACCCAGATCACACATCACAGAAGGCGGCATCTGATCAGGGTCTACACGGCAGTTTGCTTAAAAATACAGGAATTTTAAGGTCTATTTGCACGTTCCGTAACATTATCGAATGCTTCTCGCAAATTGTTGTCAGTACTTTGTTTCGCTTGCTTAGCGGTTGCTCTTAACCAATCCTCAAAAGGTAAGAGGTATTCGCGCATGCGCACTGAACAAAGACTCGAATCAGCCTGCGTACCCTTTCAGCAACTATAGTCCTTATAGTCATTTGCATCACTTTAACAAGTCCGTGTAATGGACGGCCCTGTTAACCCCACTTTATTTAGTAAAAGCTGGGGTAAATAGGCGTTATATTTCTAGTCTCTTTTCGAAGACATGAGTTGTTGGTGCTCGTTAGAACCGTTTTAATGAGGCGGTTCTAACGTTCACCCACACGCTAAGTTTTGAGTGGAAATTTATGAAAACTAGGCTTTTATTTTTCAGATCAGAAGGGATGCTCTATGTCGCACGGATCTATTATTGCAATGGGTATCTACATCACGCAAACAAGTCCGTGAAATAAACACCCCCTTACACCCCACTTTATATAGAGAAAAGTGGGGTTTACGGGGGTATAAATTATTTTCCTTATATTTGCTCCTAGACATAGGTTGTGGGTACTCGTTAGAACCGCCTCAATGAGGCGGTTCTAACGAGTACCCACAACCTATGTTTTGAGTATAAATAAGGATAATATCACATTTTTTCTTCAGAAAATTGACCGTTTTAGAGATGTAAAAAAAATCACTATGACGCACGGGTGTGTTATCGTGATGTATATGGCGCACATCAAAGACTCTCAGACTGATTGGTCTGCAGGGATTCTACTTGCTAATCTGAGACTTGGCTCTCCGCCGGTAAATATTACCAGGCCTCTTTTCGCGACCCATATTAAAACTATTACGAGGACTTCGACATCAACATCTTTTGCCATCAAGCTGTCATCCAAAGCCTGCAGCAAGAAGATATCGTACAGTCTAGCCTTGCGCATGAGGCGTATTTGCTCTGACACGGAAATTTTCGAGTTGAGAGGAAATGATCTAAGCAACCAGCTACGCGACAGGGAGTACCAGAAAAAGTACATTGTCCTTGGAATTAACAAGGCAAGGCAACAAGAACGACAGCATGTGCTATCAAATAAGCCCCAACCACCTAGGGACAAACTCTTTTACAACTTGTGTTAACATATTAACCTGACCTACCAAAAGTAAAGGAGATTGTCCACAAACATTGGTCCATCATAGACACATCTGAGCACTTGAGTCGGGGTTTTCCAAATAAACCCATTATAACCTACCGAACACCAAAGAGTCTCCGCGATCTTCGTGTAAGAGGCAACCTCAAACCTCATATGGGTGTTGATGGTTCTCTGGGGAAGTCAGGTCCGTGTGGCCGGGCACGATGCTTGTGATGTAAAATGATAATGTCGACGGAGGTTGTGCAATCCGCGTCTGGTGCACCGGTGAAACTAAGACAAGACGCTACATGCAAAACAACTAACGTAGCCTACCTTCTATCTTGTGTGGTTTATAAGGCAAACAATATGTAGGAGAAGCAAAAGACACCCAAAGCGGTAGAATGAAAAGACATCGTGACGACTGGAGACACAGCTGATGCCGAAGGTCTCCTGTCATAGAACATTTCCGTACAGCGGACCATGATTTTCTGGCCCATGCTTCTGTATGCTGCATCGACCACAACCGAGGCTGGATTAACAAAATGCGGACGTCACGAGAAATCTACCTTTACGATAACACGCCCGTGCGACATAGTGCATTTTTTCACATCTCCAACATGGCGTCTTTTCTGATAGTAAGTAAGTAAGTAAGTAAGTAAGTAACGACTTTATTTTAAGAGGGTAACTCAATTGGCGAACAAATTTTCATTGAGGCCCTCTAACAAATAACTACTACGTAAGAGACATCATAAACAACAATATAAAGTGCATTATGTCATTCACGCATCCACACATACATACAGATTCATATATACTCTTAAAGATGCATTTTCAAGAGATAAAATTCAGCTAATGGCGGCGGAGGTCCAAATGTGAAAAGACCTTAATGTTTCAACCAAACAGTACATTTATTTACAAAAGAACTCAAGGTAGTAGCATTCTTTATTTTAAGTGGGATACTGTTCCAGATCAAAGCACCTGAGTAGGACATGCTGTTTTTAAACAAATCGATTTTAGGTTTGGGTATCAAAAAGTTCCTATTGCTTATGGAACGTAAATTCGATATGGTGTCATCCGTATTACATGACCTCATTTGAAACAAATCTGTCAGATATTCTGGTGCAATATTGTTAGCAACTTTATACATCACTTTGGCTTTTTGTAAAAATACACTTTCGGTAAAAGACAGGATTTTTAATCTATCTCGAGCCTCTTCAAGAGTTAGATATTCATTTCTTAATATTAACTTGCATGCACGTCTTTGAAGTTTAGTAATTTTATTGATGTTAAAACAAGTAGAATTTCCCCAGATAACAGAACAGTAATCGAAGTGGGGTCGGATATATGCATTATAAAAAAGTAATCTGTGCTCTATTGTTAAATATGATGAAATCTGTGATAAAAGCCATAAGTGAGAGGATACTTTCTTCACAACCTGTTGGTATTGTGAATTCCAAATTAAATTTTCGTCGGCGCGTCCCGGACTCGGCGTCGCCTTGTGCTGGCTCATCGGTTGTCCCCCATGCGACGCTGAAGCCCCTTTAGCGTTTCTCACGACGTGAACTTCTGCTGGAGCAGCGGCCATCGTACGTAGCTGCTCTTGTGCATACTCGTAGCTCTGGGCTATCTGAATAGCCTTGTCCAAGGTCAGCTGATCGCCCTCGTTGATGAGTTTTTCACGAATTTTTGGAGAGGTTACTCCGAAAACTATTCTGTCACGTATCATATTGTTCATATTCGCAAAACTGCAGTCCTGTGCAAGGAGCTTTAACTTTGTAATGAACTCATCAACAGTCTGTGAACCTTGAAGTTCATTGTTAAACTTGTATCTTGCGAACACTGGGTTCAGCTTCGGTCTCACGTGATTGAGAAATTTCGTGTAATGTGGTTCAAGTAGCTTTTTCTCAGCAGCCGTCAGAGTCCATGTGTTATACACGTTTCTTCCTTTTTCTCCTACCCATAAAAGAAGATATGTCACCTTAACATCTTCTGGTTTGTCCTTCATGGGCCCATTAAACACCAGTTCAACATGTTGTTTAAATGCTTTCCATGCCTCGGGAAGGTTTCCCGACTCCCAGTCCATGCGTGGTTGTGGTATCCCTGATAAGTCCATTTTGCTAACTTCGATAAATTATTTATCCAATTAAAACGTTATCAGTTACGTAATCACTTATTTCTCCGCTATTCTGACACCATGTTATGTTATGCACTTATGTATATTGTGATAACAACAACTGAAGAACGACTGGTGTGCTCTTTCTATTATCTATTTTTACTCAATCATACATATGGTGAAAACATGTAGTAAGATATTCTAACTGACTGGTATTATAGAGGCTGTTGGGTATTTATATTCCATCGCAGTGCGCTCCAGTCAAGTGTAACCAGTAGCATGCAACGGTTATAATAATATAACATATATTGATCCCTAAAATTTTATCATTATTTACTACTGTAAGATCCAAGTCGTTATATTTTAACATGAGAGATTTATCCTTTAATTTAAGTCTTTTACGCCGACTTGTAATGAGCATAACTTTAGTTTCATTAGTGTTTAAAAGCATTCCATTCTCTTTACACCATTGCTTAAGCAAATTTAAAGATTTTTGTAGATTATTTTCCAGTGTTTGTTTGTCAGACTGCACGTCATAAATGGTCGTATCGTCCGCATATAAGTCAGTGGCTGCGACTACATTTTGAAGTATCAGAGGCAAGTCATTGATGAAAATTAGGAAAAGGATTGGACCTAGAATAGACCCCTGTGGGACACCACAAATGATGTCTTTACTGTCCGATTTAGTATTTTTAATTGACACTTGTTGTGTTCGTTGTGTTAAGTATGATTTAAACCAAAGTAAACTATTTGAGTTACATTTATAAAGTGCAAGTTTTTGCAATAAAATGTCATGATCAACCAGATCAAAAGCCTTTCGGAAATCAACCATTACGCAACCTACTAGTTTGTCTGATGAAAATCCATGATACTTTTCTTATTTATACTGCCAACATAGGCTGTCGGTACTCGTTAGAACCGCCTCAATGAGGCGGTTCTAATCGGTACTCGTTAGAACCGCCTCAATGAGGCGGTTCTAACGAGTATCCACAACCTAGGTTTTGGAGCAGAAATACCTTAAAGGCAAATAGTGTTTACCCCGCTTAAACCCCAGTTTACTCTATATAAAGTGGGGTTTAGGGGGGTGTTCATTTCACGGACTTGTTCACGTGATGACTGGATGCGACGCCTAAATACTCGGAGGGGCCCCCCGCCCATCGGGGCTTGAAGAAAAGATGGGCTACATGATGCTTACACGCAGAGCTGAAACCAACCGCACACGAGTACTGGTAAACCGCATAGAGGATATGAGCCTGTCCAGGCAAAGCGAGTCGGACCGTCCGTGCTTATAAATCATATTGGTTTCTTTGGGCGACAGGGCTTAAGGTGTCATTTCATCTCAATGTCGGGTAAAAGTAGCAACGTCTCCAAAATGACCTATACAGTGTTGACGGGGACGTTAAACATCAAAACACACAAACAAAATACTCTGAGGCCACATGGTATAAATAAAGGTGACTAAGTGGCCCAGAAGGGTCAGTCGGGTCCAACAGGGTGACAGTAAGATTCACAGTAAAGTAGAAGTAAAACATAGTTCAGGAATCGATACAATTAACTTACTCCACCCATCAAAGACACCCAAGGGAAAGAAACACAAACATGAAGCGACCAGACCATAATGGAAACCTTAACAAAGGACGGCCATAAGGACAGTTACTTTCCCACAAAATGGCCAAATGGCCATCCAAAATAAAAAGGCACAAGTGACACACACAGCAAGTAACAAACAACAACATAAATAAACCGCAACAGAAGAAACGCCTTGGAACGGTGAGTGGAAAGAATTCCACTGGGGGGGGGGGGGGGGGGGGGTGGGGCTTAAATCGATTTTACATGGCCATAATCCTCGCCCTTACCTCTGTCGCGGTATACACTAATTTTGTTTTGTCCGCATGAAGGCTTCCTAACTCATCAGTGTAACATCTCCGAGAACATACAAATCAAAAAAACTACTGCGATGAAAAAAGGTTGAAGACTCGATAGCATACAACAACAGAATTGCTGGAGAAAAAGAAAACCAACAGTTAGATATATACGGAATTGTCACCGAAGACACCAATACCGAAGACACCAATACCAATACTAAGTACCGTCGATCGTCATCGTGCCCTCGGTATGGTTGAAGTTGGGCATTCATACCGCCAAGTTGCAGAGCGTATGGGTTGTTCGCACACTACGATTGCTCGATTGGTAGAAAGACACAGCGCTACGGAGTCTGTGGACGATAGACAATGCCCTGGATTAGAACGTGTTACTATAGGTCAGCAGGACGGGTACATTGTTTTGAATCATTTACGCGACCGATTCAGGCCGTGGAAACTGCCCAGTAGACAGTGGGAACCCATAGCCTACGCATATGTGCCTTAAATGTACGGCGGCGTCTCCAGGAACGTGTAATGGTGTGTGTAGGGATCTCATGGCGCCACAAAACCCAACTCATCGTGGTTGATGGCAATTTGACGGCACGTCGGTACATCGATGAAATCTTAGAGCCTGAGTGGTACCGTTTTACGCAATAATGGTGACGTCACGCTTTTCCAACAGGACAACGCAAGTGCTCATTCGGCGAGGCTAACCATGGACTTTTTCAATCAAAATGGTGTGCAACTTCTTCCCTGGTCTGCGTTTTCGCCGGATTTAAACCCAATTGAGTACCTTTGGACCAGCTCGAAAATCGTGTGTACAGCCGACGTCATCCGCCAATAAACCGTCAACAGCTTGCCATGGCGCTACAGGAAGACTGGGACAACATCACACATGACGAGATAAAGTGTTTAACTCGAAGCATGAGGCGCCGATGCCAAGCAAGACTTGATGCTAATTGTGGACATAGCCGGTATAAGGATATGTGCTTTTGATTTTTCGGGTGTTTGGACTTAGTGAGGTATAGTGCTTTTTCATTGAATCTGAGTATATACATGCATATATATAATAAAATAAAGTAGAAACTGAGCCTGTGCGATCGCAGGATTTGAACATACGCTGACAATGGCTGCCGCGCCTAACCGTTTACCGGACTAACCGACTGCGCCATCACGCCCCTCAAAAAATAGTTTTCATGGAACGGTGTAATATAGTGCAGTTTATATTTTACTTTTGGTCCTTTGAGATCATCGTGAATATTCTGAGAAATCAGAAATAAATTATTGGTTTAGACTCATATTCTAGACAGGTTTTTAATTATTTGGACCCCATTTTGATTTATATCAGTCTTTGAATCGACTGCCTATTCGAAATTCGCAAAATTGCAGTATGTTTCATCTGGCTTTGTTTGCCGGATCATTACAGGGTCACTGATGAGGCTTTATAAGCCGAAACTACGTAGTATGGCCCATCTTCTTTCTTATGAATGTTTTCATTGCTCTTAAAGGAACTCATTTTTGATTTTTATTTGCCTTCACTGCTGCTGGTGTTGTGCCGTGTGGCGGCCGTAAAAACGTCTCCCCGTACATCAACCATAGTGCAGTTTATATTTTACTTTTGGTCCTTTGAGATCATCGTGAATATTCTGAGAAATCAGAAATAAATTATTTGTTTAGACTCATTCTTGACAGGTTTTTAATTATTTGGACCCCATTTTGATTTATATCAGTCTTTGAATCGACTGCCTATTCGAAATTCGCAAAATTGCAGTATGTTTCATCTGGCTTTGTTTGCCGGATCATTACAGGGTCACTGATGAGGCTTTATAAGCCGAAACTACGTAGTATGGCCCATCTTCTTTCTTATGAATGTTTTCATTGCTCTTAAAGGAACTCATTTTTGATTTTTATTTGCCTTCACTGCTGCTGGTGTTGTGCCGTGTGGCGGCCGTAAAACGTCTCCCCGTACATCAACCATAGTGCAGTTTATATTTTACTTTTGGTCCTTTGAGATCATCGTGAATATTCTGAGAAATCAGAAATAAATTATTTGTTTAGACTCATTCTTGACAGGTTTTTAATTATTTGGACCCCATTTTGATTTATATCAGTCTTTGAACCGACTGCCTATTCGAAATTCGCAAAATTGCAGTATGTTTCATCTGGCTTTGTTTGCCGGATCATTACAGGGTCACTGATGAGGCTTTATAAGCCGAAACTACGTAGTATGGCCCATCTTCTTTCTTATGAATGTTTTCATTGCTCTTAAAGGAACTCATTTTTGATTTTTATTTGCCTTCACTGCTGCTGGTGTTGTGCCGTGTGGCGGCCGTAAAACGTCTCCCCGTACATCAACCATAGTGCAGTTTATATTTTACTTTTGGTCCTTTGAGATCATCGTGAATATTCTGAGAAATCAGAAATAAATTATTTGTTTAGACTCATTCTTGACAGGTTGTTAATTATTTGGACCCCATTTTGATTTATATCAGTCTTTGAATCGACTGCCTATTCGAAATTAGCAAAATTGCAGTATGTTTCCTCTGGCTTTGTTTGCCGGATCATTACAGGGTCACTGATGAGGCTTTATAAGCCGAAACTACGTAGTATGGCCCATCTTCTTTCTTATGAATGTTTTCATTGCTCTTAAAGGAACTCATTTTTGATTTTTATTCATCTTATTTTTCCTGCATGGCCGGTCAGATCCGTTGTGCCTTGGCACACCCAGATTTATAGGATGGATGACTGTATCCTGTCGATATCGACTGTTGCAATTAATTCATGAGTTGCGGCAATAGAAAACAAGTCTTCGGGGATACACCGATCAGTGATACCGTAGATCAGGCTTCGGGTAGACTGCCACCAATGAACAAAAAAGGCTCTAATAAGACTTCGTAGAATTATTAGAACGTTGTGGTTGCTGGCCGCCTTTTTTATGTTTTTAGCTCACCTGAGCACGAAGAACTCAAGGTGAGCTATTGTGATCGCTTTGTTCCGTCGTCCGTCTGTCCGTCAACAATTTCTTTAAATGACATCTCCTCCTAGGCAAATGGCCGGATTTCAAAATCATTCCACAGAAATGTTCCTCTGGTGACCCTCTACCAAAATTGCTAAAATGGTTTTGCTCCGCTGAACAAAATGGCTGCCAGAGCTAAAAATAGAATAAAAAACTTCAAACGACATCATTTCCTACCGATTTCAAAACAATTTCACAGAAATGTTCCTTGGGTGAATGTCTACCAAAATTGCTAAAATGGTTCCGCTCTGCTGAACAAAATGGCCGCCACATCTAAAAATAGAAAAAAGCCTTAAAATGATATCTCCTCCTAAGCCAATTGCCGGATTCCAAAATCATTTCACAGAAATGTTCCTCGGGTGACCCTCTACCAAAATTGCTAAAATGGTTTTGCTCCGCTGAACAAAATGGCCACCAGAGCTAAAAATAGAAAAAAATCTTTAAATCACATCTCCTCCTAGCCCAATGGCTCGATTTCAAAATAATTTCAAAGAGACGGTCCTTGTCTGACCCTCTAAAACAATTGCTAAAACGGTTTCGTTTTGCTAAACAAAATGGCCGCCAGAGCTAAAAATAGAAAAACTTTTAAACGACATCTCCTTCTAGGCCAAAGTCCCGATTTCAAAATAATTTCACAGAAATGTTCCTTTGGTGACCCTCTACCAAAATTGCTAAAAAATTTTTGCTCGGCTGAACAAAATGGCCACCAGATATGAAAATAGAAGAACCTTTAAACGATATCTGCTCCTAAGCCAATGGCCCGATTTCAAAATCATTTTACAGAAATGTTCCTCGGGTGACCCTCTACCAAAATTACTAAAATGGTTCTACTCCGCTTAACAAAATGGCCACCAGAGCTAAAAATAGAAAAACCTTTAAACAACATCTCCTCCTAAGCCAATGGCCTGATTTCGAAATAATTTCACAGAGACAGTCCTTGGCTGACCCTCTACCAAAATTGCTAAAACGGCTGTGCTTTGCTGAACAAAATGGCTGCCATACTTTTGCGGAAATGTTCCTAGGGTGACCCTCGTCCAAACTTGCGAAAATGGTTTTATTCCAATGAACAAAATGGCCACCAAAGTTAAAAATAGAAAAGACCTTTAGATGACAGCTTCTCTTAGGCCAGTGGCTAGATTTCGAAATAATTTTACTGAAATGTTTCTTGGGTGACCTTTTACCAAAGCTGCTAAAATGGTTTCCCTTGCGGAACACAATGGCTGTTTGATATTATTATTTTAGGACTAGCCTGCCCAGGCAAGGTGGTGCAATTTGGACCATCTATGCACATGAACTATATTGGTTTCATTGGGTGGCAGGGCTTGCGATGTCTTCTCGTGTTGGGTAAAATTCCAACAAAATTGGATACAACATCTTCAAAATGACCTAAATAGTGTTGACTGGGACGTTAAATCTCAATTTAAACAAAAGGGCATAAGAGGACCAGTCTGATCTGGATCCACACTGTTTGCAATAATGACTTTATTTTATAGAACATATTTAACTTCACTACAGCTGGTGTGTGGGAATGTGTGGCGGCGGTAAAACGTCTCCCTGCCCTACATCATAGTGTAGATTATATTTTCTTGTCCTTTGGAATCATTGATTCCATTGTGGAATTTTGAAAATATCTGAGGGTCACTGATGAGGCCTAATTGGCCGAAACTAGCTAGTCTGGCCCAGAAAACATGTACACTCCATATTTTTAGTTCTTTGGTGTATTCCTTGCTTCCAAAGGATAACCCTTTTATAGAACATATTTAAAGTAACCAGCCAACACAAAGCAGAAGACAATACTGAAGGTTTTAATAGAAACATCTTAATCACTCTTTGAAATTGTACAAGGTTTTAGACCTGTCAAAATATCAACAGGCAGTTGAAGATAGGCTATTATACATAGCTCTGTCACTGCTTGCATAATATGGTATGAATCAGTAGGACTCAAAACAAACTGTGAAGTGACTAATATTGTTATGCCAGAAGGTATACATATTAAATTGTGCAGTGACTGTAGCTCTGATTGTATAATAGAAGTCACTTGGAGGTTAGGACCCAGGTGTTTGACATAGTTATAAACAGAGCTGCAAAGTAGAAGTAAAACAAAGATCAGGAATCGATACAATTAACTTACTCCACCCATCAAAGCCACCAAAGGGAAAGAAACACAAACATTAAGCGACCAGACCATAATGGAAACCTCAACAAATGAAGGCCATGAGGACAGTTACTCTCCCACAAAATGGCCATATGGCCATCTAAAATAAAAAGACACAAGTGATACACACAGTAAGTAACAAACAACAACACAACTAAACCGCCACAGAAGAACCGCCTTGGAACGGTCAGTGGAAAGATTTCCACTGGGGGGGGGGGTGGCTTAAATCTATTTTACGTGGCCACAATCCTCGCCCTTACTTCCGTCGCGATTTAGACAAATAATTTGTTCAGTCCTCATGAAGGCCTCCTAACTCATCCTAGCAACATCTCCGTGAACACAAATAATCAAAGATCCACAGAGGTGAGACAACGGTGTGGACTCGACAGCAAGAAACCACTGAAATGCTGGAGCAAAAGAAAACCAACAGTTAGACTCCGATGGGCCCGACCAGAGACAGAGCATCAGGCACCAACCAACATTACCTTGAATTAGATCTCTCTAATTCTCAATAAGTAGAAGTAAAACAAAGCCTTTACGTTGGAACCGTCATAGAATATGAGGCCTGACCCACCGGCGTGAAATTAAAGAGGGAAGCAAAGTTGCCAACCGTGATTGGGTTAACTACCGTGCATGCAGTCTGTCGTATAACATCCATGTTGTACCCAATCTTTTTATGTCGAAGAATGATTTTACGAAATTGGGTGCTGAAGTCATTGCGATTATATATTTTTCTGAATTTATATACTAAGTTACCATAAAATTCGGGTTCCGATAGACCTTGTTGCAGAAGAGATTTAAGTCCAATATTGAATTTTGAAATTAAATCAGAATGGCGTCTATAAAATTTTGAAAAGGCTTTGCGTAGTTTATGGTACCGATAACCTGGGCTAGATAACTACTAGGCTCTTGAAAATAATGTAGGTGGCTTAAGGATCTGCGCTGCAGTACACAGAATCAGCACCAAAAACTGTTTATTTTGGATGGAGTGATGTAGATAAGGTGGATATATGTTGATAGTTATAGGATAATTTTCCTTATCAATAAAACATTATGTTGTGGGTATTTATTAGAACCACCTTGCTCTTAATGAATATATACACACCATACATTTTTATCGAAAAATAAGGGAAACTTTAGCTAATGTACCACTAAATACCCACCATATCTACAGCTCTATGAACTAAAGATTTGACTAATTGATTGTTTTTGGGTTTAATGACACGTCAACCCTTGTGGGTCATTTTGTTTCCTCTCAGAGAAACAGAGAAAAGAGGTAGGAGAGATAGTAGAGGATATGAAAGTGAGGGACAGAGGAGAAAAGGCAAATGAATGGAAGGAAGTGTATATAGAAACAGAAGAAATAACATTCCCCCCTCTACCCATACTTGCAGCAAGGACAGTAGACCTTGTCCAACTGTGAGCCAATATCAGTTGGACACAACAGTGATGCAAGATACACTAATAGAGATTTAATAACAGTATTAATAAATGAATTCTGAGCCAAGGCACAGAAAAGAATCAAGCTGGCATATAGTATTGGCATGCCTAAATAGTGTTGAAATGGATGTAAAGCTCAACACAAACAAACAAATTAACCCTTGCCCTGCTGAGCCTGGATATGCCTTATCTTTCAAACAATGTAGATTCTGATCAGGTGGCTTCTTGGCTTCTAAAGAAGCCATCTGATCAAGAGCAGTTTGTGAATTGATAGGAATAAATTACATCATTTTAACCCAGTTTGTGCAGAAAACTTAGAATGGGATACTGGCAACCCGGGATTGGCAAACAGTGAAGGCCCAGATCAGATGCTGCAGAACTTGACGTCTGATCTAGGCCTACATTGTTTGTAAAAGGTTCTGCCATTTTCCATATTAGGGGTTGATGTTGACAAAACAGTGTAGACCTAGAACAGATGCCACAGAATATGGCCTCTGTCTGATCAAAGTCTAATTTGTTACTTACAGTACAGGACATTTTGAGTCAGATGCTGCAGAATGTGGCGTCCAATCGGAATTTACACATTTTGCTTACAGTAGAGAAATGTACAAGTAATAAACGAAATGTAAACAGTCTATACCGCAAAAATAAAAAACATCATCAAAAGATAATACAACTTGACTCAGGTGAGCGAATTAGGTCCATCATGGACCTCTTGTGTTTCTTTTTTTTTTTGTTAGCTCCCTTGTCACGTAGTGACAAGGTGAGCATTTGTGATCACATTTTGAACGTCGTCCGTGCGTGCGTGCGACCGTAAACAATTTCAAATAAGTATATCTCTAATACCCCATGATCAATCTTGATCAAATTTCATGAGAAGCATCATTAGGTAGGGGGAAAGGCTCATAAGGTTTTTGGGCTGATCAGAATGGAATTCTGATTGCCATGGAAATAAAAAGCTTACATAGACTTATAATGGGGAAAACGACGTCTCCACTTTTTCGCGACAAGACCATTTCTGATCCGATCTTCATCAAACTTGCAGATAACCAGGAGGGGCTTACAGTCTACGTCGAATTCGAATTTGGGCTGCATGGGACAAACAGCTGTGGAGTTACCTGCCCTTGAGCATAAATATAAGTGAAAAATGGTGTATCCAGCTTTTCTCAGCCGTTTATGATCTGATCTTTTTGTAACTTTTCATAAACGAGGACAAGCATTAAATCTCGGACGAGTTCGAATTTGGTTTTCCAGTTACATCCCCTTGAGCGTGAAAATTTTCCCATATACTTATAATGTGGAAAACGACGTCTCCACTTTTTCTCAGCCATTTCTGATCCGATCTTCATCAAACTTGCAGATAACCAGTGGGGGGCTTACAGTCTACGCCGAGTTCATATTTGGGATGCATGGGACAAACAGCTTTTGAGTTACCTGCCCTTAAGCATAAATATAAGTGAAAAATGGTGTCTCCAGCTTTTCTCAGCCGTTTATGATCTGATCTTTTTATCTTTTTGTAACTTTTCATAAACGAGAACAAGCATAAATTCTTGCACGCGTTCGAATTTGGCTTGAATCTGACGAGCGTTTTTTTTTTTTTTTTTTTTGTTTTTTTTTTTAAGTTACATCCCCTTGAGCGTGAAAACTTTTTCCTATAGACTTATGATAGGGGAAAACGACGTCTACACTTTTTCGCCGCCATTTCTGATTCCATCGTCATCAAACTCGCAGATAACCAAGAGGGGCTTACAGGTAGCATTGCACTAAATACTGGGAGGTACCGGGATTTATCACTTTTTGACCGAGCTTTTAGTTGCGTTCTAAATACCAGACTTGCTTCCATTGGATATTTATCCCATGTTTTATTTCACTGTCAGAAAATGATAGGGTATAAGGGACTAAAATGATGCATGTTTTATAAATATATCTGCAAGCTCAAAGACATTTTTGTTGATTTTATATGGTCACTCCTCCTTTAAAAATGTTGGTTTGTATTTACTCCGTTCTAGTAGGCAAACAAACATGGTTGACTGTAACTTGAAAAGGAGCAGATCAACTTGTGAATTTTTTCTCATTAACTTGTTTGGCTAGGATGGTTCTATATACAAGTAAGGTTTGAAAAGTTTCGTGTGTGTAGTTTTTGTGGGAGCAGGTAAAATGTAACTATTGTCGCCTATGGAAAACATTAAGTGGAAAGCTCCCTACAGCAAAAGTAGAACCGCTGTCCTAGTTCAGTCATTACAGACTTTTTCCACGCATTTGTAGTTTCTGTCCCATTCTGTTTCATAAAATGTATCTTCATGGCATGTAAAAAAAGTGATGGTAGTGCTAATTTAGGTCTAACTGGGTGTATTTGATGAATTTTTGCCTCTGATCTATGTTCTTGGGAGGGGGTGTACTTTAAATCCATGTAAATCAGTTTTTATTGATGTTTTTGGAAAGGAGACCCTTTTATAGAACATATTTGCAGTAATTGTATCTGCACAAACACAAGAAAGAATCTAATCCATCTGGAATATAAGAGTAAGGTTTTCATGTAACTAGTACTATGTCTCAGACCAAAGCAAAACTTCAAAATTGTTTCGCCGAAACAGCCCGCTGCAATATCCGGATAAGTTTTTTCATCCGTTATAAGTTCTTTTTTATTGTATCCATGTAAAAGGATGTGATCAGATATACTCAGCAATTCCTCATGGCATTAAGACATTTATAAACATTTTCGTGGCATTTTTGTCCACAAAATATCCTCAAAATGCCATTTTTTACTTGAAATAGGGGGTGTAGGTGTGGAAGTAGCCATAAAATGAGTATTGGTGCTATTTAGGTATACTTCTGTGCATTTTAGTATTGAATTGTTCCAAAGACATTGGAAAGAACCACTGATGCAAGCCGCTGTCTGGGTTCCATTACAGAAAGAGATAAACTTTGCACTTTTCAAAAGCTATGCTTTGCTCGGCTTTCATTGTTGATTCTGAAAGCGATAACCTTTTCGCAAACTTGAAAGATTCTTTGTGACTGAACTATTATTATGCATGACTAAATTATAAGATATGGCCTAAATTTCTATTTGGCAATTCTTTTGAAGCATCATAAAGAAACTAACAATTTGGCATAGGTAGCATTGCACTAAATACTGGGAGGTAACGGGATTTATCACTTTTGTACCGAGCTTTTAGTTGCATTCTAAATACCAGACTTGCTTCAATTGGATATATATCCCATGTTTTATTTCAATGTGAGAAAATGATAGGTATAAGGGACTAAAGTGATGCATGTTTTATAAATATATCTGCAAGCTCAAAGAAACTTTTGCTGATTTTATATGGTCACCCCTCATTTAAAAATGTTGGTTTGTATATGCTTCGTTCTAGTAGGTAAACAAACATGGTTGACTGTAACTTGAAAAAGAGCAGAACCACATGTGGATTTTTTCTCATTAACTTGTTGGGCTAGGATGGCTCTATAAATAAGTAAGGTTTGAAAAGTTTTGTATGTGTAGTTTTTTTGGGGGAGCAGGTAAAAGGTTACTATTGTCGCCTATGGGAAACATTTAGTGGAAAGCTCCCTATATATAGTCTACGTTGAGTTCAAATTTGGGCTGCACGGGACAAACAGCTTTTGAGTTACCTGCCATTGAGCATAAATGTAAGTGATTGGATCATTTTGTAACATTCGGTAAAGAGGAAAAGCATAAAATCTCGAGCGAGTTCGAAGTTGACTTGAATCTGACCAGTCGTTTTCCAGTTACATCTCCTTGAGTGTGAAATATTTTCCCATAGACTTACAATGAGAAAACAACGTCTCCAGCTTTTCTCGACCATTTCAAATCAGACCTTCATCAAACTTGCAGATAACCAGGAGCGCCATACAGTATGTGTTGTGTTTGAATTTGGGCCACGCAGGTCAAATGACTTCTGAGTTACCTGCCCTTGAGCATAAATATTAGCGAAAAACGGTGTATCCAGCTTTCCGCAACCGTTTTTGATCTGATCTTTTTGTTACTTTTGGTAAAGGAGGATAAGCCTAAAATCTCTAATGAGTTCGATTTTGGCTTGAATCTGACCACCGGATTTCCAGTTATATCCCCTTGAGGGTGAAAAATTTGCATAAATATTAGTGAAAAAATAGTATCTCAACCGTTTCTAAGCTGATCTTTTTGAAACTTTCATTAAACAAGCACAAGCATAAAAACTCAGTCGAGTTTGAATTTGGCTTGAATCTGACATTTGGTTTTGCAGTTACGGCCCTTACAGCTTTAAAAATCTTCTTGTCTGAAACCTGAAGGCCCAGGTCTTTGATGATGGCGTGAAGCTTCATCTAATGGTCCTCTAGTGAGATTGTTCAAATTATAGCCATGGGGCCAAAAATGCCCCCGCGCCAGAGCCCACTAGTTTTACATGGGCTTATATAGGGAAAATCTTTAATGATCTTGTCTGAAACCAGAAGGCCCAGGTCTTTGATATTTGGTATGAAGCTTCATCTAGTGGACCGATACCAACTTTGTTCAAATTATAGCCCTTGGGCCAAGAATGTACTACAGACACTGATTCTCAGGTGAGCGATTCAGGGCCCTCTGGGCTCTCTTGTTCGTATATCATTTTCATGTGATCCGATATACAGCACAGATTATCGAATTGCATGAGCGAAAAAAGAATATTTATCTCAACATTTACACCTGCGAAATCTGGAAGTCTGGTCAGCGTCCTTGACTGTTGCTCTGCGGATGATTATATTCTATAGAATAGTGAAGTAACCTATATGAGTGGATGCATGTGATCGTCTTGCGAATTTCATATTGTAGAATTCAAAATGTGCCGGCCCGTAAAAGTAGATAAAAATCAATTTTCTATCCGCGATTTTGTTCAGTTTTCTCATATACGCCAAACTACAGAGTAAAACCATCAAATTTTAGTGCAGCATCTTGACAAGGATGGGGAAAAGCAGTCTTGTTTGCGCGATGTTATTTATTATTATGAATTGCCTGGAGCGTTTGCCAGTTTCTGATGGTAATGCTATCAGTAAAAGAGATGAATCGGGGATAGAGATAACTATAGGACGGACAGGTAGTATAAACACTTCTGATAGTTTTTGTCCCTTTTGAATAAATGCGTTAGATGCCGGCATTGAAGGAAAGGGCATTGCAGATGGAAAACGGGTCCAGTTAGAAGAAAGAAGTTAGAAATAAGAAATGTCCCTACCCTGTTTTTGTACCAGAATGACGACAATAGTTTGACGGGGACGTAAAACCTCAATTCAAACAAACTAGCTAGCCTGAATCATTTCATGTGTCGAATATAATCGTATGATAGGGCAAATATTCGTACCACAAAATGCACGGGGCACTTAGACTAATGGGTAAGAGAGCTAACTTAACATTTGATCGCTGTGAGTTTGTGGATTGATCGGGTCAAATGTTAGATTCCAGGTTCCACACCCGAAGGTCAGCTTTTTTTCAGGGCATTCCGCTTGTCGCCAATCTCTGATTAATGTTCGACTCGAAATAAGTGGAATAACATTAACAGGGACGTAAATCAAAACGTCCGTCACGAAAACATCGCTTTATAATTTTAACCCCCTTGAACACCACTTTTATTATAAAAAACGGGGGTTTACAGGAGTGAACCTTTTCTTATTTCAGCTCTAAAATATAGATTATGGGTACTCGTTAGAACCGCCTCGATGAGGCGGTTCTAATGTGTACCCACAATCTATATTTTGAGCAGAAATAAGAAAAATATCACAATTTTTCATCTGAAAATTGTTTTTTTTTTCGTCAGTAAAGCTTACAATGCATTTGTATAGGCATTTTTATAGTTTCAAACTGCATCAAGCACTGTCAAGACATCACGAAAACACGCCTATCTCCTATATTATTATGACCCCCTCGAACCCCACTTTTATATAGTAAAACTGGGGTTTGCAGAGGTAAACCTTATTTTTCTTATTTCTGCTCTTAGATAAAGATAGTGGGTACTCATTAGAACCGCCTCATCCAGGCGGTTCTAGCGAGTACCCACACTCTATAGTTTGAGCAGAAATAAGAAAGTGATCAGAATTTTTCATCCTAAAATTCACATTTTCCGGCGATAAAAGTGACAATGTATTTGTATAGGCGTGTTTTCGTAATAAACATTTCTGCTTTGGAACATACCATATAATAAACAAATAACACCAAGGTTCATGTCACAGGGATGAGGAATTAGGACACAATTGCATAAACATATACATTGTACTCACCGGATATAGAAACTATACACACGTTTTTAAATTGTCACTGGCAAAACATTTTAATAAAATTTGAATTCCAATTATATACATTATCATCAGTGGCCTAATAGAAGTGAAGGCAATGATCTGTTTAAGCGAATAAAATGATTAATGAAAGCTACGAAGGCAATGGTAAAAATCTTCGTGTTCAAGTTGTCATTGAGTCAAACATATTAAGTCGCGAATGTGATTCCCATTTTTACCAATTATTACTCACCATCTAACGTTGGGAATATTGTTTACAAAATGAAAACTTTCACACTAGTTGAAATGTTATCAACCTTTTTATATTGCACCAAACCACCGGAACTGAGCGAAAAGAATGACATTTCTGATTGCTGTTTTTTTTTATCAAAATTTAAGACGCATCTGAAAATGTTTAAATGATTGAAAGCACTTTTGGGTCGATTTTTTGCTTGAAACATTTTTTGAAAATTTCGCTGAAAAAAGCAGTTTTTGAGGTTTCAATAAAATGTTTGTTTCTCGATAATTTTTCGGTGTTAGTTGTTTTTTTTATTCCTTGCTGTTAACTTTGCTGTTAACTTATTATTATTATATTATTTACTTATACGCAAAACTGTTGAAATAAAAATTCGATTACAAACAGATCTTGTGAAAAATGCACTTTTTTACATTTTCCCCAAAAACTTTGATTATGAACACCAGATTTTCCTTTAAATTGTTACAGGACTCATGTCTATTGTTAGTCAAATCCTTAATCAGTAATTTTAGCTGAATTATCCACTTGTTTTGTCAGGAGAGACGATTAAAAAGTGTATAGTTTCTATTTCCGATCAGTATACATCGAAGTTTTTAAAGATCAACCCAATCTGAGTCTTTCCTGGGTGCACAAGTCTTATTGAAGATTTTATTTAACTGATTACCAACACTGAATGTCTGTCACACGACAGCATAGCTCGCCTGTTTCACAGCATTGCATTTTGGAGAAAAAAGTTTGGCGGCAGGATGCTTCCAAACAGAGCCGAAACCGACAGCTTAATTGAGTACTAATAAACTGCTTAGATGATCTAAGCCTGCCCAAGAAGATTCATGGTAATTGAACCTCCCCAAGAACCCTAGTGGTTTGTTTAGGTGCTATGTCATTTCACCATAGAAGTGAAGGCAATGATCAGGAATCGATACAATTAACCCACAACTCCCATCAGAGACACCAAAGGGAAAGAAGCACAAACAGGAAACAACAAGACCCTAACGTAAACATCAATAGCGGAAAGCCAAACGGAGAGTTACTTTCCCACAAAATGGCTAATTCGCTATCCAAAACAAAATAATATAAGCGATTCACACACTCAAAGACAAACCATAACAACAAAAACAAAACGCGACATAAGAACCGCCTTGGAACGGTCAGTGAATCAAATTTCACTGGGGGGCTTTAATCGATATTACGTGGCCACAATGCTCGCCCTTATTTCCGTCGCGATTTAGACAAGTAATTAGTTCAGTCCGCATGAAGGCCTCCAAACTCATCAGTGCAACATCTCCGTGAACACAAGAATCAAACAACCACAGAGATGAAACAACGGTGCGGACTCAACAGCAAGAAACCACCGAAATACTGGAGCAAAAGAAGACCAACAGTTAGACTCCGATGGGCCTGACCAGATACGGAGCATCAGGCACCAACTAACATTACATACAATTAGATACTCTCTAATTCTCAGTAAGCCTTTATAATGGAACAGTCATGGAATCGGAGGCCTGGCCCACCGGCGTTCAATTAAAGGGTCAACTACCAAGCATGCAGTCTGTCATATAACATTTATGTTGTTACCTATCTTTTTATATCGAAGAATGATTTTACGAAACTGGGTGCTGAAGTCATTGCATTTATAAATCTTTCAGAATTCATATACTAAGTCGCCATAAAATTCGGCAATTTCAATAAGAGGGGCGTCAGGTATGTTTTGTTTGATGTAAGTTGTACAAAAATGTGTTCTGTGAGCAAACAGTGTAGACTCAGATCAAACGCCACGTTCTGTGACATCTTATGTCGGTCTACACTGTTTGCCAATGTAATCCAGATACAAAGTAGTACTGACCAGGGTGTATATACATTTTAAAGCATTTTTTATAAACCTTCAATGTGACCTAATGGCTAGTAAAAGTCCCACACAATCCGAAGGTATGTCTTCAAAATGACCAAAATAGTGTAGGCGGGGATGTACAATTTCAACGTAAACAAATGGAAACATTTAATTATGATTTGTACCACGTCATCGCAGAGCTTGGAGAAATATATAGGCCTGTATAGTGCATCCACGCAGAGCTGAATCCAACCGCACATGAGTACTTTGTTTGATTGTTTGATTTGAAGTGTAACGTCTCCGTCAACACTGTAATGGTCATTTTGGAGGCGTGGCTTCCAATTTTGGGGGACTTTTACCCGACACTGAGATGAAATGACATCTCAAGCCCTGTCGCCCAATGAAACCAATATGATTTATAAGCATGGACGGGCCGAATCGCATCACATTGCCTGGGCAGGCTTAGATCCTCTAAACGGTTACCAGTACACGTGTGCAGGTCGGTTTCAGAATACTGGTAAACAGTTTAAGGTCTTATTCCGCCCATGAAAATTAGGGGAAGACGGACCTTCCATGCATATTGGTTCCATCGGGTGACAACGCTGGAGATATCAATCAATGCCAGGTATAGGTCCTACAAAATTGGTAGCAAGTTCTCCAAAATGACCCAAATAGTGGTGATGGGGACGTTGAACCTCAATCAAACGAATAAACAATATGATTTTAATCCAGATACAAAGTAGTACTGACCAGTGTTTATAAAAATTTTGAAGCATTTTTAGCTCACCTGTCACGAAGTGACAAGGTGAGCTTTTGTGATCACTTTTCGTCCGTAGTCAGTGCATGTGTGTGTGTGCGTGCGTGTGTGCGTACACAATTTCTTCAAACAACATCTCCTCCTTAACCACTGATCAGATTTTGACCAAACTTCACAACAATGATCCTTTAGTGGTCCCCTTTCAAAGTTGTTCAAATGGTTCCCTTTGGGGCCCTTTGGTTTTACATGGGCTTATATAGAGAAAATCTTTAAAAATCTTCTTCTCTGAAACCGGAAGGCCCAGGTCTTTGATATTTGGTATGAAGGTTCATCTAGTGGACCCCTACCAAGATTGTACAAATTATAGTGCTAGGGCCAAAAATGCCCCGCCCTGGGGCCCTTTAGTTTTACAGGGACTTATATAGGGAAAATCTTTAAAAATCTTCTTCTCTGAAACCGCATGGCCCAGGTCTTTGCTATTTGGTATGAAGCTTCATCTAGTGGACCCCTACCAAGATTGTTCAAATTATAGTGCTGGGGTCAAAAATGCCCCCGCCCCGGGGCCCTTTGGTTTTACATGGGCTTATATAGGGAAAAGCTTTAAAAAAAAAAAAAAACTTCTTCTCTGAAACCACAAGGCCCAGGTCTTTGATATTTGGTATGAAGCTTCATCTAGTGGACAACTACCAAGAACGTTCAAATAATAGTGCTGGGGCCAAAAATGCCCCCGCCCGGGGCCCTTTGGTTTGACATGGGCTGATACAGGGAAAATTTTTAAAAATCTTCTTCTCTGAAACCGCTTGGCCAAGGTCTTTGCTATTTGCTATGAAGCTTTATCTATTAGACCCCTACAAAGATTGTTCAAATTATAGTGCTGGGGCCAAAATTGTCCCCGCCCCGGGGCCCTTTGGTTTTACAGGGGCTCATATAGGGAAAATCTTTAAAAATCTTCTTCTCTGAAACCGCAAGGCCAAGGTCTTTGCTATTTGGTTTGAAGCTTCACCTAGCGGACCCCTACCAAGATTGTTCAAATTATAGCGGTAGGGCCAAAAATGCCCCCGCCCCGGGGCCCTTTGGTCCACATGGGCATATATAGGGAAAATCTTTAAAAAGCCTTCTCTGAAACCGCAAGGCCCAGGTCTTTGATATTTGGTATGAAGCTTCATCTAGTGGACCCCTACCAAGATTGTTCAAATTATAGTGATCGGGCCAAAAATCCCCCCGCTCCGGGGCCCTTTGGTTTTACATGGGCTTATATAGGGAAAATCTTTAAAAAATATTCTTCTCTGAAACCGCACGGCCCAGGTCTTTGCTATTTGGTATCAAGCTTTATCTAGTGGACCCCTACCAAGATTGTTCAAATTATAGTGCTAGGGCCAAAATACCCCCGCCCCGGGGCCCTTTGGTTTCACATGGGCTTATAAAGGGAAAATCTTTAAAAAATCTTCTTCTCTGAAACCGCAAGGCCCAGGTCTTTGATATTTGGTATGAAGCTTCATCTAGTGGACCCCTACCAAGGTTGTTCAAATTATAGTGCTAGGGCCAAAGATGCCCCCGCCCCTGGGCACTTTGGATTAACATGGGTTTATATAGGGAAAATCTTTGAAAATCTTCTTCTCTGAAATCGCATGGCCCAGGTCTTTGCTATTTGGTATGAAGCTTCATCTAGTGGCCCCTACCAAGATTGTTCAAATTATAGTGCTGGGCCAAAATGCCCCCGCCCCGGGTCCCTTTGGTTTTACATAGGCTTATAAAGATAAAGGGAAAATCTTTAAAAAATCTTCTTCTCTTAAACCACAAGGCCCATGTCTATGCTATTTTGTATGACGCTTCATCTTGTGGACCTCTAGTATCTAGATTGTTTAAATGATAGCCCTGGGGCAAAAAATGCCCCCGCTCCGGGGCCCTTTGGGTTTTAGCCCACCTGAGCACGAATTGCTCATGGTGAGCTATAGTGATCGGTCAATGTCCGTCGTGTGTCGTGCGGCGTCAACAATTTGCTTTAAATGCTAGCTCCTCCTTAACCCTTGAGCCAATTTCAATAAAACTTCATAGGAATATTGCTGAGTTGACCTTCTACAAACACAGCTTAAATTGTTCTGCTCCGCTGAACAAGATGGCCGCCGGAGCTAAAACTAGAAAAAATCTTTAAACGACAACTTTTCCTGTACCTTAAGGCAAATTTCATTCAAACTTTATAGGAATGTTGCTTAGGTGACCCTCTACCAAAATAGCTAACATGTTTCCGCTCCGGTGAACAAAATGGCCGCAAGTCCTAAAATAGAAAATTCTTTAAACGACAACTCCTCTTGTACCCTTGGGTTAAATTAATTCAAACTTCATAGGAATGTTGCTCAGGTGACCCTCTACTTAAATAGCTAAAACGGTATTGCTCTGATGAGCAAAATGGCCACCATAGCTAAAAATAGAAAAACATCGTAAATTTGCTTCAAACACAAACTCCTCCTCAACCCTTGGGCCAATTTGATTCAAACTTCACAGGAATGTTGCCCAAATGACTCCCTACCAAAATAGCTAAAATCGTTGTGCTCTGACAAACAAGATGGCCACCAGAGCTAAAAATAGAAAAAAAAATCTTTAAACGACAATTGCTCCTGTTCCCTTGGGCCAAGTTTATTCAAACTTCATAGGAATGCTGCTTAGGTGACCATCTACCAAAATAGCTGAAAAGGTTCTGCTCTGATGAGCAAAATGGCCGCCATAGCTAAAAATAGAAAAACATCGTAAATTTGCTTCAAACACGAACTCCTCCTTAACCCTTGGGCCAATTTGATTCAACCTTCACAGGAATGTTATGTAGGTGACTCCCTAAAGAAAGAGCTAAAATCATTCCGCTCTGACTAACAAGATGGCGGCCAGAGCTAAAAATAGAAAAAAATCTTCAAACGACTACTCCTCCTTTACTCTTGGGCCAATTTTATTCAAACTTCATAGGAATGTTGCTTAGATGACCCACTACTAAAATAGCTTAAACACTTTCGCTCTGATGAGCAAAATGGCCGCCATAGCTAAAAACAGAAAAAAACTTTGTAAATTTACGTCAAAAAACCCGAACTCCTCCTCAACCTTTGGGCAAATTTGCTTCAAACTTCACAGGAATGTTAGTTAGGTGACTCCCTGCCAAAATAGCTAAAATCGTTCAACGTGGCGAACAAGATGGCCACCAGAGCTAAAAATAGAAAAAAATCTTCAAACGACAACTCCTCCTTACCCCTTGGGCCAATTTGATTCAAACTTCACAGGAATATTATGTTGTAGACTCGCTACCAAAATAGCTAAAATTGTTCCGCTCTGACTAACAAGATGCCCGCCAGAGCAAATTTCTTCAAACGACAATTCCTCCTTACCCCTTGGGCTAATTTGATTGAAACTTCAAAGGAATATTATGTCGTTGACCCTCTACCATATTAGCTAAAATGGCCACCAGAGCTAAAAATAGAAAAACATTGTAAATTTGCTTCAAACTTCACAACAATGATGCCCAGGTGACTCCCTACCAAAATAGTTAAAATCATTCCACTCCGATAAACAAGATGGCCACCAGGGCTAAAAATAGAAAAAAATATTCAAACGACAACTACTCCTGTACCCTTGGGCCAATTATATTCAAACTTCATAGGAATGTTGCTTAGATGACTCTCTACCAAAATAGCTAAAATGGTCTCGCTCCGATGAATAATATGGCCGCCAGAGCTAAAAATAGAAAAACATGTTTTTTTCAAATGCGAACTCTTCCTAAACCCTTGGGTCAGTTTGATTCAAACTTCAAAGGAATGTTTCCTAGGTGACACCCTACCAAAAAAGCTAAGATCGTTGCAGTCTGATGAACAAGATGGCAACCAGAGCTAAAAATAGAATGTACTAGAGACAGTAACATTCAGGTGAGCGAATCAGGGCCCTCTGGGCCCTCTTGTTTCTACAAAACTTCAATCTGAATGTGACATAATCTTGACCCCGAGGCCCTGCACACGGGCCATACCTCGGGGACAGGTGTTTTCGAATAAAATTTTACACTATTGTCAACATACATTTTAGGCGCCGGGTTCCGTGGCAGCTGATCAGGGTCTCCAGTCGCTTGATTCTAGTCCAGATTCTGTAGATAACCAGGCAATAAGAATAGTGAGGCTATTTTCTATAAATAACCGTTTCTGAGATTTCCTACAGATCAATGGTAGTCACGTGAACATCAGCACTGCAGCGTTTCGGTGCGTTATTCTGATGCGCTTCCCCGCTTGATAACTTTGGGTTAATTGACAAAGATTCGACCAAAATGCATTAAGAACTAATTTGCCCATTTTATTTTACCTTCACCCATATATGACTGTGGGATCTTCCACCTAGTAAGTTTGGGCTGGTCCATTTCCAATTACAGGGGTTCCAGGTTTGTTTTATTTGTTAAAAAGGGCATCTGTCATTTGTACCCACGCATGTTTTTTTCTTGAAACTTAGTATATTGATTACTCAGCATATACAACCTAAGAAAATGCATTTATTAAATTATATAGATAAACGTAGGACTCAGGTGGCAACCCTGACTGACTCTCTCCATGAGCTAATGCCCGTCTCTAAATAAGTTTGTCTAAAATCTAAAGTTTTATTTAGTTTCAAGATTTGTGAATTTGATCGAATGCAGAACTCCATAGGCATTCTTTTGATACCACACAACCTTTTGAATTAAATAACGTGTACATATTATGATTAGATAATTATCAAAAATGCCATTTTTTTAATCAAAATTTAAAAAAAAAATATCTGCTTTCAATTCCTAAGCTAAATATGTTCTAGTCTGTGTCATGATATCATATTACCAGGAGAATTTGCCATATGTATCTTCTGTAGCTATGCCGAATTTTATGAAAATCCAAAACCGGTAACACTGTAATTTTTCTCCTTTTATGGTTTAGGCCGTTTTTGCGAAATTAGCATTTTTGTTGAAATCAACAAAAACCTTACAGAGATGCATTGCTTTCAAAATTCCTAACACTTATCTGATAAAATGAGTTTATACAGATCAAAATAAATATATCGTGAGCTGACATAGCCTTGAAACCATTAAATGTCATGAATTTCTAGTATTTGCCTTCCATTTGTTCAATGTGGTCTATCAAATAGTAGATAATAGAACACACTAAATCAAAAGATATTATAATTAACAAATTAGGCCTAACAATATCTATTGCTTTTATTCTTAGCGGCAAAATTATTGTGAACATGTGCAACTTTGTATACAAGTCATGTTATTAAAATATGTGTAAGGCAAGGAGAACCATTACTTCCATTGCCATACTGAGATGATGTGCAAAGATGCAATTGTCAGTGGTATGTAATTACTTGTACACGTAGTCACATACGCCTATAGGTTGTACTGTTTATATATTCATGGCAAGAGCTAGCCCCAAATATACTCTGTATTTATGTCCACTTGGTTTCTTATCCTAAAACACACTCATAAAAACGTATAGTAATTATCGGTCAGTATTACCCAAGACTGAAACTGATATTTAGTTTTTGTTCTCTGTTGCCAAAGATATCATTGATGAATGCGGCACAGAATATTGTATGCTGTTCAGTGACAAAGACACATTTTGCATCAGACAGGAGAGCAAGAGTTTCCTTCCTTACAGTATGCAAACTTGAAAATGCTTCTTTTCTGCACTGGTATTGTAATTGTTGGCGTTTCTATAGTGTCTCATTTGTCTGTTTTAAGTTTATCACGGTAAGGAGCTTTTTAGTATTTTTCTGTGGTTGTAAAACTTTCACTCACTTACTGAACATTTCTGCTGAATGCAAGTTCATTGTTCTTTTAAAGCACTGTTCTTGCTTGCTTTATTGTTCATTAATACGTGACTGTGCAATTTATCCTTCAGCGTAGCAAGATTATTGGAGTTTTTGGATAGAAAGTGCATCGTAGTGTATTCGCTAAAAATAATTTAGTAGGCTTACATCATAGTGTAGTTTATATTTTCTTGTCCTTTGGGATCATTGATTCCATTGTGGAATTTTGAAAATACTTGAGGGTCACCGATGAGGCCAAATTGGTCGAAACGAGCTGGTCTGGCCCAGAAAACATGCACACTTCATATTTTCTAGTTCTGTGGTGAATTCCTTGCTTCCAAAGGATAACCTTTTTACAGAACATATTTAACGTCACTACAGCTGGTGTCTGGGAATGTGTGACGGCCGTAAAAAGTCTCCCTGTCTTACATCATAGTGTAGTTTATATTTTCTTGTCCTTTGGGATCATTGATTCCACTGTGGAAATTTGAAAATACTTGAGGGTCACTGATGCGGCCTAATTGGCCGAAACTAGCTAGTCTGGCCCAGAAAACATGCACACTTCATATTTTCTAGTTCTGTGGTGAGTTCGTTGCTTCCAAAGGATAACCCTTTTACAGAACATATTTACGAGTACGTACATGCAACACAATATTCAGCTGTTCATCAAATATTGTATTTTGAATCTTTTTGTTTCACTTGTTCAAGAAATTTCTGAGCTAGTTTTTGTTTTGCACTTTTTCTGTACTCGTCTTTTGTGATTTTTCACATCCTTGTTGTAGGTATTTGGTGTCTTTCAATTGTTTGGCTGGACTGTGTTTTATTATTGTGGCTCAGTCTGAATTTATTTCACTTTAACTACATGGGCATTTTAATGCAGTAATTGTTCTTAATATTAAGAGTTGAATGATATTCAGATGGGATTTGGACAAGACGTATGCCTTTTTATGCCCCGCGAGAATCTTTGATTCGGGGGCATACAGTATTTGCCGTGTCTGTCTGTTTGTTTGTTTGTCTGTCTGTCCGATCATAACTTCAAAATTATTTGACCTAGCCCCATGAAACTTCACGCACTTATTCACGATCACAAGGGCTACATTCTGACCAAGGGCCATAACACTGTCGTCATTTTGGCTGAATTATCTCCCCTTGAAATTTTGCAAAAACTCAGAAATCGGCTCCCAAGGGTGGGGAGGTGCATTGGTCACCTAACGTGACAGCTCTTGTTGTAGTTACTAAAAGTGATCAAGTAGTCACATTGTTAGCTTTTTACATACGAATTCATTATTGATGAAATTCTGATATTTTTGAGTCATTTATCTTTGTGAAAATGTTTTTTTTTTTTTTTTCTTTTAAGTACAAACATTTCAGTTATGAATTATTGTACAAGTAGTATTATGTAGTGTCATTACAGAAGAAATGTTTTATCCAAAAATGTGTACGATTTCTAAACTGATCAAACTGGCATCGCGTAAACGCCGTATCTCCATTATGGCTACACTTCTGATGAAAATTCCGTAATATTTTTCTGAGTAACTGGAAACATGGGTTGTCGGTGCTCGTTAGACCGCCTCATTGAGGCGGTTCTAACGAGTACCCACAACCTACAACCTATGTCTTGGAGCAGAAATAGGAAACACAATGTACACCCCGTAAACCCCAGTTTTCTCTATATAAAATGGGGTTTAGAGGGGTGTTCATTTCACGGACTTTATCACGTGATGCCTACATAACACAAGGGCGGATAGCAACCACAAATAGTTGATCCGTTTGCCCTTTTTAGTTGTGTTTGGCGAAGTAACTCAGTCTGCGGTGGTCTATATAAAGGTGATATTTCCTTCTTTATGGGGCGATTGTTTATCAATCGACCCAAAGTTAGTAACTACAATTCCTCTTCAGTGACCATCACCAATTGTTGGAAATCCACGTAACGTTATGTATAGTAATGGAATAAAAATCTGCAATGGAATCATGAATTGAGTTTGGAAGATCAACAGATCAGACACCACAGAACGCGGCATCTGATCAGGGTCTACAATATTTTCTTTAAGTGTGTGGATTTATTGCAAAACACGTTTTCTGGTAAGGATTTACACGTTTTCTTACAGTACAGGGATGTAGGGGTTAAACGAAGTATTAACAGTCTATGCCACCGTTCAGGATCGTGTTTTATTTACTATAAAGCCAATATTCATAGTTAACATGCAAATGTCCATGGAAATTTTAGCTTTAAAGTAAAGTGGAATTATTCATGACTTTTGGCTTCTGGCGATCTTCCACCTGCCTAATCACATGTTTTGATTTCAACATATATCGAAATACCTTAAAGAAGATCTTATAATTACTTGATCGTTATCATTATTTATAATTTATTTAGTGTTAGATTATAGGCGTCATCTTACAAACCTTCACTCTGAGTTTCTGAAGTTGGTTCTTACATTTTTATCCCCCGACCGAATAGGTTCGGGGGATTTAGCGATCAGCCTGGCGTCCGTTCATCCGTCCGTAGACGCAACCTTGTGATGGCCATAACTCCTATACCCTTTGAGATTCATTGATAGTTCTTGGCACAATTCTTCACAAGGCTGAGACGACGTGTCATGCGCAAGAACCAGAACTCTGGATACCATACTTTTTTAGTTATTTCCCCTTTTAATAAAAAAGAATGTCTACTTTGTGATGGCCATAACTCAAATACCCTTTGAGATATATTGATGGTACCTGGCACAGTTGTTCACAAGGCTGAGACAGCGTGTCATGCACAATGACCACAACTCTGGCTGCCATGGTTTTTAAGTTATCTCCCCTTCCAATAAAATAGAGTGACTACCTTGTGATGGCCATAACTCCATTACCCTATACCTGGCACAGTTGTTCACAAGGCCGAGACAGTGTGTCATGCACAAGAACCACCACTCTGGCTTGCCATGGTTTTTGAGTTATCTCCCCTTCCAATGAAATAGAGTGACTACCTTGTGATGGTCATAACTCCAATACCCTTTAAGATATATTGATGATACCTGGCACAGTTGTTCACAAGGCAGAGACGGTGTGTCATGTACAAGAACCACAACTCTGGGTGCCATGGTTTTTGAGTTGTCTCCCCTTCCAATAATAAAGAATCACTACCTTGTGATGGCCACATCTCCAATACTCTGAGAAATATTGATGGTACTTGGCACAGTTGTACACGAGGATAAGCGTGTCACGTTCAAGAACAACAACTCTGGTTGCCCTGGTTTTTTAATTATCTCCCCGAACAATATAACCTTTTGATGGCCATACGCCAATACCCTTCCAGATATATTGATGGCACTTGGCACAATCGTATACAACAATTCTGGGTGTTATGATAAATATTTGGGTTATCTACCCTTCCAATATAACAGTATGACCAGCTTTTGATTTCCAACACCCTTTGAGACATACTGATGGTACTTTGTACAGAAATGCATGAGCTTAAGCAGGCATGTCATGCGCAAGAACCACAGTTCTGAGTACCCTAATTTTTTAGTTAGCTCTCCGGAGGTATAATCTTGTGATGGCCATAACTGCAATACTTTTGTGATATATTGCTGGTTTTATTCTGGAGCACTTTCTATTAGTGAAAAATCTTCTGAAGGCCATATTGGCTTTTGGTCGGGGGATTTGCCATCTCTTCAGATGGCTATTTTTAATGTTGCAATAAGCGTGTATAAGCCAACAAGATTATCATACGAAGCAAATTGTTTATCCGAAGCATGAAGCCTTCCAAACGGGTCAACGTCCGACCGACAGCGACACGACGTGGTAACGACGTATTTCTGTCGGCCCGACGTTGGCCTTCTGTTGCGTGCTAGCTGGGCTGTTCATAAGGAATTCAACTATTTTTAATACGTTTACTTCCCTGAAATTGTATGTTGTAATTATCAGCTGAGCGATATTCAGATGTGGGATTTGGACAAGAAGTGTGCTTTTTAGCTCACCTGAGCACGAAGTGCGCATGGTGAGGTATTGCGATCAGTGAATGTCCGTCGTGCGTCGTCAACAAGTTGATTTAAATGCGAACTCCTCCTAAACCCTTGGGCCAGTTTGATTCTAACTTCACAGGAATGTTGCCTGGGTGACTCCCTACCAAAATAGCTAAACTCATTCTGCTCCGATGGACAAGATGGCCACCAGACTTAGAAATAGAAAAAGAAAATCTTTAAACGCCAACTCCTACTGTACCCTTGGGTCTGTTTAATTCAAACTTCACAGAAACGTTGTTTAGGTGACCCTTTACCGCAATAGCTAAAACGGTTCCGCTCCAGTGAGCACAATGGCCACCAGAGCTAAAAATAAAGAACATCGTAAATTTGCTTCAAACGCGAACGCCTAAACTCTTGGGCCAGTTTGATTCAAACTACACAGGAATAATGCCTGGGTGGCTGCCTACCAAAATAGCTAAAATCGTTCCGCTCCAAACAAGATGACCGCCAGAGCTAAAAGTAGAAACTCTTTAAACGCCAACTCCTACTGTACCCTTCGGCCAATTTCATTCAAACTTCACAGAAACGATGCTTAGATGACCTTTTACTAAAATAGCTAAAACGGTTCCGATCCAGTGAGCAAAATGGCCAAAAGGGCTAAAAATAGAAAAACATCGTAACTTTGCTTCAAACGCGAACTAAACCCTTGGGCCAACTTGATTCAAACTTCATAGGAATGTTGCCTAGGTAATTCCCTGCAAAAATAGCTAAAACCGTTCCGCTCTGACGAACAAGATGGCTACCAGAGCAAACAATAGTAAACAACATCTTTAAACGACAATTCCTTTCGTACCCTTGAGCCAATTCCATTCAAACTTCATATGAATGTTGCATAAGCGTCGCTCTACCAAAATAGCTAAAATGGATCGGCTCCGATGAACAAAATGGCCGTCAGAGATAAAAGTAGAAAAACATCGTAAAATTTGCTTCAAATGCGAACTCCTTCTAAACCCTTGGGAAAATTTGATTTAAACTTCACAAGAATGTTGCCTAAGTGACTCCCTACCAAAATAGCTATACTTGTTCCGCTTTGATGAATAAGATGGCCGCCAGAGCTAGAAACAGAAAAAAAACTTGAAACGACAACTTCTGTACACGTGGGCCAATTTCATTCAAACTTCATGGGAATGTTGCTTAGGTGACTTTCGTCCAAAATAGCTAAAACAGTTCTGCTCTGATGAACAAAATGGCCGTCATAGCTAAAAATAGAAAAACATCGTAAATTTGCTTCAAACGCGAACTCCTCTTAAACCCTTGAGTCAGTTTGATACAAACTTCACAAGAATGTTTCGTAAATGACCCCATACCAAAAAAGGTAATTTCGTTCCGCTCTGACAAACAAGAGCTAAAAATAGAGACAACTCCTCCTGAACCCTTGGGCCAATTTCATTCAAACTTCATAGGAATAAACCGACCCCGATAGCTCAGTTGGTAGAGTGTCCGTTCCGGGGAACGGGAGGTCACGGGTTCGATCCCGGGCCGCGACATACCAAAATCGTTAAGAATGGTACTAGCTGCTCCTCGCTTGGCACTCAGATTTACGGGGTAGAGCTAGGACTGGTCGACCCAGTGTCAGGATAATGTGACTGGGTGTGGTATCATGTAATGTGTCTGGGACATGATACTTCAGTGAGGCTGCACTTTAAAAGTGAGCATTGAGCTCCCTGTCGCAACCAGACACCGTCGTGATATGACTGAAAAATTGTTGAAAGCGACGTTAAACCCGATTCACACACACACACACACACACACACACACACACACACACACACACACACACACACACACACACACACACAAACACACACACACACACACACACACACACAGGAATAATGCTTGCATGACCTACCGAAATAGGTAATTTAAACGATTACGCTCGGGTGAACAAAATTGCTGCCAGAGCTAAAAATCGAAAAAACATTGCAAATTTGCTTCAAACGCGAACTCCTCCTAATCCCTTGGGCCAGTTGGATTCAAACTTAACAGGATTTTGCCTTGGTTGTCATTTGGGTGACATGGAGACTCCCAAAATAGCTAAAATCGTTACGCTCTGACAAACAAGTTGGCCACCAGAGCTAAAAATAGAAACAAAATCTTCAAACGAAAACTGCTCCTGTACCCTTGGACCAATTTCATTCAAACTTCGTAGGAATCTAGATAACCCTCTACCAAAATAGCTGAAGTGATTCCGCTCTGATGAACAAAACGGCCACCAGAGCTAACAATAGAAAATACATGGTAAATTTGCTTCAAACGCGAACTCTTCCTGCACCCTTGGCCCAATTTGATTCAAACTTCACAGGAATGTTGCCTTGCTGACTCCCTACCACAATAGCTTAAATTGGTCCACTCTGACGAACAAGATGGTCGCCAGAGCCAAAAATAGTATGTGCTAGAGGCAGTGACACCCAAGTGAGCGAATCATGACCCTCTGGGCCCTCTTGATTGTATTTAATAAAAGTGATCAAGTAGTAAGAGTGTTTTCTTTTTACATATGAATTCATTGTTTATAAAATTCTGTTATTTTTAGCTCACCTGACCGAAGGTCATCGTGAGCTTTTGTGACTGTGAAATGTCCGGCGTCGTCGTTCGTCGTGCGTCGTGCGTCCGTAAACTTTTCTTGTTAAAGGTGCATTATTGAGCTACCGGGTCTCATTTTTTTTCTGGTTTTTATCTTCAATGCATACTCTTTTGTCATGCGTACACTTTTGGAGCCAAATACAGCTTCAGAACTTTGTGAAAATGGTCGTTTTCATTCGTGTTTACCCTTCGCTCTGAACATGTGTTCGGAATTTCTGTTCTAAAAATAAATCTGTCACTTTACACATGCATGGCGACAGTATCGTATCTGAGTGTCAATACTTATGGCATGGTATTCAGCGTCATATTTTTTCCGATTCAGGCATGGCTTAAGCAAACAAGGCCAAAAATGAACGTCGCATAACGTCATATATGGGAATTCAATTTTTGGCACGAACTAAAAATAGATCTAACTAGTGTTCGAAACCTAGTTAGGGAATCCCTCTCAAATTCGTTTACCTGTCAACATAATTGTTCGCATTTTTGCATAAAATGCATTCATTTGTATTGTTTTAAAGACAAAATACCGGCTATATGTATTTTATTTTTGGAAGCATTTTTTCCGGATAGCTCAATAATGCACCTTTAACACTCTAGAGGCCACAGTTTTGATCCAATCATCATCAAATTTGGTCAGAATGATCATCATGACAATACGTCGGTCAAGTTTGAATATGGGTCATGTCGGGTCAAGAAGTAGGTCAGTAGGTCAAATCAAAGGAAAACCTTGTTAACACTCTAGAGGTCACAATTTTGGTCCAATCATCCTCAAACTTGCTCAGGGAGATCATCTTGATAATATCTCGGTCCAGTTCGAATATGGATCATGTCGGGTTAAAAAGTAGGTCAGTAGGTCAAATCATAGAAAAACCTTGTTAACACTCTAGAGGCCGCAGTTTTGGTCCAATCTTCCTCAATCTTGGTCAGAATGTTCATCCTGACAATATCTCGGTCAAGTTTAAATATAGGTCATTTCAGGTGAAAAAGTAGGTCAGTAGGTCAGATCATAGAAAAACCTTGTTAACACTCTAGAGGCCACAGTTTTGGTCCAGTCATCCTCAAACTTGATCAGAATGAGCATCCTGACAATATCACGGTCAAGTTCGAATATGGGTCATTTCGGGTCAAAAAGTAGGTCAGTAGGTCAAACCACAGAAAAACCTTGTAAGCATTCTAGAAGCCACAGTTTTGGTGCAATCATCCTCAAACTTGTTCAGAATGATCATCCTGGCAATATCTCAATCAAGTTCGATTATGGGTCATGTCGGCCAAAGAAAATGGGTCAGTAGGTATTCATAGAAAAATCTTGTTAACATTTAGAGGCCACAGTTTTGGTCCAATCATCCTAAAACTTGCTCAAAATGATCATCCTGACAATATCTCGGTCAAGTTTGAATATGTGTAATGTTGGGTCAAAAAGTAGGTCAGTAGGTCAAATCATTGAAAAACTATGTTAATACTCTAGAGGCCACAGTTTTGGTCAAATCATCATCAAACGTACTCAGAATGATCACCTCTGCAATATCTAGGTCAAATTCTAATATGGGTCATTTGGGGTCAAAAGTTGGCCAAATCATAGAAAAACCTTTTTTACACTATAGAGACTGCAATTATCATCAAACTTGCTCAGAATGATCATCTTGACAATATCTAGGTCAAATTCGAATATGGGTCCTGTGGGGTCAAAAAGTAGGTCAGTAGGTTAAATCATAGAAAAAACCTTGTTAACACTCCAGAGGCCACAGTTTTAGTCCAATCGTCATCAAACTTACTCAGAATTGTCTTCTTTTGGTAACCCTTGCTCAGGAAGGGTATTTTATTTGACAGAAAATGCTGTTAGTAAACAGTGCAGACCCTGATCAGATGCCACATGCTGCGACGTCTGATCTGTGCATATGCTGTTTGCCAGGCTACCCCTTCAGGGGTTTCCCGTCTTTTTAGGTGTTATTATAACTTTAAACAAATATTCTGTATGATAATACAGTATCTCAAGCAATTCATACTTTCAGGGTGTTTGGATCATGGTCAAAGTTCTTTTGGCTATTTTTAGAAAAAAACTGTCATCACTCGACCTGCTTTTATTGATAGATATTAATATAACTTCACACAAATGTTGGGTCGGATCATATCTCCAACATGGTAAACTCTCAGGGTCCTGTGCACAAGGTCAAGGTCACTGTAGCTATTCTTTTTTTAGCTCACCTGACCGAAGGTCAGGGTGAGCTTTTGTGACTGTGAGATGTCCGGCGTCGTCGTGCGTTGTGCGTCGTTCGTCGTGCGTGCGTAAACTTTTCTTGTTAACACCCTAGAGGCCACAGTTTTGATCCAATCATCATCAAACTTGGTCAGAATGATCATCATGACAATATGTCGGTCAGTTCGAATATGGGTCATGTCGGGTCAAAAAGTAGGTCAATAGGTCAAATCAAAGGAAAACCTTGTTAACACTCTAGAGGCCAGAATTTTGATCCAATCATCCTCAAACTTTCTCAGGATGATCAAATTGATAATATCTTGGTCAAGTTCGAATATGGGTCATGTCGGGTCAAAAAGTAGGTCAAAGCACAGAAAAACCCTTGTCAGCACTCTAGAGGCCACAGTTTTGATCCAATCGTCCTCAAACTTGCTCAGAATGATCATCCTGACAATATCTCGGTCAAGTTCGAATATGGGTCATGTCGGGTCAAAAAGTAGGTCCCCAGGTCAAATCAAAGGAAAACCTTGTTAACACTCAAGAGGCCACAGTTTTGGTCCAATCATCTCAAACTTGTTCAGGATGATCATCTTGATAATATCTTGGTCAAGTTTGAATATGGGTCATGTCGGGTCAAAAAGTAGGTCAGTAGGTCAAATCACAGAAAACCCTTGATAGCACTCTAGAGGCCACGGTTTTGGTCCAATCATCCTCAATCTTTCTCAGAATGATCATTCTGACAATATCTCGGTCAAGTTCGAATATGGGTCATGTCGGGTCAAAAAGTAGGTCACCAGGTCAAATCAAAGGAAAACCTAGTTAACACTCTAGAGGCCACAATTTTGATCCAATCTTCCTCAAACTTTCTCAGGATGATCAAATTGATAATATTTTGGTCAAGTTCGAATATGGGTCATGTCGGGTCAAAAAGTAGGTCAAAGCACAGAAAAACCCTTGTAAGCACTCTAGAGGCCACAGTTTTGGTCCAATCGTCCTTAAACTTGCGCAGAATGATCATCCTGACAATATCTCGGTCAAGTTCGAATATGGGTTATGTCGGATCAAAAAGTTGGTCACCAGGTCAAATCAAAGGAAAACATTGTTAACACTCTAGAGGCCACAGTTTTGGTCCAATCATCCTCGAACTTGCTCAGGATGATCATCTTGATAATATCTTGGTCAAGTTTGAATATTGGTCATGTCGGGTCAAAAAGTAGGTCAGTAGGTCAAATCATAGAAAAACCTTGTTAACACTCTAGAGGCCACAGTTTTGGTCCAATCTTCCTCAATCTTGGTCAGAATGTTCATACTGACAATATCTCGGTCAAGTTTGAATATAGGTCATTTCAGGTGAAAAAGTAGGTCAGATCATAGAAAAACCTTGTTAACACTCTAGAGGCCACAGTTTTGGTCCAGTCATCCTCAAACTTGATGAGAATGATAATCCTGACAATATCACGGTCAAGTTCGAATATGGGTCATTTCGGGTCAAAAAGTAGGTCAGTAGGTCAAACCACAGAAAAACCTTGTTTAGCACTCTAGAAGCCACAGTTTCGGTGCAATCATCCTCAAACTTGCTCAGAATGATCATCCTGACAATATCTCAGTCAAGTTCGATTATGGGTCATGTCGGCCAAAGAAAATAGGTCAGTAGGTATTCATAAAAAAATCTTGTTAACACTTAGAGGCCACAGTTTTGGTCCAATCATCCTCAAACTTGCTCAAAATGATCATCCTGACAATATCTCGGTCAGGTTTGAATATGTGTCATGTTGGGTCAAAAAGTAGGTCAGTAGGTCAAATCATAGAAAAACTATGTTAACACTCTAGAGGCCACAGTTTTGGTCAAATCATCATCAAACGTACTCAGAATGATCATCTCTGCAATATCTAGGTCAAATTCTAATATGGGTCATTTGGGGTCAAAAGTAGGCCAAATCATAGAAAAACCTTTTTTACACTCTAGAGACTGCAATTATCATCAAACTTGCTCAGAATGATCATCTTGACAATATCTAGGTCAAATTCAAATATGGGTCATGTGGGGTCAAAAAGTAGGTCAGTAGGTTAAATCATAGAAAAAACCTTGTTAACACTCCAGAGGCCACAGTTTTAGTCCAATCATCATCAAACTTGCTCAGAATTGTCTTCTTTTGGTAATACCTTGCTCAGGAGGGGTATTTTATTTGACAGAAAATGCTGTAAGTAAACAGTGCTGACCCTGATCAGATGCCACATGCTGCGACGTCTGATCTGGGCCTATGCTGTTTGCCAGGCTACCCCTTCAGGGTTTTCCCGTCTTTTTAGGTGTTATTATAACTTTAAACAAATATTCTGTATGATAATACAGTATCTCAAGCAATTCATACTTTCAAGGTGTTTGGATCATGGTCAAAGTTCTTTTGGCTATATTTAGAAAAAACATTGTCATCACTCGACCTGCTTTTATTGATAGATATTAATATAACTTCACACAAATGTATGGTAGGATCATATCACCAACATGGTAAACTCTCAGGGTCCTGTGCACAAGGTCAAGGTCACTGTAGCTATTCTTTTTTTAGCTCACCTGACCGAAGGTCAGGGTGAGCTTTTGTGACTGTGAGATGTCCGGCGTCGTCGTGCGTTGTGCGTCGTTCGTCGTGCGTGCGTAAACTTTTCTTGTTAACACCCTAGAGGCCACAGTTTTGATCCAATCATCATCAAACTTGGTCAGAATGATCATCATGACAATATGTCGGTCAGTTCGATTATGGGTCATGTCGGGTCAAAAAGTAGGTCAACAGGTCAAATCAAAGGAAACCTTGTTAACACTCTAGAGGCCACAATTTTGATCCAGTCATCCTCAAACTTTCTCAGGATGATCAAATTGATAATATCTTGGTCAAGTTCGAATATGGGTCATGTCGGGTCAAAAAGTAGGTCAAAGCACAGAAAACCCCTTGTCAGCACTCTAGAGGCCACAGTTTTGGTCCAATCGTCCTCAAACTTGCTCAGAATGATCATCCTGACAATATCTCGGTCAAGTTCGAATATGGGTCATGTCGGGTCAAAAAGTAGGTCCCCAGGTCAAATCAAAGGAAAACCTTGTTAACACTCAAGAGGCCACAGTTTTGGTCCAATCATCCTCAAACTTGTTCAGGATGATCATCTTGATAATATCTTGGTCAAGTTTGAATACGGGTCATGTCGGGTCAAAAAGTAGGTCAGTAGGTCAAATCACAGAAAACCCTTGTTAGCACTCTAGAGGCCACGGTTTTGGTCCAATCATCCTCAATCTTTCTCAGAATGATCATTCTGACAATATCTCGGTCAAGTTCGAATATGGGTCATGTCGGGTCAAAAAGTAGGTCAGTAGGTCAAATCATAGAAAAACCTTATCAACACTCTAGGGTCCAAAGTTTTGGTCCAATCTTCCCCAAACTTTGTCAGAATGTTCATCCTGACAATATCTCGGTCAAGTTTGAATATGGGTCATTTCAGGTCAAAAAGTAGGTCAGATCATAGAAAAACCTTGTTAACACTCTAGAGGCCAAAGTTTTAGTCCAATCATCATCAAACTTGCTCAGAATTGTCTTCTTTTGGTAATACCTTGCTCAGGAGGGGTATTTTATTTGACAGAAAATGCTGTAAGTAAACAGTGCTGACCCTGATCCGATGCCACATGCTGCGACGTCTGATCTGGGCCTATGCTGTTTGCCAGGCTACCCCTTCGGGGTTTTCCCGTCTTTTTAGGGGTTATTATAACTTTAAACAAATATTCTGTATGATAATACAGTATCTCAAGCAATTCATACTTTCAGGGTGTTTGGATCATGGTCAAAGTTCTTTTGGCTATTTTTAGAAAAACATTGTCATCACTCGACCTGCTTTTATTGATAGATATTAATATAACTTCACACAAATGTTGGGTAGGATCATATCTCCAACATGGTAAACTCTCAGGGTCCTGTGCACAAGGTCAAGGTCACTGTAGCTATTCTTTTTTTAGCTCACCTGACCGAAGGTCAGGGTGAGCTTTTGTGACTGTGAGATGTCCGGCGTCGTCGTGCGTTGTGCGTCGTTCGTCGTGCGTGCGTAAACTTTTCTTGTTAACACCCTAGAGGCCACAGTTTTGATCCAATCATCATCAAACTTGGTCAGAATGATCATCATGACAATATGTCGGTCAGTTCGATTATGGGTCATGTCGGGTCAAAAAGTAGGTCAACAGGTCAAATCAAAGGAAACCTTGTTAACACTCTAGAGGCCACAATTTTGATCCAATCATCCTCAAACTTTCTCAGGATGATCAAATTGATAATATCTTGGTCAAGTTCGAATATGGGTCATGTCGGGTCAAAAAGTAGGTCAGTAGGTCAAAGCACAGAAAAAACCTTGTCAGCACTCTAGAGGCCACAGTTTTGGTCCAATCGTCCTCAAACTTGCTCAGAATAATCATCCTGACAATATCTCGGTCAAGTTCGAATATGGGTCATGTCGGGTCAAAAAGTAGGTCCCCAGGTCAAATCAAAGGAAAACCTTGTTAACACTCAAGAGGCTACAGTTTTGGTCCAATCATCCTCAAACTTGTTCAGGATGATCATCTTGATAATATCTTGGTCAAGTTTGAATATGGGTCATGTCGGGTCAAAAAGTAGGTCAGTAGGTCAAATCACAGAAAACCCTTGTTAGCACTCTAGAGGCCACGGTTTTGGTCCAATCATCCTCAATCTTTCTCAGAATGATCATTCTGACAATATCTCGGTCAAGTTCGAATATGGGTCATGTCGGTTCAAAAAGTAGGTCAGTAGGTCAAATCATAGAAAAACCTTGTCAACACTCTAGAGTCCAAAGTTTTGGTGCAATCTTCCCCAAACTTTGTCAGAATGTTCATCCTGACAATATCTCGGTCAAGTTTGAATATGGGTCATTTCGGGTCAAAAAGTAGGTCAGATCATAGAAAAACCTTGTTAACACTCTAGAGGCCAAAGTTTTGGTCCGGTCATCCTCAAACTTACTCAGAATGATCATCCTGACAATATCTCGGTCAAGTTAGAATATGGGTCATTTCGGGTCAAAAAGTAGGTCAGTAGGTCAAACCACAGAAAAACCTTGTTAGCACTCTAGAGGGCACAGTTATCATCCAATCGTCCTCTGGTAGCACTCTAGAGGGCACAGTTTTGATGCAATCGTCCTCAAACTTGCTCAGAATGATCATCCTGACAATATGTCGGTCAAGTTCGATTACGGGTCATGTCGGCCAAAAAAATAAGTCAGTAGGTCAAATCATAGAAAAATCTTGTTAACACTCTAGAGGCCACAGTTTCGGTACAATCATCATCAAACTTGATGGGTCAAAAAGTAGGTCAGTAGGTCAAACCACAGAAAAACCTTGTTAGCACTCTAGAGGGCACGGTTTTCATCCAATCGTCCTCTGTTAGCACTCTAGAGGGCACAGTTTTGATCCAGTCGTCCTCAAACTTGCTCAGAATGATCATCCTGACAATATCTCGGTCAAGTTCGAATATGTGTCTTGTCGGGTCAAAAAGTAGGTCAGTAGGTCAAATCATAGAAAAACCTTTGTTAACACTAGAGGCCACAGTTTTGGACAAATCATCATCAAACTTGCTCAGAATGATCATCTCTACAATATCTAGGTCAAATTCGAATATGGGTCAAGTGGGGTCAAAAGTAGGTCAAATCGTAGAAAAACCTTGTTTATACTCTAGAGACTGCAATTTTAGTCTAATTATCATCAAACTTGCTCAGAATGATCATCTTGACAATATATATGTCAGATTCGAATATGGGTCATGTGGGGTCAAAAAGTAGGTCAGTAGGTTTAATCATAGAACATCCTTGTTTGGTTTAAACTGTATTTTATTTGTATCATAACATATATAACATGTAAAGATTACAAACAATATATCAATACAAATGGGATTCAGAAGGAAGTCATTTGACTTATTGTGTCTGTATCCCTCATATTACACAGTGGTAAGACAAATAACCTGTGACTTGAAATAATGACTTAATAGTAATGACTCTCTGTGATAAGGATTACAAATATGGTAATGGTATTTATGCCTAAATATTTCATAGTATCAAACTATGTTACGAGCTGGAACAGTGTGCATCACAAAGTAAACCAAAGTTATTTTATATAATTATATTTATATTCCATGCTGCTGGAGGTTCCACGGGGAGGAGAAGGGTATTTACCAAATAAAGTAGGGGTGGTCATCTCAACACAAGTATCAAGAATTTTATGTAGTCACCAAGTAGTGTTTTCGACTTACATATCATAATTAATCTATTTTAAGAGACATTTGACCGAGCCTGCCGACGGAAGTTATCATCGACCATTCTGTATTTAAGGAAACAGCTGAATGAAAAGATTTAGGACGTAAAGCGCTTTGTTCTTATTATGAAGTCTTGCACAGCTAAGAAAAGCCTCGTATTTTGTTCAAAGGATAGTTCTGGATTGCCAAAAAGTATCACATTAAGAGTCGGCTGGCACAGTTCAGATACCTTATTTAAGAGTTCCTGTCTAGAGTTTGCAAAGCGATCGCATTGGAAAAAGAAGTGGTGAGTGTCTTCTACTGATCCACATGTACATGTAGGACTATCAGTGATATTCTTGGAGAACAGATGTTCATTTAATGAACTACATTTTGTTCTTAACCTAGCATGGTGAACCTGACCAAGTCTTTTGCCTGTAGAATAGTATTTGGGTGGCACATTCAAGTTGGCATTTATCTTTGATTTGAAGGCATTAAGGCTGGGTGAATCACGTATATGTTCTGGGAGATTATTCCAGTCACGAATCACAGAAGGCAGAAAGGAGTTATAATAATGCTGCGTGCTTGCATGTATTGTTCGTGTATTATTTGCGTCCCGCAACTGATAGGATGATGTTCTGCCGACAGAAGGAGGAACGAGACGGGTCAAATAATCAGGAGATAAGCCGTTTTGCATCTTATAGAATAGTTGAAGTTTATGTTTTGTTCTACGAGACGACAAAGTTTCCCAACCAGTTTCGAGTAAAAGTGAATTAATAGAGACAAGTTTTGTGGCACCTGTAACAATTCGCGCAGCTTCATTCTGAATTTTTTCAAGTTCATTCACTTCATACATGGTGCAATTATCCCACACAACATCAGCATATTCCAGGAGTGGCCTAATAAAGGAAAAGTATATTGTCTGAAGAGGCTTTCTGTTGAGTGTAAATTTTAATTTCCGCATTACGTTAATTCTATTCCATGCTTTAGATTTTATATATTCAAGATGGTCGTGCCATGTACAGTCATTAGAAAGAAAAACGCCTAGGTGCTTATGGCTGGGGACTTCATTTATGGGAGTTTGATCCAATAATACGGGAGGATGGTAGGGTTTGTTCTGTTTCCTAGAGAAAATAACTGATTCGGATTTCAGAGGGTTAAATTTCACTAGCCATTTCGTTGCCCATTGATGCACTTTCAGCAGGTCAGAGTTTAGTTGGTCAGCAGCGAGGATGGGGTCTTCAACTATAATATAAAGGCTCGTGTCATCAGCAAAGAGCCTTATTGTAGAATCTATATCTTCAACAATGTCGTTAATGTATAGTATGAATAGAAGAGGTCCGAGTATAGAACCTTGAGGAACTCCAGCTTTGATAGGAGTCCAGTTGGAAGATGCACCCGGTAAAACCACTCTTTGTTTCCTATCTTTCAGGTAATCTGTGAACCAGTTTAGGAGAGACCCAGAAATTCCTATAGACCTAAGCTTAAAAAGAATACCTTTGTGCCAGACTCTGTCAAAGGCTTTGCTTATATCACAAAAGATTGCTCGTACTTCCTTCCCTTCATCTAGAGCTTTAACATCCTTGTTTACACTCTAAATGCCACAGTTTAAGTCCAATCATCATCAAACTTGCTCAGAACTGTCTTCTTTTTGTAATACCTTGGTCAGGAGCAGAAAATGCTGTTAACAAACAGTGCTGACCCTGATCAGATGCCACGTTCTGAGACGTCTGATCTGGGTCTATGTTGTTTGCCAGGCTACCCCTTCAGGGTTTTCCCGCCTTTTAGTGGTTATTATAACTTTAAACATATATTCTGTATGCATAATACAGTATCTCAAGCAATTCAGACTTTCAGGATGTTTGGATCATGGTCAAAGTTCTTTTGGCTATTTTTAGAATACACATTGCCATCACTCGACCTACTTTTATTTCATAATGTCCCGCCAATAAACATGCTACAGATTAGAAATGATTGAAATCAACCTTCAGGCTACGGAAATATAAATGCTGTCAAATATGAAGGGGCGGACCTTTCATCTCAATGTCGGGTAAAAGTCCCACAAAATTGGAAGCAACGTCTCCAAAATGACCTAAATAGTATAAACCTCAAATCAAACAAACAAAATTGGTCAAATCATACTTGAGACTGCATGTTTGGTTCAAGCTTCATGAAACTTGCCAAGAATGTTTGCTTTTATAAAATCTGGAATATGTTTGAATATGGGTCATGTGGGATCAAAAACAAGGTGTTCAATAGATTCAGGTGAGCGATACAGGACCATCATGGTCCTCATGTTTAGGCATTTATCCCATTTACATCTAAGTTTATAAGATGAGCTTGGCAAATGAAGTCCATGTATTTACTAAATATGAACTGTAGTCACATTGTTACCTGTACATGTAATTGATTGTTTTTATGAAATTCTTATTATACCAAAAATTACAAAAAGATAGGTTGTCTGGTGTCTGGTGCAGATACAAATACTGAAAACCATCCACTGGCACAAAATATATCTATTAGAAGTATTCTCAAGTGTTATTGACGGCTTCTAGAGAAAACCTGAAAACCATTACATTTTAAATGGACAGTCAGGGATAAACAAGACAAAACAAAACAAAACAAAACAAAACAAAAAAAAACAGTTAGACTTGAGAGTCATTTATCTGAAGTCTAAAATGACTGGTATATTGTTGATTTGGATGTTAAATCTCAACACAACCTTAGCACCAATACAAAATTAGACAAGACAGACAGAAAGAAAACTATGCACACGTTTGATGAGGTTTGTCAGCAAGGCCTTTGTGGTATACTTCTAAACAAAATAGTTTGTTTTTGGCCATGCCATTCTACAAGGGGCAATTATAGTGAACTGGATGCTTTGAAATAATACTTATAATTATGTTATTAACTACTTACACATACAATAGTAAACCACATTAAAAGCAGTAGTAAAGTATTATTACACAACATGACAGAAACATAATTATCCTATAATTTCACATTTTGCTGAATCTGGACAATCAGTATTTAGTCTGTTTGAACAACATGTTACCGGTTCTCAATTTGCTTGGAATTTCATCTACTGATCCGTAATATATATGGGTATATTTTATGCTGAAATGGTGTCTTGACAAAGATTGGAACATGGTAAAATGACATATAAAATTTGAATGAATATAAAGCTTGCAGCTGAAATAAATTGATGAATATCCATATAATCTCTACTTTTCACTTTGTCGAGTAAGGTTTTCAGTGTTGTTTTTGTTAATTTGAAGCACTTGAGCAATTCACAATGCACCATGTGAAGCTATTCATGTTATTTCAAATCATTCAAAAGAAGCAGAAAATGCCCAGTCCAATGTCCTACTATGGCCATACATTTCTAAAGCAACCATCTTGAATAGGCCCCCGTCCTATTTTCATGGAGAAATGGATTTGGGCTGCATGAAGCTTCCGTGCTAAGCTGAAATGGACTGCACAATTCATGAGTACTGGTAAACTGCTTAGAAGATCTACCAAGGCAAAGTACTGCGGGTCAGACTGTCCATGCATGTAAACAGTGTTTTTTTTCATTTAGGGGTAGGGCTTGAGGTGTCATTTCACCTGGATACTAGGTAAAAATTCCACAAATTGGACGCAATCTCGACAAAATGACCTACCTAACGTTGATTGGGTCTTCAAACCTCAACTCGAATAAACAAACTTGTAAACATGACAGATTATACAATGCATCAATTGGTAAGCCATTTAGGTATTAGTCTGCCTTGTAGTTAGAAATCTTGGTTAGGTAAACTGGCCGACTTCAGGGATAGCTTTTACACATGCATTTAATGCTCTCATTTTTTCCAATCTTCAGGGATTGCGTTTACACATATACTTAATGCTCTTATTTTTCCATCCTCGGGGATTGCTTTTACACCCTTACCTGCATTTAATACACTTATTTTTCCAATCCTCAGGGATTGCTTTAACAGCCTATTGGTCATTTTGTGGGAAAGTAACTGTCCTTTTGGCTTTCCGCTGTTGGTGAAACACCAATAGCGGAAAGCCAAACGGACAGTTACTGTCGTGGGGGTCTGTTGCTTCATGTTTGTGTTTCTTTCCCTTTGGTGTCTCTGATGGGAGCTGTGGGTTAATTGTATCGATTCCTGATCATTGCCACCACTTCTATTTTGATATGGCCAAAACATCGTTCACTTGGCCAAATAACTAAACAACTAAACAAATCTATCCATGAATAGAAAACGTCACATAAATTATCAACTTTCATATTAACAAGTAACAAATAACAATTCACAAAATACATCAACTGTGAGGTAAAAGCTGAACAATATAATATTATTAACTATTATCATATGACGTCGCGTCTGAGCGTGTAATAACGCCATGTAATATTTTCGATAATCCACTAGTGGATTAAATATGCAAATTAGCTAGATATGTCCCGTAACGTTACA